>JBBMKD010000063.1:8194910-8247683 GCA_037834095.1 Argya squamiceps | reverse complement strand
AATTCTGTATTCAGTGCTGTATGCAGTAAATAATGCATTGAGCCACACACTGAACGATGAGACTAAATGAAATATTGAAGAGTTGCTCTTTCAGCGAGGAAGTCTATTCTGTGCACTGAATGAGGCAGGGATTCTGTCTAAAGAGAAGAAGTGATCGCATATTTAAGACTGTATTACAATGCATACACACAGGAAGACTAAATGAAGATTTTGCAAATACCCTTACACTTACTGTTGTCCTATGGGAGTCAAGTGTGGAGTAGGTTGGAAGCTAGCTCCCCTCCCCTCCCCTACCACTCTGCCGCCCTTGCCACAGCTCTGGCACTGGGCACTGCTCCTCCCTTTCTCCCCTCCCAGCACTAAATACCTGGTGTGCTCTGTCTCTCGTGGTCCTTATCAGCTCCAGCTTTGTTTACTTGCATAATTCTCTCAGTGCCTTATCAGATTAGCATGATTTCCAAGTGTTAAGAGCATCAGTGCCTCAAACAGTTTTGCAGTAGCTTGCCTTGGTCTCAGATTAGATGCAGACATAATAATAATAGAAAATTGAATAATGGAAAACTGGGTGTAGAGATGGTTTTTTGCTGTTTTTCCAGGATTAATAATAGAAGCATGGAGACCTGTTGGAAAGGAGCAGGGTAGTTGTATGTTTCTCATGTAGTTGTTTTAATCTTAGCTGTGTCTGTGATCTCTGACTGTGTTACGGGTTCATGTTCAGGAGCAGTGGAGAAATCCCTCATGTCCCACAGCAAAGGCCACATGTGCTTCCCCAGCACATGAAGAGAAGGAGATTCCTGTTTGTCCCTGGGGTTGGGTAACAAGGCCCATCTGAGCAGTGTCTCATTTCTCCTGGATGTTTGGATGTGATTTGTGTAAAGAAGGGCTGTGAAGGAGGTTACACTGGAGCCAGCCACCATCATCCCTGCTTCCCTGCCTCCAACAGTGAGGCATGCTGCATGAGCACTGTGTCAGCACACAGGAAAGAATGAGATCTTCCTGTTCCAAACAGTGGCAGGAATATCTTCATAACACCCCAAAGGACAAAGGTATGTGTGCTGCTGAAGACCACGGTTGGAGACAGCCACCCAGCCCCTGTGAGGATGCTCTCTCCTGTGAAAGGAGCTGCTCCTGAGCCTGGGCACAGCCCTGGGCACAGCCCTAACCAAGCTGATGGCTGCCTCAAGTGTTGAGTGGCCAGTTTGTACCTTGTGCCCTCCCACCTCACACAGGGAGGATTTGTTTACAGAGTACTTTGGCCTTGCTTGGAGTGCTAGGTAGAGCAGAAAATAGGCTTACAGTGTAACTAGGGAGTTATCTTTACTTGCAGACAGAAAAAGTGTGCTCTGCTTTCCATGTTCAGCCATATATACCCATTCCCAGGATGTAATCTCAGCCCCTCCAGCTCAGCCTGTCCCCCATTTGCCTGACTGCAAATCACTCACACTGTAGCTTGGGCTCAGCCATCACCAGGCGTTGGCTTTTCTACCCAGAAACATTGATTGTTATTCCTACTTGCTCTCACCCTTCCCTCACCATCTCCCTTAAAATTCCCACCCCTTGGCTTGCTGAATAATTCCGAGGTGCTAATTGCCCCGCGGTGCAGCTGATCCATTGATCTGGAACACAAACAGTCTCAAGGTAATTTTCCATCGGAGCCGGTCTGGGGCTTGCACAAGTGCTGATGTTTGTTTCCTTGGCTTTTTTATTTCCTGCAAAGAAAAGCTTTTGTGTTGCTCTCCACAAGATGCCTCTGCCTCAGCCGGTGGCTGCTCTGTGAGGCCACGTGGGGCTCGAGGAAAGTGACACTAACAGTCCCCGATTCTGTGGGTGGAATTTGATAATCCTGCTCAGTCATATTGTGTCCCTCTATCAAAACTGTTAGCCCAGTCCTTGAGGTATCAGGCAGCTTCTTTGCCCATCTTTAGCCCTGCATTTGGGACAGAATGAGAGAAACTCAGACTCTTTATCCAGTTATAAAACTACTTGTTTGGCTACATAAATACTTGGAGGCAGAGGTTGCTGGGGTTGCACATCTCTGAGGATTCAGACATCTCTGTCTGTAACAGCTGACCACAGAATCCAGCACTGGGCCACTGGGAAGTGCATCCTGCACAGCAGAGGGTTAATTTTCCTGGCTGTTGCTTCCAGCAGCCTCAGCAGAAGCTGTGCCTTTGCAGGGTTTGATCCGAGGGGCGGGGGTGTGGGATGATGTAATGTTGCCAACTCCCTGCACTGGTGGGAGGAGGTGAGGTAAAAAAAAACCTCATCTGCATTCATTTCTCTCTCCAGCTTGTATGCACTGGTTCAGTATACCTGGAAGACTTGTTTTTGTATTTTTACATAAAATCAAAAGCTGTTTTTCTTAGTCAGGGTAAGGCTGGTGTGGCAGCACTGGTGGAGAGCAGGACAGGGCTAAAGGGAGCAATCCTTGGGTGCTGGCAAGGCTGCACCCTGTGTGAACCCCACCAGAAAAGGGGTGGGATGAGCTTTGCAATCCCATTTCTGGAGACAATCTTGTCTGCAGGTGGTGTGTGCATGTAAATAGAAACGAGTAGCAGTTGTCTACCCCTGAATCATAGGCACATTTTGAAAAATGTAACACCTATCTCCCTCCAGAAGAGCAGCCCCTTCTCAGATAAGTTGCCCATGCCTCAGACCCCTTTGGAGGAAATGCTGCAGGCTGGGTCAGAGGTGAAGGGCAGCTCTAAGGTGGCATGTAACCAGGCAGGGAGGGGAGATTGGCATTATTTGCAGTCCTTGCCTCTTTCCAGGCTGGCTGGTAGATGCTGTCCCTCTGGCAGAGCTGCTGCTTTGGCAGGAGGGGAAGGTTCACCCCTGCTAACACATCTCACACTGTGCCATTGAAGGGGTGCTGGCTGTCCATTGCTTTAAGGACTTTAAGGACTTCATCTATAGAAAAAGGGGATCTGCCTGGGTGAGTGTGTGCAGCCCTTACAGCTGTGTGCTTGTCTTGCCAGAAATGGCAGATTGATGACACCTCAGGAATAGTTTGGCACCTCCCAGCCAAGGAAAGATTTTCCCAGTTCAAACACTACTGAATATCCCCTCTGTCCATCCACAAATTAACAGGTAGAATAGGAAAAGGGGAGTAGAAAGACATCTCCCAAATTAGAAACTGAGCTGCTGTGAATCCTTTTCCCAGCACCAGCCCAGGTCACCTGTGTGCCTGGCAGTGTCAGGGGATGGGAACACATCAGAGCTCAGCTGGCAGCTGGGAAAGGTCTCAGTTTTTTAGGATGATGGGCTCAGATAACAGGAAGACAACAGGTATAATTCTTGTGGTGGTGATGGGTTGGGCACCCAGCACTCCCAGATTTGTGCACAGACATGCAAATATGTCTGCACTGTCCTGAAAGTCCCTTTTAAACTGATGTCATTCTTTGGGTGGTGCTGTGGATCCATTCTGTAGTCCCAGAGCAAGATGGGAAC
Organism: Argya squamiceps; assembly: GCA_037834095.1. Taxonomy (NCBI): domain Eukaryota; kingdom Metazoa; phylum Chordata; class Aves; order Passeriformes; family Leiothrichidae; genus Argya; species Argya squamiceps. The sequence goes on along the minus strand of JBBMKD010000063.1, from coordinate 8,244,233 downwards.
ACCCAAGAAATGGACCTGTAGTGGATGTCTGTCATTGGACACTGTTGGAACTCTCTGGTCTGGCTCAGTGTGGTGAGTGTTGTGTATCCAGAACATCTCCAGGAGGGAAGTCTTCTCCTCCACATCCTTTAACTGCAGCAAAGGTAGGCAGGCATTTAGCAAAACATGATGTTTCCATGTAAAGTTAATGACTGTTAAAAATGGATTTCCTGTTCATTTCCCTGCCTGAGGCCTGCCCATGGTTCTGGACATGTCCCAGGGTGGTCACAGGACTCTCTCTCACTGTGGCAGAACACAGGACTGCAGCAGCACTTCCTGCAGTCCTGTGCACCCACCCAGGATGCAGCTTCACTGCACTTTTCTATTTGCTGCAAGCTTCATGTCAGTCCTAGGTGAAGCACCACAGGCAGTCTGGAAGGCTTCCACAAGGCCAGGAGAAAAACACAATAGCACCAAAATCCCTGCAAAACCCCATGCACACACTCATCAGATACTAAATGCTTGAGCCAGGGAGGGGAAAGGAACAGGCACATGAGTTCTTGTGGGTCTTCAGAGATCTGTACTGGGTGCCTCTGGTGAAGCAGGTCTGGTAGAGGTGTAGAAGAACACACCAGTGCTTGGGTGTGAGGTTAGTGCAGGGCAGAGACTCCGGGTGGTGTTCCTGGCCTCTGCCTGCAGCAGTGCAGCACTTGGTGCTTGTTGAGTTCAGCTCTTTGTCAAATCAACACAGGGATGCTAATTCTTTGCTTGAAGGTGGGGAAGCTGAGGTTTGGAGGAATGTATGCTGATTTTAAAGGAAATACATAAAGTGGTTCACATGGCTGAGTATGTCTCTCCTGCAAAGGAAACTTGCATTGCAAACACATTCTTTTCCCCTTGGGAAATTCTGGCTTTTCTTTAATCCAACTGCTGTCCAGTTGAAGACAAAAGGAGTCACTTGTTTTGGGTTTAGGTTGGAGCCTAATGAAGAAAAAGCAGCTGCTTGGATTCTGCAGCCATTGCTGGTTTTCCCCCTTCAGAGGGATGGGAGAGGCATGGACACCCCTCACCTCAGTGTCACTGTCACTGCTGGGGAGGGCTCTGAGGTGCCACCTGCTGCAGACACAGGAGGCTTTGGGAAAACAGCATGAAATGGAAATAGCAGCACACAAGTAAAGCAAAGCTGCTTCCTTTAAGTACACAAGGGTGGCTGGCCAGATCACACCTCCTGAACTTTATTTTGGTGCTGTTACTGTAACACCCAGGAGCCACAATGTTCTGTGATGCCAACGTTTCACATACTTACTTTAGTGCAAGAGAGAAGGACTCTGGCAGCTGAATACTTAATGTGAAAAGGAAACACAGTTATGGGAGAGGATGTGATGTGCTCAAGATCACCTCACAAGCTAGTGACAGACTAAAACAGGTAAGTCTGTCTTGTGGGGCCAGACCACTGTGATGGACTCGCAGCATCCATTTGCAGCTGTTGCCACTGCCCCAACATTCCTGCACGTGGATTGTCTCTGTCTGAAACAGCCTGCAGCTCTACTTAAACATCATCAAGCCAGAAGCCAGCTGGGCAAGGAATATAAAAAGTCTGGAGGAAAGAGAGAAAGGCTGCACAGAAATGGTGCATTTATGAATGCAGCACATTTATTGCTTCTCCTTCTCAGAGTCAGCAAGAGCAGCAGAGAGTATTAATCTGGCTATTGCTGCTTTGTGCTTTCACAACAGGCTCCAACAATAACATTCAGTGTATTTTAGCTCTTCTCCAGAAATGGGCTTTTCAGTTTCCTCTGCTTGCCTGTGTTCAGGCAGGAGAGAGATCCTGAACAGCTTAGATTAGGTAAAAGTCACTGGTTTGTCAGTCCCAGTGGTGTGCCAGGAGTATTGGATTGCTGGAACTAGCCCAAATTCCTGTCTGCACCCTTAACTGGGACACAGGGCTGGGCATGAGCAGGGGACTCCAGAGGTGTAAATAGACCAGGCAGCCACATGGCGTCATCTCTGCTCTGTACAAATATAGCTGAGGACATGCTGAGCAGAAAAAAATCATTTTAATCAGCACATGCTCCTTTGCCAGCTCTGGAACTGGCATAAATACATTCCAATTTCTGCTGCTTTTAGCAGATTAGCTACTAAACTTTCTAGGACAGTGCCACACCTCATCTCATTCCTCAAAATTTATGAAGGCTGTGTGTCCATGCCAGCAGAGGTGAGGATCCTTTAGCATCTGCTGAGAAAGTGGTGCCTGTGTTCCCAGACAGGTAAAGAGGAGCAATGCCATACTGTCCTCCTCCATCATCCCAGGGCATAGACCTTGTGCCTGGGGTGTCTCTGTAACTGTGGCAAAAATACAGATTCTCCATCATTGAACGTGACACCTGCAGTGCTTTCCTGTCAGACTTTCCTATCTCGTGCAGATACATAACAGTGGAGAAGCTTTACAGCAGTGTAGTCTCCCTTTCCTACATTTTTTTATAAAGGCCTTGCTTGGGAGCTGCTGGATCATAGTGGCTGCAGAAATAGTTGTGATCTGGGAGATAGTGGATGGGGCAGTTTAGGAAAAGCAGGTACTTTGCATTAAAAGTTTCCATCTGTTTCAGAATATTCACTTGCCCTTGCAGATTGTTTGCATGGACAGTGAAGCCTCAGTGAAAATGGCTGAGCTGATGCAGTGTGTCTGCTGTAGCTCCTGAGGTGGCTGTAAATACCCAGTATTGAATCCCTTAATGTGTCTAGTTAGGAGTAGTTTTTCTCTCTTTGAGATCAGGGCTTGAAAAAAATGCCCTGGGTGACTTCAGTGCTCTTTGAAGCAGATTTTTGAGTCTACTGATTTTATAAAATAAAGGTGGGGTGAAGGTAAGGGGCTTAGAGGAGTCCCCTGTGTGTGAGTAGTAACAGTGGTTTCCATTAAATGGACATAGGACCTAGAGTCACATGTGTAATTCCCTGTGTGTGTAATTTGTTCTATTCACATCAATAGTTGAAAATTCAAGCTGGTTGTTGTACTGGGTAGAGCTTGTATTGAATTGTCAGGACAACATGAGAAAATTGCACTGGGTATGTTCACTTGTTCTAGTGTAAATCCATAAATAGCCTTTAGAGTTAATTACTGCATCATTTGAAGGAAAATCTGTAACAGCAGACAAGGACTAGTACAAGATAAATGTCATGCAAGAAGTGAGGGAAGATGCACTGCTCAAAATTGCTTTGGGAGCACTCCTAAGATGTGTGGGCCTGGGGAGAGCTGGTCTGTGCTGGGTGCTCTGAGGCAGCTGCTCAGAGCTCACAGAGTGGGACTTTGACAGGCTCAGGGTGCTTGCTTTTCCCTAGAGAGCATTCTTGTTTGCTTACTTCTTGTTTCATTTTCTTTTCCTCTGTCTGTTTGTCTGTCTTTTATGGTCTTGATAGTGGAAATTAAGAGACCTCTGCTTTTCAAACCTACCTGATTATCCCTGGAATAGCACCAGCACAAGCAGCTTCCTCCCTCAGAGACAAAGCAAAGGTGCTCAGAGAGGTCAGAAGAAAACTTCCCAGTCCCTCCCATTCTAATCTGTTTTTAGACATCCAAATCTTTGTGCAGGAATTTTCCATGCTGCTTTGCCTTAGCTGTGAAATGCTGCAGCTGTGAGATGTGTATAAACCTCCACTGAACAGGTCAGCTGGTTCTTGAGAGCAAGGTTTAGGAGAAATGGGGGGTTTGTACCCACTTCATGGGTAGGAAACTGAGGCACAGAAACATTGAGGCCAGATATATAAAATGTCAAACTCTTACTTCTTCACTGCAGAGCTTGTGAGTTTATGAACTTAACAATGTTCTTTTGACAGTTGTGTGAGTGGGATAATACCTAAATAGGAAAATGAGATGACAGGTTTCACAGCTTCCCTGTTGAGGGTATTTGGGATGAAAAAATCCTCTCAGTTTTGCATGCTCTGTTAGGAGAAAGTGTCAGAAGCACAGAAGCATACAGTTAGAGGTGCCAAGGTTCCCTGGCTGTGGATCCAGTCCTGCAGAGATGCCCAAGTGCATCAAGAGCAAATCTGAGATGCACAAAGAGCAATAAAAGACACAGAAATTAAAGTTTGAGTCTACTAATTTTTATAAACTAAAGAATGTGCTTGTCTTTCCCTCCAGTAAAGGGCTCAGAGGACTCCCTTCTTTTCTGTCCCTGTTGCTGTGATCCTGGAGAAACCTGCTGTCACATTTGCTGGTAGCACTTGTTACCTGGTGAACGTGTGGAGGTTTAAAACTCCCTGCCATGCCCTGGATGTCTCACTGCTGGCTCGTGTGTGTGAGCCTGAGCTGTCCTGAGTGTGCTGCAGGCAGAGATGTGGTGCTGGAGGCCCTGCACTCCTCATGCCTCAAGTCATGTTTGCAGGGATAACTTCTGTCCCTGCCTCAGGCACAGCCTCTCTGGCTGCCCAGGGAGGTGGTGGATGCCCCATGGCTTTGATACCTTGGAAGGCTGACCTGAAACAGAGACTGGACAGAACTAGAGAATAAAGTAGGTATTTATTGAAAGGCCTTTAAGATACACCTTGGACAGGACAGGGCCTGACCAGGGCTACACCCAGGGTGGACTAAGAATGGTCACCAAAAATGGCTGCCCTGTCATGAGATCTTACATCTTTATAAGTTTTGGTCCATTTGCATATTGAGGTTTAATTGTCCAGTTACAGCTCCAGGTAGTGAGGTCTCATCCTTTTTGTTCCTCCCTTCAGTCCACCCTTGTTTGTGCTTTTGGGCCTGAGAGTTGTCCTTGGTTCTCAGCAGGAAAAGGATTTGTTTTGTTTCCCTGCTCTGTGAAGGGAGCTGACTGGCACTTAATGTGAGGCTCAGTACTACATCCCTAGGCAGTACAGAATCTGCAAATATGAAAACTAAAGCTTAAGACATCACCTTGAATCCCGAAATTCAAGGTTTGGTTGGAATGTGCTTGGAGCAAACTGCTCTTGTTGAAGACATCCCTGCCCATCACAGGAAGGTTGCACTTGGTGGCTTGTAAAAGTCCCTTCCCACCCAAACATTCTCTGATTCTCTGATCACCTCCAGTATTGTCCTCTGAGGAAGGTGACAGCTGACCAAACCCTTAGCACAACTGGAAAAAATAGCAAAAGCTGCTTGGTCCTGGGTGTGCTGACTTCTCCCCAGAACGATCTCAAGCTTGTTGGTGTGTGAGATGATTTCAGCTGGATCAGAGCTGTGGGATTTTCTTCCTCCTCCTGTGCAATAACTTTTTGGACCTAATAATCATGTTCCCCAGCTCAAGGCTTAGTGATGAGCTTTCATCTTGCTTGGCTCTTGTGCTTAGATAAGTCCCTTGGTGTGGGAGTGCTGTGTGGCACTCAGATCAAACTCACACCAAGTACTTTCTGCCTGGCAGCCACCTCTCTCTGCTGCAGACTGCCCACGGGATCTTGCTTAGAATTTATGTGGCAGCAGAAATGTTTGCTCTCAGTTATTAAGTGTAAAGCTGGCAGCCTGTGTGTTGAGGCCCAAAGAGAGGCTATTTGCATCCTCTGAAAAGTTATGATTTGCAGTGTAACATCCCCAGGATGTTTTTGCTGCCCTGTCCTGGCTCCTGTGGAAGAACCACAGTGCTGGATCACTGGCTTCTCCATGCAGCAGAGCAAAGCATTCTGCAGGAAAAAATTCTGTATTTCCAGAGTTATAAAGACCAGAATACACAAAGCTGGCCATTGGACCAGCTTTAGAGCTCTTTCTGGATTTTAGCACACTATAAAAACTGATAAATAAATATCTTTATCCTGCTTTAACCCCTTCCACACAGCTTTCTGGAAGTGAGGAACAGAGTACTCGATCTCACAACCTTAAAGGAATATTCACTTTGCCTGATTTCTCAAAAGAAATGAGATTCAGGTGTTACCTTCCACCCACTCAGGATTTTGAGCTCATATGGCCAGTTGCCACAATGCCTGAAGGAATAAAAGTTTCCTGGGCAGAGATGTCCAGGTCAAACACGTGTGTTTTATGCAGGTGTCAGGGGGAACACACCAGTTGGGTGCTGGCAGTGAACCCTGGGCATCCCAACTCCCTGCTGATGTTTGGGGCATGGCAGCACCCACCTGCTGCACCCTGGGCCTCTCCAGCTCCTCCAGCCTGGTGCTGCTGACACAGGAGTCAGAAAGATGCCCAGGCTTTGGATCAGGTTTTACAGCCTCGGGTAATCCCTCACTAAATTTTAAGATGGGATTTTAAAACTGCAGAGGAATGTGGGGAGTGGGAAGAGAACCCTTTAATAAACATAAAAATGCTATTAAATATATATGTGTACACATAAACTGTTGCCACTTGGTGGCATTGGGTGACAGCTCTCCCAGTTTATCATGATTTTTGCAGTTGGCAGCACTTAGATTTTTAATGACTTACAACTGGGGTCTTGTTGCAGAGCCTTTTTCTCTATTTTTTTTAATGCAAGCCAGAGTCTAGCTGCCATTTTTGGAGAGAGAAACTCTAGAGGGTGAAACAAATACAGTAAGGTAAGTCAGTAAGGTTTCTTACTGAAACAAATTCAGTAAGGTTTCTGAAGCCAGAACGCTGGTCAGAAAGTTCAAAATATTTTTTAAATTTCATTATTTTTTGATATTCAGAGTTAACTGTGGCTGTAAACATAAGTCTGATACTGGTGAATCAAATGGAGCAATTGGCTCATTCATAGTGCCAGAAAAAAACAGGGAGTAGAACATCCCTCAGAGCACTCTGCTGTAATGTAAAAATTTGTGTACTGAGTGAAGATAAGTGCTTAGATGATCTAGCATACCACACCAAAGGAGGAAACCAGCTGAGGGTCTTCATTTCTCTCCAAGCACTATGATAAATCAATAATTTATCTACAGTTTCACTTGGAAGCTGAAAGGTGTCTGATTGCAGTCAAGCTGGAAGAGTCCACAGTAAACAACCCACAGAGTGTCTTTGTGGGGGAAGGGAGTTAGCAGCAGTTGTACAGGACTCAGCCAGCTGTCAGTGTGGGCAGGTGAAGTGCAGTTCTGTGGGACTGAGCATTTTCCAGTTATTTCCCTCTTTTCCTAAGAAATGTGAACCCATTTAAACTAGGTACAGAAAAGGAACAAAAGTTCTGGTGGTGTTTCCCTTTCTCAGAGTGTTTTGCACATTTTCCAGTGCTCTTTTGGAGAGGTAGGGCTCTCTCCCAGTGCTGTGCCTCCTGCTATGCAGGGTGTTTGAAACTGAGAGGTCTTCAGGGTAGAAAATACAGGCAGAAAGAGTGTTGTTTTTGTAATGTTGTGCAAACTGACACTGTGTGACTGACTCTTTGGTCAGGGTTGTAAACTGGGAGATCTTCCTTCCCTCCTTTCTGTGACTTCCTTGACTGCTTACAAAGACCATGAGCTGGAATCTCATCATCATCCCAGCATCCTCCCAAGGATGTTTTAGGAGTGTCTCATGGAGGAGCAGCTCACAGTGCTTACAGCATTGCACAGTGCTCCAGCAGCAGCAATTCAGTCCTGTTTGGGTTTCAGCCAATGTTTGTTGTCCTCCTTGGAAATGGTATTGATTATTGGAGCTCAGGAGCCAATTGTGGCTGATACAATACTCACCACCTCACATCCCAGGGTGATGTGCTGGGGAGGCTGCTGTGCTTCAGCTGGGGCTGCCAGATGAGCCAGTGAGGCTCTGGACAGACCCCACTGTTGCTCTGATTCAAAAGCCTTCTGATGATCATGTTTACTTACACACCTTCTGGTGGAGTCTCTCACGAATGTAACATAAACAAAAGTAGATTGTTTTCATACCTCTCTGTGATGGACTGCTGAATTGACCACTGGGGTCAGAGAGGTGCTTCTCTCATCTACCAGTCCTTGACCAAATTCCCAATCTTATAAAAACCCCAAATCATAATAAACTGCTCTTCCTTCTTTACCTCACTTCAACCTGACCTGGGTCTGTGTCGTTCCTTCGTGTCCCTGTCAGTGACATGCCACTCCTTGTAAATCACCTGTGCTGTGAACAAGCAGTTATTCACACCCTAAATGTTATTTGATGTGTTGGCTGGGTTAGGTTTGCACAGGGACTGGCATTAGTTTGGTACCTGTGCCAATGGAGAGCAGCCCCACAGGCTTTTGGGGCCCACCAGCACTTGGTACCCAGCACTGCATTGCCAGGGAAAATCACCCTGGACCATCACAATGATCACAGCTTGTGGAGGCTGGTGGTGTTCCATGCCAGAGACCAGGGATGGAATGACAGCTTGAGTCTGCAAGGCTGCTCCTCCAGACTGTGGTAGTTGTCATGTTGGGCAGCAAATGATGTTTATGGAGCCTGCAGGCAGCTGAACTGCTCCTGGTGCCTTCTGCTACAGCTCTGCAAAGCCTTGCACAGCAAAACCAGAAAAATCTTAAGGCTTCATCCCAATCAAAGGTTAAAACAAAACCCCTGATTATAGTAACAAAGCCCAAATCTCTGACCTTTTAGAGGTCTTTCTCAGCCAGAGCTGAGATGTCCCCCATGATCAGAAGTGGGAGTCACTGCACTCTGATAAGGCAGTTGCAGGAGGATCTTTAGAGCCCAGCAGAGAGATTTCTGCCCAATGGAAGGACAAGGGGTGTGACAGTGCTGAAACTGTGGGGGGCTGGAGCTCTGTTCTCCTCTGGGGAAAGTGGTGGTGATGGCGAGTTGGTACTGGAATGTGTGCAATTCCTCATTTTGCTCTTTATTTATTACCTTATTCTGCCCAGCTGAGTCTGTGCTAATATTACAACTGGTGGTTTTGGCTCTCTTTGGGTTTACAGCATTCAAGAGCTTCCTGGGCAAAGCCCCATCCCAGGTGGCTTATTTAATGCTATTTAGATGGCTTTGTTGAGCCTTCAGCCTAGGTTTGTTTCATTAAAATTTGGGCTGTACTTTTCTGTCTGGCTGCCTGGTGGAAACATTGTCCAAAATTGGTATTTCAATCGCTTCCTATATATTTTTCCAAGTTAATTGAATCATGAGAAGCAGGTTACTTAAGCAAATGCAATGGCCCTTGTCACACTTCACAGGGCCTGTTAAACACATAAACCCAGAAATTATTAACACTTCCCAGTAATTACAAGTGCAGTGAGTAAATCAGCCTTCCTTCCCCCTGAGGAAGAGCTTGATGAGGTCTTCTTGGGGCAGCTCATTCAGTGCAGCTGCTGCTGGAGTGAGGTGCGATAATGCCTCTGTCCACCATGAAATACTGCATCTCCCATCACATCCCTGGCCCAGAATTGTGTTTGAACTGGTATTTAATGAATTGCAGTCCTTATCACCTGTGGAAGGCAGGAATATCACCTACTCTGTTTCTAGAGCAGGAAATGAGCTGTGATCTCAGTGCCAGCAGTGAGTCATTAGTGGACTTGGGCACTCCAGGGATGTGCCTGCTGCAGGTGGGATCTGTTGGTGAGAACAGGAGCCTGAAATGTGTAGCTCAGCAGGAGTTGTTTTGAGCTCTGGCTGCTCCATGCCAGGTGATGTGGAAAGCTTGGGCTTGGAGGTGCTTTTCTGATGCAAAGGACTGATGAGAAAGTGGTATTTTGCTGCAATAATTTGCTTCAAGCAACTTGAACAGGTCTCTCTGACACAACATGCTGTTGATTAATGCACAAACTTCACCCCTCTCCCTGGTGTCTAGTTTTCATTCCATGTAAGCTCTGATTATCAAAAAAGAAACATGGGTTTATGAAGCTAAACATCAAAATGCAGAAGCAGAGCCCTCAGTGTCCTCACTGTTTGCAGTGTGTTTGCTCAGGGTCCTTTTCATGCTACACACAATTGAGGTTATTGAAGAGAGCAAAATGTGTTTGTTATTCAGATCATTCTGGGTTTTCAGTGCTGTCAGTGTCTCAGGGAAGTGGTGCCTGAGGATTCAGAGAGGGTGAGGTTAGGAATTTATTCCAGGTGTCTGTGGCTGTGCAGAAACAACTCCCAAAGGTCTCACTGAAGGAGAAAGGAAAGATGCTGCATGGAGGGGCCAGGAGTGTGTGGACATGGAGACATGCAGGCACTTCCCTGAGGTGCCAGAGTGCTGACTGCAAGAGCAGCAGTGCTGGGGTTGATGCTTTGGGCTCCTGGGCTGCATCTCACCTCTGAGCTGTGTGTGGGCCTGGCACACCTGCTGTGTCCTGGCTGGATGGATCTGCATCTGAGATCAGATCCTTACACCAAGTAGATTTAGCTGGGATTGTTTATGCATTTGTTAGTCTGGATCTGAACTGTTTGTTTCTATCATTTGCCAAACAAAAACCAAAAATCCAGAGGATCCTGAAGCAGTGTGTGCCTTCATTCCAGTCTGCATCTGGTTTTCTGGGCTCCTAATACATTAAGGGTTTTTAAAAACAATTAATAATTTGTATTAAATGGTTTAGCTGCAGATTTTTAACTACTTACCCATAACTGATTAGAAGCAAGTGGAATGGGATTATTCTTAGTATTTTCCATTTCCAAAGTAATTTGCATTATCTTAGTATGTGCTTACTTTGTAATCCCTAGTATGTGTTACACCATCCATCCTTGCTGAGCTGTGTGGCTCTTATGTTTCAGAGACAGGAGCCCACAGAGTGCCTCCTCTCAAAGTCTGGGGATTGTGCCCAGGCTGCTCTGCCAACCTCCATCTCCAGTCCAGGAGTACAAAATTTGGGTTTAGATTAGAGTGGAAAAATGGAAACAAAAGAGGCCAGAACAGCTTGAGTAAAATGTTTGGAGAAATTGTATGACAGAGATTTAAAAGTCCAAGACCACTGTGCTGCTTTGAAAGTAAACCAGCAAGAGAATCCCCATAGAATAACCTTGAGAGAGATTTCAGGTTGGAGTTACAGTTTAATAGAAAGATTGCAATAAATGCAATGACAAACAGAGCAGTGGCACAAAGTCAGACTACAGCCTGGCATCTGTTGGTCAGGGTGCTGATCTCAGTCCTGCCAAATTATGGTTGCAGTCAAAAGCCATGGTCCTGTGGAAGTTCTGGTCCTCCTCTGGATCCATCCAGTGGTGGTGGTGGTGCTAGTGTTGAGATTAAATATGCTCAGGTTCAGGTAGGAATGCTCAGTACCTCCCCCAGGGCAGGGACTTTCACAGTGCAATGATGTAACAGTGTGACTCAGGATATTTTTGGGAGTTCTTGATGGTGGAAGTCAGAGTTCCTATTCTGATGGTGCCCGTTATGGCCCATTAGCAGAGATTACTCCGTTCAGGATGGATGTCACTGTGCTGGTGCTTCCCCAGAGGGGAGTTAGCACAGCTGAGTCATTGGTGTGAAGAAGAAACACTACCCTCCAAGGGTTTGCCTCCTCTCCCTTCTCTAATTTAACACCCAGCTTGTAGCCAGGGGTGTCAGGTGTGGGATGGGCAGCTCCTGCTAACGAATGAACAGTTTGTCAGGAGTGATGTAGAGGGGAGTAGAATGCAGTTTGTTTACACCCACATTGCCACTCTCCTTTTGTAACCAGAACAGGCACCACAGGCTGTTTCTGCTTGGGAAAGTCAACAGAACTGGTCACTGTAATCCACATGAACTGTTGAGTGTCCTGCAGTTCCCAGTGTAGTCCTTGACAATCTGTGTGAATTGTCCTTGACAATCTGTGTGAATCCTGCCATGGAAATTGGTGCAATCCCTACATGAAAGAGTGTGACAGTACCAGCCTGTGGAGCAGCAGCATGGGAAGCCCAGGAGGTTGGGATAAGGGGGCTCATCTCACTCCTTGCACTGAGGTCTGTGCTAAGCACAAACTGGCACGTAGTGGACCTATTTCTCTCTGCCTCTAAACCAAACCTGTGTCCTCCCTTCTGTTTCTGCAGAGCTTCCCTCCTCGGAGCACCTGAGCGTGGCCGATGCGACGTGGCTCGCCCTCAACGTGGTGTCTGGTGGAGGAGGTTTCTCCAGCTCCCAGCCCATCGGGGTGACCAAAATTGCCAAGTCAGTCATAGCACCTCTAGCTGACCAAAACATCTCAGTGTTTATGCTCTCCACCTACCAGACGGACTTCATCCTGGTAAGGGGGCATGAGGGGACCAGGCAGAGTTATTGCCACCAGATGAAAGTTGTGTTGGGCAGCTCTGGGAACAAGTTGTCTGAGAGTGGCAGAAGTACCAAAGTCTGCTTTCCCCAGAGCTCTGTTCCTTGTAGTTAGGCTCTCTGACATCCCAGGAGCTTTTGCCATGGGGTGAAGCATTTGTTGTCATGGGTTGTCTGGTGTTTAATGAGAGTGCTGAGCCCACACTACAGTCTCTCCTGAAATGGAGATGCTGCTAGCACTTCCCACCATCACTCAGACACTGGTTTTCTGAAAGTTAGAGGAACATAGTGTCTGCTGTCAGGTTGGCTGGTGATGGCCAAGAGGCTCCAAAGTTGTTTTGGGTACAGACAGACAAACTGTCTTTCTGTCTCACACACACACACGTGTGTGCATGCACACAAGGCATAGCCTAATTTCCTGAGGAAACAAGACTGAAGAGCAGGCAGTGCTGAGTTGTTGAAGGAATGCTGGAAAAGAGGTGAACTTAGAAAACTCCACATTCTTTTTACAGTCATAAAAGCACTCTGGTACTTAATCCTACTGATACTCACTGTGACATCACCAAGTGTGCTTCTCTTAAGATACACCTGAGTGGTGACTATCCAGTGGCTCAAGCAGGAGTCATGTCTTTTGCTGTGCACTAGAAGCACGTGCCCTGCCCTGCAGTGCTGTGTCAGCTCTGGGGGCACCAGGTGATGCTGTTGTCCCCTCAGGTGCGTGAGCGGGACCTGCCCTTCGTGATGCACACGCTGGCTGCAGAGTTCACCATCCTCAGAGTGGTCAATGGGGAGACAGTGGCTGCTGATGACTTCGGGGTAACAAATGGATTTGTCAAACCAAAACTAGGTAAGGACCAGCACAGGCTCAGCTGGCCAGGGGTTTGGTGTCCCTGACACGTGGGGTGGAAGTCCTGCCTCCCAGCTGCCTGTAACATTCAGGGGGATATTTATCCTGTTGTAAGATTATAATCTTACAAGCCTATCCCAGTACAACCAAGGGGTTGAGTAGGTTCTTAACTTTCTGAGCAGTGCTAGTAAGGTTGGCTGAATTTTGGCCTTTTAATGCTAGTTTTTCTAGAGAATTCATGCCTTTTGTAGGACAGAAGGTTAAAGTATAGTGCACTGCAGTTGTAAAAACAATGTCTGTAGCCTCTACTTCCACGCTTCAACATTCCAAAGGAAAATGGCTTTTTTAAAAGCTTGTTTATGTATTGCAGTGATGCACAGAGAAGATTGTTTTCAGCTTTCACACTTCAGTGCCAGTGAGGATCAAGGCCACAATGAGCCTAGGGCTGTACAGAACCATAAGATGTTTGCAAGCAAGAAGAATAAGTATCAAGCCAAAGGGCAGAATCAGGAAAAGGAACAACTTACATGCATATGTTTACCTACAGACACGTGTGTAATTTTTTGCCATAACCAGACAAAGCAGGGATCAGTTATTATGAAGTGCCACTTATTTCCATCACTCAAGAGCTAACCATCACTTTGTTTAAGAAAATGAATCTTAAAGAAAAAAAGCATCAAGAAAGGGCACACACAGTGAAACACATCTTGATAATGCACTGGTGTGCAGTTTGCTGGGTTGCTCTATTGGTTGCATGCCTAAATGCTGGCTGCTTCTCAGCCCTGGCTGCAATCTGTTAGACAAACTGCTGCATGGCAGCTGGCTTTTAATTTTTCAAGATATTATGGCAAAATAGGTCCCCAGAAATGAGGGAAAACAGGATGGACTGCCAACAACCACAGCTGGAGAAATGCCTTCCATAGCCCTGCCTTTTAATGGTGGAAGCCTGCATTTTTTTACCACTTTTCAGTTCCTCTTGGCACCTCCTTTAGCTTGCCCCTCATCTCATGTGGATGCACCCTGAAAGCCCCTTGGAGCAGAGGGCTGGGCAGGGTATTCAGGGTAATACCACCCTGTACCTTAGGGAGACCAGCACAGGGGCAGGTTATCCCTCATTCCCTGTCTGAGAGCCAGCAGGGCTTCAGCCTTACAAATACTGTCAGCTTTCTCTGTGCCTGTTACCAGTGCATGGATAACACAGCTGGTGGGACAGGAGCCTGCTGCAGATGTGGCTTCATAGCTGTGTGTGTCTCTTTCAGTTCAGAGGCCTGTCATTCATCCTCTTTCCAGTCCCAGTAATATGTTCTGCGTCACCAGCCTGGATCCAGACACCCTTCCCACTGTTGCTACACTCCTCATGGATGTCATGTTTTACTCCAATGGGTAGGTCCTGCAGGGAGAGGGGATTCCAGGGGAGGTGTGCCCACTGTTCCTCTGGGGTGCCCAGGGATCTGCTGTGGCCTCGTGCTGCTCCAGTGCTCTGCACTGAGGGAGGGAGGTTTCACAGGCTCCAGAGGGTTGTCCTGACAGGTGATTGAGGGTGCCCAAAGACATCTGCTGGCTTTGGAAAGCTGAGCTTTTTCAGAGTGAAGGTAGAAGTGGTAAAACCATGTGGTCAGTGTGCTGCATACCCACACAGGGCCAGAGCATGTACAGCTGGCTGGATTGCTGCCCCTTGGTGCCTGTGGCCTCTTGTGAGGGGACCTTGAGGCAGGGAGGGAGAGTTTTGTCAGTTGTGGGGAGTGGATCATTTTCCACTTGCAAAATAATAAAAAAATCAAATCACCATAGTACAACAGGACTCAGTGTCACTTCTCTAAGTCACTGTAAGAACATTCCTGGTTTCACTGGCTGTATCTGCTTTTAAAACCCTTTTTTGTGTTTTTCTAGCTGCAGTTAATGTCATTTTCTTCTCTTTCTTCAGAGTAAAAGACTCAGTGGTGGGCAATGAAGACTCGGGACATATTCGCTTTTTCTCCTTTTCTCTCATTGAGGGTTACATCTCCCTGGTCATGGATGTCCAGACACAGCAGAGGTGAGCTTTGGTCTTAGAGTGACCTGGACCTTAAAAAAAGGGATGTTCTCAAAGGAGCAGGAAGCAGCTTAGACTCCTCAGTGTTAATTATTTGGACCATCTTTGTATGGATGTCATGGGCCTGTACACCCTGTCACTTTTCTGAGTAAAATCTGGCATTTTAATTCCAGTGTCTAAATTTTGGACTGGTCTATCCAAGCCCTCAGTGAAATCACAAATCAATGTTATCTCACTTTCAAAAGAGGCATACTGCAGCTAAGTGATTTTGGGATTTTTATTCTGTTGTTCATTAGCTGTGCTTCTAAGAGCAGAACCCAACAGGAAAAGCTGGTGTAGGTGTTTGAAGTTTTCCTGCTAAAGGGCAGAACCAGGATGGGATGTCAGTGATGCTCCTGCTTTGCTTTTACACATGGATGGGCCTGGTTCAGAGTCTTGTTATGATGATGATAATGTCCTGAGTCATCACTGTGCAGCAGGAGGCCATGATTTGTGCAGCAAGGAAGGAGTCAGCTGGTGAGCAGTCAGCCTCTCTGTGTGTGTGTGTCTGTGCTCCTGCAGCTGGGCAGCACAGGAGGCTCTGAGCTCTGGGGGATAGAGAGGGATGCTGTACTCAGCAGTGCTTAAATTTGCTTTTGATATACAGTGCACTTTGTGTTTGATTCTTGGGAGCAAATCCCCTGCCCCAGGGACTTGTTTTTCAAATTCATAAATTGCCCTCTTGAAAGTTTCTTGGACTTCACTGGAGTAAACCTTTGTCTGTCTTAAGAGGAGCCAGAGGGCTGCAGCTTCAGCCTGGGGTGTGGGAAATCTGGGGGGCCAATTCTTCTCTCTCAGGCTGCCTGCTTGACCTGGGGCAGCTCTCTCAGCCTCAGGTCTCCTTTCCCTGCTAAGAAACAGAGACTGTGCAGTGGTCCCAGGGGCCTCCAGGATGGTATGGAAAAAACCACTGATGGTGCTCAGACACAAAACCGGTGTTACCATTCACATTCCTGAGAGCAGGTGTGGAAACAAATTCCATCCCTGGGTGTTTCCAAATGCAGCTCAAATCAAACCTTCACAGTCTCAACATTTGTAAAGCTGGGACACAGCTCTTGCTTAGATTTTTTTTTCCCTGTGCCTCTCTGGGTACCTGTGCCCCCCTCCAGCAGCAGATGCTGATTTGCCACAGGATACCTGGAGGGTCAGGCAGGTGCATCTGCCCCACCTTGAGTTTTCCCAGTTCACCTGAGCTACTGCCCCATTGTTGTTGCCTTCAAACATCTCAAGGATGCAGGAAGAGCAGATCCCCCACAGGCAGAATCTGACACACTGCTGTGTTTTAATTGCTATGTTTGGTGTTTCTTTTGTTTTTACAGATTTCCTAATAATTTGTTGTTTACAAGTGCATCTGGTGAACTCTGGAAGATGGTGAGGATTGGTGGGCAGCCTCTTGGCTTTGGTAGGTAACATTTGGAGGATCAGTTGGTGTGCAGTCACCTCAGGGCCTTTGATGGGTATGGAAAAATCCATCTGAGGCTGATGCTTTCTAAGAGCCAGCAGCTTAATGTGACTTTGTGAGCTGAGATTTTCAAATAGAAGCCTGACTCCTATTAAATTTGATTTCTGAATATACTCCTGAAAGTGCTACATGCTCAGCAGTTCCAGCTACATTGCATTTGTCTGCTGGACTTCAGAGGTGGCTACTGCTGGGGCTCTGGTTAAAGAGAAAAACTGGACTAAAAGGTGGCATGGAAATGCATTGTAGATTACTGAAATCAGTGGTCAGAAGGCACTGTCATACTCCAGTGCAGTGCTTGGGTAATTCTGTGATTCTAGTAGACTTTTTAGAGCTTTGTAACAGTCCAAATGTTCACAAGTCTTGTTCACAGATGTGTTTCACATGCAGTCCTGCACATGTTTTCTCTACTCAAAACAATATTGGTCCTACGTAGCCCAGAGCAAATGCTTCATGTCTGCAGGATGTTCTTGTTATTTCTATGTCCCCTGCAATTTTAAGGGTCTGATCTGAATACTGCAACAAAGGCCTGATCCTCAGGAAATACAATGGCTCCTTCCTGTGGGCTCTGAACCAGTTACAAAACACAAGCTTCAAGAACATTTCTGAAAAACACTGGGCCAATTTTTGTATTTAAATGCAACTTCTACACCAGACCACTAGAAGTAGCAAGAAAGAAATGGTCATGTACCTTCTCTTCATGCATCTTTGAGGCAAATATGTAGAAATGGCATGATCTGTCATTGATGGCACATCAGGACATTGACCAGACCCCTAAATATTTTATGTTTAAATGTGTTGATTTAAAATCAAGTTCAAATGTTGAATTTGAATCAGTGAAACTCCAGGTTTCATCTGAAAACAGTGTACCATTGATCTGCAACAAACAAGACAGATGAACCATTTAAATTCCATTTAAAGCCCAGAGAGCCAAGTAGATAGCCCAGGTGGTGAGCTCTGAGATTTTTGCAAGCCCCTCCAGATAATGTTTGATTTTCTGTCTCCCCACAGATGAATGTGGAATTGTGGCTCAGATTTCTGAGCCTTTGGCAGCAGCTGACATCCCAGCCTACTACATCAGTACTTTTAAGTTTGATCACGCCTTGGTGAGTATGAATACAGCTTCTTTGGAGTGGGGGAGATGTTTTCCTGAGGAGAAAACTCATTATGAGTGTCAATTCTCATCTGGCTAGCTCATTGCAGCTCCTTTGCTCCAGTGCAGCCCTGCAGACCCCTGTGTGCAGCCTCCTGGTGTCACTGCCCTGGCTGAGAGGCCCTGAGCCAAGCCCAGCCCTACCCAGAGCAAAGCTGTGTTGGTCAGTGCTGTTCCCACACAAGGCTGGTCTCAGTCCTTAAAGACCTGCAGTGATGGAGGCTTCACAACCTCCCTGAGCAGCCTCTTCCACTGCATCTGTATCTTTGATTAGAAACAGCCACAAACCCTTCCATTTGCTTCCAGAAATAGTTGCAGGCTCCAGGCTCTCAGGACAGTGCTGTGACAACCCACCCTTAAGGGGAAGGTGCTTCCTTAGGTGCTTCCTTCCCCTTAAGGCTGGGTTATCACAGGTACCTTTGTGTGTTGGGAACTTTTTGGACAGTCTACCAGCAGCTGACCCCTGCCTCCATCTCTTGGTGCCTGCATTGTCCCAACCTTTGCTTTCTGACACCCATCTCTTAGCTCTGCTGTCCCTGGATCTTCCTGATTTTTGTTAAACAAGCAATAATTGCCAGCACAGCAAGAGAGGGCAATTTTGAAGCAGATAAGGCTGTTCCCATGTTTGTTCTCATGGGTGCCCATGAGCAGTTGCAGCACAGCCATCAACAGAGGTCTTCCCATCCTTGGAGAGTTCTCTTCATTTTTTATACTGATGGGTATTTTACTTTCTGGGCCTGTCTCTGCTCTTCCTTTGTGAAGAAGACACTCTTAAAAATGAGGAATTCCCCTTGAAAGGGAAAATGCTGTGCCTGTGGGCACAAACAGGATGGCATTTGTCTTGGAACCCATTTCTCTGGTCCTGAAGGAGGGAGTCAGCTGCTCTATGCTATTCATTTTTTCTTTTTTCTTAAATGTGCCCTTTATTGCATTATACTTCTCTTTCCATCACTTGAAAATTCACTGTTCAGGTCCTACCTTTGACCTGTAAAAGCTTTGGTGAGATCAGAGCAGGTTTGGGTTTTTTTAAATGACTTTGTGTTTTCACAGTTGGTGTGAACCATTCGCAGCTGATAGGTCATGTGTGTAAAGAGTAAAAGTAAATATTATTTCAGATAGCAAAGGTCAAAGTGTTATATATGTTTGTCTTATTTTTTTTTAATATTAACTGTGCTGATAAGATAAGCTAATAAAAGACCATTTAAAAATCAATACTGTTAGCTTTGCCTCACATTTCTGCCCATTGTGTGGCCCCAGGTGTGTGCTTTCTGTGCAGAGCACAAGGTGCAGAGTGCTTCCACATGTCAGGCCACATCTGGAGAGCTCAGCCCTATCAGTTAAAATAGATATATTAAAATAGATATATAGCTGAAAACCTGGCCCATACAATCATGATGGCTCTGCAGGCAGCTCCACCTTCTCAGAGTGCCTCATCCTGCTGCCCCCAGGCCCCACAGAGCCTGCCTGGAGCAGCTGGCAGATGTCAGGGGGGCCACTCAGCTCTGCAGCTATTCCTCACTCAAAGCACTGTTTCAGTGTTTTTCTTTGCTACTTACTGTTTTCTTTATGTATGGCTCTAAAAGCCTTTTCACCTGGACAGTGCTGTTCTGGTTATCAAACTCTTCCATCCTTTGGAAGGTGCATTTTTTTGCCTGACTTTGCCCTGGGTGTGCTGGCTGGGCTGGATGCTTGTTGGCTCTAGGGTGGTTTTGTTGGCCAAGACCCTGACCTAGATTTTGTCATGTTTTCCCTAACTTTGCTACCCAGATACCTTGACTTCTATGACATTTCTCAAGAACTGAGTGTATTTTGAACCTTTTCTCTAAATTCTCCCTTTCTTTAATTAAGGTAGTTCAGTACCTGTTGTCAGCAATTTAGAGTATTGTATAAAAATGTGTTGTTCCCTTTGATCTGATCTTTTTTCTCCTGTGCATCTTAAGGTGGTTTTTGTTGATTAATCTTTATTTGACCTGGGTGTAACACTCAGCTCTTCCTGCCTTGCTGTAGCTGTAGATGTTTGCCCTGGTAATCAGGACTTGTTCTTGAGACAAAATCCCTTTGGGGGACAGTGTTGAGATGGGAAGCTGCAGGTCTCTGGCAGCTCCCCTGGGTGAGAGTCGTGGTTACCAGCTCCCTCTAGAGAGAGCAAGGGAGAAGAGTTGCCTTTCCAGGTGCTCTGCTCTTGCTGCCTCCTGTTCACAGGTGTCTTTCACCAGCATTTTGCTTCTGAACAGTTCTTCCCATCCACACTTAGAGCTCCCAAATCTGTGGGGTGCCCCTGAGAACCTCCTGGAGCCCTTGGGCAGCCACATAAATCCCCCTTGCATGAGTGAGCTCCTGGCAAAGAGTGCTCCACCAACAAAAGGAAGAGGAGAGAGATGAGAAACCCCAAAATAGTTCAGCAGCACCCAGCATACAGCAGCAAACCATCTTCATCTCCCTTAGTGTCTCCTCTGGGGGTGCCAGGGGTGAACAGGGGTGTCCTTGCACATGGAGCCTTTCTCAGTGAGTTTGAGGTGTAACCAAACCCAGCAGTGTCTGCCCCACTGGCACTGCTCTGGCTTTGTCTCCTGCCTCTCTTTTCCTTGCCATCCCTTTTGCTGGAACATGACCTTTCTTTTTGCTTTCTTGCAGGTACCTGAAGAAAATATAAATGGTGTGGTCAATGCACTCCAAGTCAGTCAAGCTGAAAAGCATTAGAAATCTTCTGAGCTGGTTCCAGATGCTTTTTATTATTCGAATAATAATAATTACTATTATTATTATTATTATTCTTTTTTTCTCACAGTATTTCTTGAAAAATCTGATGACAGAGAGTGACATGAAAAGAGACTGTGGAAAGTTGAGCAGAAACAGCTCCAATAAGCCTTTGTTTTAATTATTATTATTGTTATTATTATTATTATTGTTATTTTATTAAATTTATGAATGAGGGGCAGGAGGAAAGGGAGTTGATCTGGTTTCCTGATGTTCAGCTCCGAGGTGAGGTGTACCCTGGCTGTGCTGTCACTGTGGAAGGGGCTGCCTGGGGACACTTGGTGGCAGCAGGGATGGCTGTGGGCTCACTGCTGAGAGCAGCGGGATGGGCCCAGAGCAGATGGACAGAGGCTGCTGGCTCAGAGAGCCCTGAAAACCAGAAACAAAATGAAATTCAAAATTAATCAGAAGAGACATGGCATAGTGCTGGCTTGTCTCCTTGCATCAGACTTCCTGAGGACTGTCCATCATTGCCTGTGTTGAGATAGGATGCAAAGGGTTCTGTTTCCCCTGGCACAACAGTTTGGTGTTGGAGAAGGGGAAAATATCCAGCTGTTTGACATTTCCCCTTCTTCTTTCTCCCTGCAGTCAAAGCCTGGCTGCTCTGAGGAAGCTCTGCCCAGCTCCTGGCAGGTGGTGTCACCCAGACTTGTGTCTGCCCTGAAATCTGGCTGGTTTGGGTCAATTTTTTTTCCAGTCACTTTCTCACTGCTCCCAGTATTCTCCTGCCATATCTCCTGCTCCAGGTCAGCTGCTGTCCCCTTGTCCCACATCAAAGCTTTCTTCCAGCCCTTGTTCCCCAGGGCCTGCAAGAGGAGGAAGGCCTCCCTTCTCCTGTCCCCTCAGGCTTTTTCCCATCCAGTGTGCACACATGGGGAAATAAAGGATTGCCCAGGGTCCCTGGGTAGCTGCTCTTCCACATCCCAGAGAGCCACAGCAGTTCCCCCTGCCAGGGCCAGGAGGGTGCCTGAGTCTTGTGGGGCCCTTCCTTTGGTTTTTCATCAGCTCCTTCATCACACAGGAGGAAATTGCTGCTGACTGGGGAAGGTAGAATGGTGCTGAAAATGCCTAAAGCCTGCTGGCATCTGTCACAGGGAGATGATGGGGCTTTTCCCACAGGGCAGCAGTAGTGTTGTCCTCTGGCTGTACCACAGCTGGGGGCCAGCAGGGGCCAGGCCATGGTGGCACCTGTGTCCAGGTGTGCCCGTGGCCGCTGTGGAGAACAGCAGAGGCCAGAGAAGTGTTACCCAGATGTGGGTGTCAGCAGCCTGCCCCACATGTGAGCATGCAGCAAGGGGTGCTGAGAGGAGAAGCTGTCTGCAGAGGACTTTGCTTTTGTGATTACCAGCCCCAGCATATCTTGCATTTTTTAACTTCTTCCACTTCAGTCTTGACAGAAAGAAATTGCAGATCCTGTGTTTTCCCGAGGGCTTTCCAGATGTGCTTCAGAGAGCCTGTGGCAGGATTTTCCTGAGGCTGGGCCATAGGCAGCTCCAGGGGTTTGCATTTTTTTGGAGGCAGTAAGCAAGCACCTGGGATTGTGCCATGGGCATGGTTTGTGCTGGTGTGTAGGACATTCAAACACACAGACACAGCTCATTGATTAGTTCTGTATTCACAGTTCTGGAGGGCTGAGCAGTTATGATTTCTGATGCTGCTGAATTCAAACACGGATTTTGGAATCTGATTTTTCTCCAGTGGGATGTTATGTGGCATCTGGACAAGGAGTCAGGGCATCCATGGGGAAAAGCCTGGATGACTTTCCTTGGTTGGCCCTACTGGAGCTAAAACATCCCTGCTGAGGAACACTGAGGCAACATGTTCAGAGCTTTACCAAACAGGATGTTTTGCTGTCCCTTTACATGGGTTTTCAGAATTGTCCCATGATGTGTTTATATTCACTCCAGATTTCTGGGCTAAAGATTTATTCTAGGTGTGGCACTGCATCTCTGGATGTTTGTTTGGAAGGATGCTTTGGTTTCCTGCTGTAAGTTCACAGGCACGGGCTGTGCAGTGCAGCACTGGGAGATGTTTGCTGTGACTCTGCCCAGTGCTGTGGGCTCTGAGCTGGGCTGGGCAGCAGGGCCAGTGGTGGCTTTTCACCCCAGACACTGTCCCAGGGTCACTCCCTGGGATGGCAGATGGGGGTGTGCAGCTCCTGAGTTGCCAGCCAAGGTTTCTGGTCAGCTGAGTTGAGCCTGAGTTTTCTCTGTGTGCATGGATGGTGCCACCAGGACAGAGTCACCAGGGCAGGGGCTTCTTTTTGCCACCCTTTGGGAAATGCCAGTTTTGGCATCAGAGTACCATGTGTTGCTGTGCATGTGCCACTGCTGCTTCCAAAGGACTTCAACATGGATAGGAAGGAATTAACTTGAAACAAGCAACAACTTTACTGAGCCTTAAATGAAAGCAAAAAAAAATTGGTTTTAATTTTCCAACATTGCACTCAGGCTATTTTAGAGGCTGATTTTTGTAATTTATTTTTTTTTTTCCCCAAGGGAATCAGCCATATATGTGTGAAATCTGTAGAAAGTTTTGTGGTATTTTGAACCTTCCAAAGGAAGGTTGATGTCTCAAATGGGAAAGTTGGCCTGAAAAATTCACAGGATGTAAAATGTCATTGAGGGACTCTGCTGCTGCCACCATCCTTGGCTTCACCTTTTTATTTCCTTTTATTGTTTTGTGCTGACATCCAGTGAGATTGTTTCAGACAACTTGATGCTTTCCCTTTATTCCCTTCATATTTTTTTTGGTGGGAACTGAGATAGTCCAAACGTGGCCGGAATTGATGGAACCTTGTCACTGCACCCAGCCTGAAGTCAGATCAATGCAAGCTTGCACAGCACTGCTGCATGGGAGACCTGCACTGCAGGAAGGGCTCTGCAGGGCCTTTGTTAAATGTTTTCACAGTAATAATAATGCCACAGCACCATTAACACCACAGTGCTTAGTGGGCAAAATAGGGGGGCTCCTAAAGCTGCTCCACAGCTCCCACTCTCTGGGCACCCCCCAGCCTTTGAGGTGGGGAAAATGTTGAAGAGTCTTTTCCTTTTTTTAAATGCCTTATGACAGTAGGTCTGAGCATCCCTGCCATTGTGCAGTTCAGTGCTGTGTGGGTAAAGGAGGAACATGTCTCCGTGGGACACCCTTGGGCTGGTGCCTGGATTGCCTGCAGCTGCCAGTGCTGCCCTCAGCATCCCTGCTCAGCTCTGGGCAGTTCCACCTGGCCATGGCTGCTGCTCTGAGAGGTTTCCTCAGTGCTGCAGGCTGCTCCCTCTGTGCTCATTGCACAACAAATTCACCCAACAGCAAAATGCAAAAGTGTTTCCAGCCCTGCAGAAAGGGGTAGGCAGGGGAGGAGAGCATGGCCCTCATGCACCCTCTGTCTTTCTCCAAGGCCTTTATTTTCTTAGAAGCCTCAACCTTTCCAAGTTCTGTGTTCTTAAACAGAGTTTTATCTTTTCCCCTCAACCCAATTAGAATTTGACTACAAATTCCTTTCTACTGAGCAAGTGTGTGCATATATGTACATCTCAAGTGTTTCCATAGATATCCATAGTGTGTCTCCATTGCACACCTATAAATAAATACCTGTGTTTGTCTTTAGGTTGTATCCTGCACATGGTGTGGGCACTCAAGCCATATAGGTTCACATACATACAGTGTGAGTTGTGTGAATACTCTGGGCACACACTCCTGTGTGTGTACCTGTGCAGTCAGTACTGTGTACACACATTTATTCACCATATATTTTTAATTCAGGTAATGGGCAATATGAATATTGGTTCCACTCTTGCTTTTTCTCTACGTATGTTTAGTGAAAAGCAGCAGTGGAGTTGACCTGGAGCAAAGCTGGGGCTCCTCTGCTTGCTGGGAGCAGCACTGGATTTCCTGAAAATTCTGTTCCTCTCCAGTTTGGTGCCTCAAGCACAGAGACTGTAGGAAATTCACTTTTTTTTAATTTCTGTATGTTTTAGTTGCTGCTCTAAATTGCCTCAGCCTGTAATTAGGGCTGGTCCTTTTGCACAGTGCCCACCCAGCCCCTGGCTGGGTGTTTCCAGTGGGGTTTCCAGCTCCTGCAGGCACAGAGCACAGTGCCAGCACTGCCTGCCTTCCCCAGGCAAGGCAGGAGCTCCTTCAGGTTCCTGCAGCCAGGGCTTCAGGGTGGGCTGGGCACCAGCATTCCCTCTGAGCTGCTTCCTGCTGGCCTTCCCCAGCATCTCTGCTGGGGGCAGTGCAGGATTTCCTGGTGGGTTTGTCTGCCCAGGGCTCAGCAGGCAGTGGCAGCCCATGGCTGGTGCAGGCTCTGCTGTTTGTTGGGGAATTCACATTGGTTGGCCTGTGAGGAGCTGAAATCAGTGGTTTATTTTTAAATAGATGGAACTGGTGGAGGGTCTGCTCCTGTTCAAAGCAGAGGAGGCTGCATGAACCCAGTCACTGGAAGTTCATGGTCTTTGCATCTCACCACTGGAGATCTCTGCTGACCAGGAGTGCTGGTAGGGTCCATGTAGGGAAACATTTTCCTATTTCAGTTACACTTCACCAAAGGGGGGGTGAGGGGTGAGGTGCTGCCTTGCCACTGACCCTTCAGCACTTGGAAGTTGCTGATTTTTCAGGTTGCCCCCCCAAATGCACCCTTGCACAGGTTTGTGCAGCCTTTGGTTTCTTTCCAGGCATTGAAGTCAGTTTGGAGTTCCTGCAGTGCTGTGCTTTAGATGGGATGTATCAGCCTCTCACATGGGGAGGCTTTAATGGAAATATTTGGTTTTGCTGCAGCACAGAGATGGTGGCACCTGCAGTGGGTGACATAAGTATTAAGACTCACTTAATGACAATCCCATTTATAAAGCATACTTATCATACTGCTGCTTTGAAATGTGTTTTAAACTCTAACTTCTCTGTTACCATTCCCAGGGCACAGAGATGATCAGACATGAATCAATCCTCCTCTCACAAAAAGCTTGGTGGTGTCAGGTCCTGCTTTGGCGTAGCACATGACACTGAGCAGGGATTCTTTTTAAGACATGCCATGCAGAGTTGGGTGTGGGGACTTGTAGGTTTTGCTGGGAGGTCCTGATGGCTCTAGCCAATGGAAGCATCCAGCAGAAGTGGATCAGGTTTTATTTTTCTGAAGTGTGATGTTTTGTCCTGCTGGCACTGGGAGGAAATAAGGCAGTGCAGCACAAGGGAGTGTGTGGTGGCAGAGGAGGCTGCTCAGGCTCCACTGAACCTCCCTGAGCACCCAGTTGTTTCCCTGGTGCTGTTGATGCTTTCAGGAATGTGTAGACCCCGAGAGAGGCAAGGCAGGGAGCAGCTCTGCTCAGAGCTCTGCCATTGCTCTGCATTAGCAGGATTTGCTGCCTTCAGGAATGAGCTCCTGACACATTCCCCCACCGGCTGCCCCACAGGTCTCACAGTGTGAGATGAGGGTTTAGTACTGTGCTCTGACATCCTGTGAAGGTTGGGGAGCTCCCTGGGACATTAAAGGCTGAACTGCCTGTGCTTGGTCAGAACCTGGCTCTGAGGAGCAGTTTGCCATCTTTTCTCAGCTTGGCTATACAAAGCTTGAATTCATTTTCTTGCAAAGGGGCCCCATCCCTGGTGTGAGCTGATGTTGCTGTGGCTGCAGAAGGACCAGGGGTTCAGGCTGTGCTGGCCTGCAGCAGCCATGGGGTCATCCCAGGCTCCTCTGTTCCAGAAAAGGCATCTAGGTCTGACTTGGCATTGTCCCACACATCCATACTGCCAGTGCAGGGTCTGCAGAGATCCCTCCTAGTGACAGGTGTGGGAAAGGCAGGGGGAAAACAGGGATAGGTGGAGTGCTGAGTGATGCAAAAGAATTGATATGTTCATTTTTAGTTGTGCACACATGAACATATCGAAGTTCTGCTTGTTGTTGTTAACACCAAAGCATTTTCCTCCTTCTTTTTGATTCACACCATCCCACAAGGGTGGGTACCATGACCCCTCCAAACCCCTGGTACTTAAAATATCTTCTGATTTTCAGCCTCTCCACTGGGGAAGGCTCCCCAGCATCAATCACCATGTGTTTTATGTGATGGTAATATCAGCTACTGTGGCCAGAGGGGCTGCTCCCATCCTTGTGGTTTTCCCCATCCCTATACCCACACAAGTGTTCAAAAGCAGCAGGTTGTCCAAACTCCTTAATGTAGATGTCAGCAATGTGAAAAGGAAGTGCTGGCTCTGCATTGACACAGTCAGTGCTCACTGAGTGCAAGTGTTCCTGTCAGCACTGGATAATTGGTATTTTCTGTTAATGAAAAGGGAGAAGTTATTTGTTTGGCTCCCATCAGCACTGGATAATGGGTATTTTCTGTTAATGAAAAGGGAGAAATCCTTTGTTTGGCCTCAGGCTGAGCATTGCTGCTAATTCCTGATAGAAGGTGTCCCCCAGCAACATTCAGTTATGGACAAGGAGTCATTTTCTGATGAGGATTTCCTCTCTCTCTGTTACTTTGACTGCTGTGGACAGCTCAGTAAGCAGCTTAAGGCATCTCACTTACCTGTTCCAGTCCTGCCTGCAAACACTGGATTGGATTTAACTTTTATTATCTGCAGGAGAGTAAAACCCAGTAATCCTTTGCCAAATAGTATTTACACGTTGTAGAATGAACTGGGGTGTGTTTACATTGGCTGAAATGTGCAAACCTGCCTCCAGATTTCCATACCTTCTCCCCATGGCTGCATCTGTCTGTCTTGTCTGTCTGTAGCCTGCCAGATGTCAGGGAGGGGCCAGCAATATCTCTGAGGCCTCCTGGCAGCACTGAACTGGTGTGGGAACAGTCTCAGCAGGGCTGTGGGACCTTCCCAGGCTCCCTGCAAGGGAAACATTTGACTGTGAAGATAATCTTGAGTTACTCTGCTGGCCTTGGCCTCCTTTATTTAATCCTTATGAAGCACAGCTGGGCTGAGCTACCAGCCCCAGTTAGCAAAGGTGGAGGAAAGGAAAGGGTTCTGCAGTGTGAGACGTGCACTGGATGCTGATCAGCAAATGCTGGCTGCAGCAGTGATGGCCTCTGCAGATGCTCTGCTGAGCACAGAGCAATGCACAGCCCCTGTTGGATGAAGGGAAAATGGATGAAGTGTGTGTCCAAGTACATTCTCATTTTAGGGTATGAATTTTAGGGTTCTGTACCTATTTGGGACATATATAAGCCAAGATCCTTTCTTGGTCTCTCTAGACAGCACTTTTAGGTTCAAAGCCTGGGAATGAATGTTACCTTGTTATTGCAGATTACATGGAATAGCTTCCCCCTGCTCCCTGATTCTCTTGCAGCCATGACCTGTGCTTCTGCATGCTCTGAGTTTGTGGAGGGCCTGGCACAAGGGAACACAAACCCCTGGCATCTCCTCCCAGCTGAGAGTGCCTAAGCTTTGGGGCCAAGGTGAAGGGAGTGGCAGGGGGATGGCAGCCCCACACCTCCTCCCCTGCCTGCACAGCTCCAGTGTGGCCACAGCCAGCCCAGCTCAGCACCCTCCCAGCTGTGCAGAGCAGGAGAGCTGCAAAACAGCTTTTTAATGCCCTGGGCTCCCTTAGGGTTTCGTTTCCATCCATTTTTAGCTTTCTGAAAAAATCTGTAAATTAACTGCAGGGGGATTTTGGAGCAGACATGGACAGAGATGCCTATCAGGCATCTGGCAAGATTGAAATTTGGAAATATGTTTGAGAGGAGCAGAGCAGGAGCATGTCATTCCCCCTCTGTCCAACTCTGTCCTCTGCCTGTACCATAGCAGAGCTGCCCAGGTGCCATGTCCCTCCCTAGGCAGACCCAGTGGTTTTGCCAGGGTCCTTTCAGCCCTAAAAGGGCTCCTTTCATCCTTTATTTTGGGGGGCTGGTTGCTTCTTCCCTCCTGGTGTGGCTGTGGCAGAGGCAGTGTCTGTTGCACAGCACCTGTGGGAAGGTGCCATAGGAGGCTGCTGTTTAGAGTCCCCTGCTCTGGCTGCCTTTCTGCTTCTATTTCAGCATCCAGAGGATTCAAACCAGCTTTCCCCAGTTACAGTATAAGCTTGAGGATTCCTACTCACTCTTTGGTAACTTGAAAAACATTTTACAGGTACCCAGTTCCCTGGTCCTTGTGGGAATGCTGCCTGAAGCACCCACTTGGCAGGGTGGCTGCTGTGAGCATTACTGCTCCTTTGGGCCCTGGAAGAGGAGTTCAGCCCCATTTGCCAGCTGAAACATTAAAGCTCAGGCTAGTAGGATGCTGCTCTGGGCCAGGTCACAGGGGAGAGACAGCCCTGCTAAACAGAGCTCCCTCATCCTCTGTGTCCTTGCTGCTCACAGAGTCATTCCCATCAGCTGGAAGGGAATGCAAAGGGCATTTCCTTTCTGCTGAAGAAAAGCAACAGTCCCCTCTGTGGATTTGTGGTCAGTGGCAAGAGTGTTTGCCATGTGGGACACTGAAGGAAGGAGCCAGGGGCTCCTATACATAAAGCAGAGGAGAAAAAAATGTACAGCCTTTGTTGTGGCTGTTTCTTGCAATTATTTCTAATGCCAGCCTTGGTATGGAGTTGAATTTTTGAGATCACTGAAATTACCTGAAGAGCTGGTGGTGTTCAGGTAGCGCTGCAGCCCTGGTGGCATTGCCTTGGCAGGACCAGCCTGCACAGAGCACAGGACCCTTCCCACCATGGCTCAGCCCTGGGGCACAGGATGTTCCTGCAGCAGGGGACAGACAGGCTGTGAACCAGGCCTGCTCTTGAAGGAATCCCTGTTTTAACATTTCCTTCCTGGGAGCAAATCTGGTTTTTCTGGTGTTGTGTGTTAGTTGGTTGGAGGTTCAGAGTACAAAGGTGGCTCTGCAGGAGGAGGAGCACCCCATTTCTCCTTCAGCCATTAGAATGTCTGGTCCAACTCAATGACCTCAGCCATTTCTTAGTTGTATCATGGAATTAGAAATGAATCATGTCCTCATTCTCCCCCAAACCCCACGTACCAGGATCCCTGCCAGTCCCACCTGTCAGTGCTTCCTTCCCCCAGGTTTTTATTTGTTCTCCAGTTGTGAACTGCTCCAGTGATACCACAGCAGAAAATCAGCATCTCAGGGTGGTTTTTTCTAGGTGCTGCTGGTTGTGCTGGATCCAGGGCTGCCCTTGCCTCTCACCCCAAATCCTCCTGCAACTGCTGCTAAAAATAATCCTGCCCATCCAATGGCTGTTGATAGGAGGAGTGTGAGAACTGGATCCAAGTGCCATTAGTGCCCAGGTGAGTGCCTGGAAATGCACAGGGTAGTGACTCCCCTGCCTCTTTCCAGCCCAGGCCTGTGGTGTCACAGCCAGCAGGGTTGTGTCCCCTGCCTTGCTGGCTGTGCCTGGGCATTCTGTTGTCCTGTCCTGTGTGTGGGCTCCAGGCTTGGCTTTGGGGCTTGTGAGACATGAAGTTGAGGAGCAGGGTGTTTATGTTACAACAGTGGCAGCCACATTTTCTGCCAGTGCATCCTCCTCCACACTGCAGCAGCTGGGGGTGGCAGGGACAGAGAGGGGACACTGTGTGCCCTAGGACAGCTGTGGCTCTTGGGACAGGCAGAAGAGACTCCCAAACATTAACTCATAGCAGGATGCAGCTTCAGCAGCTGTTTCAGCCTTTGGAAGAGCCTGTCTTACTCCCTGTTAACTCCTTACATAACCCATTCTCCCCTTGTTTTCATCAGAATTAGAGAGTGAGTGATCACCTCAATTGGCCTGACACGTTCAGCTGCTCCCAACACTGAGCCATGGCAGCAGGTCCTGCTGCTGCTGGGGTTTGGGTCTTGGTGCCACAGTGCCCAGGGAACAGCCCCACCCTGCAGTGTTCTGGCTGTGGCTGCACAGCACAGCACTGGCTGCTTGTCCCCTGCTGTGTGGGCACCACGGGGCAGCTGCAGGGGCAGGTCTGAGGGAGCACTGGCTGCTTGTCCCCTGCTGTGTGGGCACCACGGGGCAGCTGCAGGGGCAGTTCTGAGGGAGCACTGCACACAGGGAGGAGGAGCCTCATTGTCCTCATCAGTGCTCAGGGCACATTGTCAGTTTGGTGTCTCTGGGCTAAGCTGCAGTGAGCCATCACCCTGCAGGGTCACAGTTCAGGGCTGGTGATGAGGGTTTGGCCCTTCTGGGGCCACAGTGCAATGCCACTTTATCAGTGCCTCAAGTGGCCTGAGCCAGTCTGAGCATTTCTCTTTGTCCCCTCTGTATGGACTCCAAAGGAGTGCAGATTCCCACCACATACCTACACAACACTAACTCAGACTTCTAGAACTGCCAGGAGAGCAGAGATGCTCCTGGTGCAGGAGCTGCCCAGCTTGGATCAGTGTCTGTCTCTCTTCCCTGGCCACTTAGAACAGCTGTGCTGGGCAGCCTGGGGAGGAAACACAAATCTTTAGGACTTTTTTATTTAATAAGTTATTTATGTATCATTTGCTCTGTAAGTGAAACACCACTTTGGGCCTCGGACACTCACCAAACAGGCTGAAGTGGGGCTGGGAACCCCAAACTCTTGCAGCCTCTCCTCCCTGCTCACCTCTCAGAAATCCCATGCAGCCTTTCATTGGGGAGGGTGGAAAAAAAAGTGTGTATTTATTTCCCTTTAATTATCAGCTCTGATGCAGACAGACAAGGTGGGGGAATCCTCCCCATGCAGGGGCCTTTGGTACAGCTCCTGCTCTGGGCTGCAGCCATGGAAAAGCTGCTTGCAGCTGCCATGGGGGCAGGGCCCAGGGGCTCAGTGGGGCCAGGCCCTGCACGGGTGGGTGGCAGTTCCTGCAAGGCACAGGAGAGCCTGAATGCATCAGTTGCCTTCATGAGCTGTGCATGAGGCAGGGTGTCACACCACCAGGCACAGGGAGTGGTGGCAGCAGCTTGGGATCATGCACTGGACATTGTGTGGAGCTGAGAAGTGGCTGCTTTGCTTTCCCAGCAAGTGCACACGCTGCTTTTCTTTGCTGGTCTTATGCTGAAAAGCTGAGATTTATGTACTGTATGAAAAAAAAAAAAACAAAACAGAAAAAAAGAAAAAATCCTAATGTTCCAAAATAAATGACAGTATATTTTGTACTTTGTAAAGTAATTAAACCGAAAAAGAATAAAAAGTGAAACTTATGCTGTCTGCTTTTGTACTGATCAAACTGATGAAAATAAAGCAGAGCTTGGCATTGTCTGCAAGATGTAACCCTCATTTCTTTCACCTGCAGCCATGCTGGGTGTCCCACACACACACACAATTTATGAAGGCCAGCAGACATCCCTGAGGCTCTCTGGTGTCCAGGTCCTGTCACTGGGTGTCCTGTACCCCCACAGAGGAATCCCACCACCATCTCCATCCTCCAGCTGCTTTCTGGAAACCACCAAAGCTGCCCTATCCTCTCTTCCCTTAAAATAAAAGGTCAGTGGGATGCTGCTAGAATGTCTGCCAGATGTAGTTTTACCTGCAAGATGCCCAGGAGTCTGGACAGCCCACCAGAGATCCTGGCAGGGGAGCAAACTCAGCCTCCTCATGGACTGTTTTAGTCTCTGTGGGTCCTGAATCTCAGTCAGCACAGCACAGCACCACTGTCACATGGTCTGCAAGAAAAGGCTGAACAACCTGTCTGAAGTGTGCAAGAAAAAGAGTGAAATCAGACAAATCATCATGGTATTACAGTTTTAACCATTTATAGTGGATGTTTAAAGGGAAGCAGCTCATCTACACAAACTAGTCAAGAAAAGCATCTCCTTTTTAGTGTAGTGTAATCCATTGTTCACTCCATGATCAAGTGTTAAAACATTCATGTAAGAAATTCCTGGTAATATGGAATGCAGCCTTAATGCAGAGCACTGCCTCAAGGGTTTAATGCAGTAAAAAAACCCAAATAAATCAACACAGACACTGCCACACAGTCCCAGCACTGCCTGCATCTCCCCACAAAAGCAAATGGAGTCCTGAGGTAAATTACAGGACTGAGGCTGTTAAACTGGTGTCCAGACCCCAAAGACACTGATGCCTTTGCACATCAGTGTTTTTATTACCTCACCTGCCCTGGCTCACACCTTTGAGCAGGAGGTGTTGGGCCACTGGAGGAAGATGGGAGAGATTTCAGCCCCTTGCAAAAAATACCACAAAAATATTTTTATGAGTTATGATGAAGCACTGTGCAGTAATACTGTCTCAGGAGTATTTTGAATGCTGAAGGCTCATTATTAGTGCTCTGACTCATCTGTTTTTGAAGGGTCCTGTAGAGAAAAGTCTGTTGTAACACAGCAAGTGCCTAAGAACCTTTGTCTTACAGATGTTTATGTGTTTTATCCCATGGGGCAGCCTGCTGACAGATGAAACCAGCCTTGCTGTGTGTGGATGCAGCAGGGAATTGCCTGGACCCCTGGGATGATGGGGTGTGGAGGCCTGAATTTATGCAGGTACACTTGGGCCTGAACCTCTCATCCATCCTTCCTGCAGCTCCTCCAGTCCTCAGCTGCTGTGGCAACCCTGCTCAGCTGCTGCAGTGCCTGGAGTGTTTGTGCACAGGGCTCTGCACAGGGGACTGTCCTGGAGCCCTTCTGGGCTATTTTAAGCCAAACACACCAGCACAGTGCTGATCTGAGGGCAAATCACTTGTGTAATCAATGCCAAATCAAGTAGGCTATTTAGTTCTAATTTGAGCTGCTCCCCCTGTGCATCCTTGGCCCATACAGTCCCTCACTGCAGGTATATTTAGGGATGCTGGGATATTTTGGGCTGTCTACTGTGCCACACTTTGAAGGACAAAATGATGCAAAGCTGCAGCTCCCAATGGTTGTGTGACCTGAAGCTACCCCAGCACAGCTGGGCTCCTGAACATCCCTGGTCCTGCAGGAGGAGCAGAACCCACAGGCTGGATCTGCCTTCAGCAGGCAATGGGTGTGGTGGGGAACAGGGTGTTTTCATTTCCTGAGCCCAGCAGCTGCAGCAGGAGCAGCTCTCAAAGAACTGCATTTTAGAAAGGGGAAAAACTGCTGCAACAGCAGCAGCCAGAAGAAAGGAGTAAGAATCTGTGACAGACAAACATGCAGATACAAAGGGCAGCAGAGGAGATGAAGGAAGTGGAAAAGTCAGGAGCAGGGCTGAGCCTGGGAAGAAGGAAGAGGTGTGGGAAAGGCACTGTTAGAATTCTTTTTAGACATACTAATTCCTCATTACCCTGCTCTGTTTCATTGGCAATAAAATAATTTCCCCAATGCTGAGTCTGCTGTGCCCATGACGGTAACAGGTCCCCTGGCCTTGTTCCAACCCACATTTTCCTTCAGATTCTCTCTCCCTGTCCTGTTGATGGGGGAGGGATGGTTGGAGGGCACCTGGCTAAGATCAAAATATTCCTTGCACACAGTAACCAAAACATGAGTAAGTGCTGGGGCTTGCCAGCCTGCCCTCACTGCCACTAACCTTGTTCCCACCAAGCAACCTGAGGATGCCCACAACCACCACAATGCAGGCACAAACACCCCCACTGCATTAAACCACACAACACTTCTGTTCAGGGCTGAAGTCTTCATTGGCATCTCATTAACACAGAGAATTTGTGATTTGTTGTACAGCAAGAATGCAGCACAAGGACTCAGCCCAGCCCCAAGGCTGGGAAACAGCTGTGAATGAGAACAGCTGAGAGCCCAGCCCACAACAGCAACATCCATGAAGGGAATTGTTTGTAACACCTTTCTTACCACAGTTTTTATGTGTTTTCCATGGTTTAATAGGCCTCCTCAAGTTTAAAGGGCATAGCTGCTCCCAGGAGGCCAACAAGACATGCTGGGGCACCACAAATTGTCCAAGTTGCATGTAGAATCAGGTATAAATTAAAGCCAACTAAATGGGAGTTCACAGTGAAGGTCTGCCAGCTTCATAGGAGCTTTCTGTTCTGCCTCAGCCACCCAGCAACACCTGTCACACAGGAATGTCAACAACAACTCAAGAGAAGTGTCTCTATTTCCATGTACTTTGGTTCACCTTTCCTATATTTTATGCAAACCTTTCAAAACTTATTTAATCAAGGTAAAGTTTACACACAGAGTTTCAGCACAGATTTTCATGTAATGAAGCCAATACATGTGGTGTCCCACGGGGCCAGGGATGCAGTGCCTGACACCACCATCAGTCCTGCAGGCATGACACTGCCTCAGTGACAGAAATGGTCTCCTGTCACATAACTGTGAACCAAAATGCTGCAGCTCCAATCAGTGCATGAGCAGATCATGCTCAAGAATATTCCTCTTACTACTGATAAAGATTTTATAATCACTTTATTGAAAACCTACTAGCTTGGATTCCACCAAAATAGTTTGCACACCAAAAGTATCCCACAGAGAGAGAAAAGACACAACTCTGCCTGATGTTGGGTGTTTCACAGGAGAGTTTCCCACACTTGTGTGTGAGTTTGGGTAAGTGCCTGCCACAGCTACACACAGCTATTGCATCCCACCTCTATCAGCTTACTGCTGAGGTACCAAGGAATGAAGCTCTGCCTCTTACCCACTAAGACTCCTTCCCCTGTTAGGCATTCCTGAAATCCCCAGCTAATTGCAACTGAGAGCCACTGTACCCCTGAAAACAGACAGAATGCAGGGAATCCAAAAAAGTATCAAAGGCAGTGATGTGTGATCAGCACAAGGAGACAAAGGCACCTGAGGGCAGTGAGCACTGCTCACATCCAGGCCTGAGCACTGATTTTGCAGGCAGCTGATCAGGGGCTTTGTTTCCAGCCCCCCTCAATAAGCTACACTGGCTTCTGTCACCATCCATCTGTCCTCCTGCTGTCTTATTTAATAGCACTTACCCCTGCAAACAGTTTCTCACTCTCTGAATGGGTTCCTTTGGTGTTCAGTCTTTAGTGCTAACACAGAAAGCCTCCAACAGCCCACACACACCTCACTGCCTCCAGGCAAGGGCTGTGCATCCATACTCTGCACAAGACAACAGCCTGGGCACAGGGCAGCTGAGGATGGCCACCCAGGACAGCTGTGCTGGGCTTCAAGACACAGCATCACCTCTCTTCCACATAACAGTAATAAAAATACACCCAAATTTTCCCTTGAGAGATAGTTTGGCTGTGCCCAACACCGACACTCCAGAGCTGGTGACAGGAAATGTCCATGTATCAACGTCCCGTACTGCAGATTTCATCCCATGCCAGTCTTCCTTAAGGGAGATGCTCTTCATCTTCAGGCACAGAGGGGCTCAGCAGCTTGGGGCTGGGCCTCAGGATCTCTGGGAGCTGATCACGAAGGAGCCAGAGCACTCCTTGCATTTCCACACCCCTCAGGAATGTGCTTCCTTCCTGCAGCCAGGCCAGAGCACTCCAGTGATGCAGCCACACGCTGCCATGGCTGTCTGCTCACAGTCAGTTCCACAAGATGAGTTTTCCTTTCCAAGGAGCTGATCCCCCAGCCCCTGCACCTCCCTGGTGCAGTGCTGAGGCCCAGCAGCATCTCTAGGTAAAGGACCTGACCATGCTCACCATGTGATCAACTCCACAGGCCACATCCAGCACTTCCCCAGGCACTGTCACCTGCACAAACACAGCACAGGGGGTTATTTACCAAGCTGGTGTTTGCACCTGGTATTTCCCACTTCTCATCCTCCTCCTGCTCAACGTGCCACCTACTTTCACAGGGATTTGTACCAGTGCAAGTGCCAACTTGAAAGCACAGAAAGAGCAAGATTCAGCACCAGGCAGGCTTGTGCACTGAGCTGTGAAATACTTCTCTTTTTCCTTCACAGAGGCCCAAAAAGCTTTGGAAGGAGAAAGAAGAGCAGGCTCACTAGCAGGCAGTGAGGAGAGTGCAGCCTCAGCCCATCTGTTCAGCAGCACAGGCAGCATGACTGAACAGAGCATAATCCACACATTAAGAGGAGGATCTGCCCAAGCACCACAGGGATTTGCCTCTTCTTTCATCAGCAAGAACTGGAAAAAGGCAAAGGCTCAACTCAGCCCAAGGCAGTTTGTGCTTTGATGCTGAGACCAGCTCCTCACTCCTGAAGCTTATTCACTTAAAACTGACTGCAAAATTGAGGAAAGCAGAATTGAAAAAAGCAGGTTGTCCGTTAGAGCCAAGAGAGAGGACAGCAGCTAGTCCTAGGGCAGGCAGTCAGACAGGGATCCTGGCACACTGCCACAGTACTGTCAGGAGCTGGCTGAAAGAGCATAACCCCCAGTGTCCACATCTGGGGAAGTGAATTCAGAAATTCCACCCAGCCACAGCAGTGTGATTTTAGGCAAATGTTCCAGAGCTGGTCTGGTTTTGTTCATTTTTAACAGAAACACATCTACTGCAAGTTCAGACACACAGACAGGGGCTCCAGGGTGGTCCAGCTGATTGCCTCCCTCATCTCCTGCTTGGCCTTCATGGAGGTCAGGAGCATCTGTTGGGCTGAGTGCTGAACTCCAGAACCAAAGACTCTTCTCCATGCACAGTCTGGCTCTCAGAGCCCTCTGGGAGGAAGCACGGGATCTGAAAGCACTGTGAAGCAGTTTTGAACACAGCTGAGCAAGGATCTCCTGCTATAACCTGACAGTCAGTCCAGTGACCCACCACCACAAGTGGGAAGGAAGCCCACCCCCATGTGGACTGCAGCCACTACAGACCAAAATGTTCACCTAATTTGGTGAGTAATGATTTGGACAGATGACCAACACTGATGGTTTTCTTTGCAGCACATACAAATAGAAGTGCAGGTTAGAAGGAGAAGGAAGGGGCAGTAAGGGTAGCAAGCAGATGATGCTGGACAGAAGGAGATGAGAACTATTCAGATGTGCTGTCACAGCACCAGATGCTGTTTTAGGATTTGAAATCATTACTGGTGTAGCAGACTAAAAGTTTACTGATTACCTCCATTCCCAAGCAGGCTACACAAGGACCTCTGGAAAACAAAGCACTTCTACAGTCATCTTAGGCTTCCACTCCTGTCAGAATTACTCAACAAAACCACACAGCAAAGGATGGTCCTTGCCCTCAGGAGAACAAAAACTAGCCAAAGAATATACAGTTAAGGTGGCCTTAATACCACCATCCTTACTCTCCATGGGAAATACTGGTCTTCCATTCTTCCAGTTCCAAGGCACCCTCTTAGATTCTTCCCCCACACAAACAGCTCTCCTTTGTCTACACAGGAGAAAATGAAATAGAAAAGAACAGAGTCATTAAAAAGGAAGAATTCTATTTGTGATGCTGGCAAATGTGGCTACAGTGTTTCTGGGAGCATACAGGGTTATACAAGCAGTATGACACCTACCAGGTTTACTTCAAGGTGCAGTAAATGTACTTGCACTTGGAGAAAATTATGCCCAATGAGCAGTACAAGAAACAAGTTCTGTGCACAAGTCTGTTTCCCCC
The DNA here is from genome assembly GCA_037834095.1 of Argya squamiceps. Taxonomy (NCBI): domain Eukaryota; kingdom Metazoa; phylum Chordata; class Aves; order Passeriformes; family Leiothrichidae; genus Argya; species Argya squamiceps. The sequence continues at coordinate 8,206,618 of JBBMKD010000063.1, read as the reverse complement.
TCTTACACCACATGATTTGGAATTTTATTTGAAGGAAGAGTGCAGCAGCAGAAATTCCAGGGAATCATTTGTGAAGTGAATAATTTGTGCTGAAAGTCAGACAAGTGCAGTTGATCTGTATCAGCTCTCATCAGAGCAAATCCAGCAGGCAAGGCAGTGAGATCTGCCCCAAGCCATCACCTGGACACTGCTCATTTGACTGTCTGAAAGAAGTGACCTTCTCATGACAGCTAGGGGAAAGCAAACATTTGTGTTTAAGAGTTGAAGCTTTGAGCTCCTCAGGAAAACACACAGATCTCAGAAGTGTTTGGGTCAGCTGCACAGCAGAAACAACCAAAACACATTCTCTAACCTAAATACAGTTTAATCAGAACTCTGTTTCTAACTCTGAATAGCAAGGGGAGCCCACTTACAAGCACCCTGCACCCAAAGTGACAGTGCCACACTTACTGCTTGTCCCAAAGGACTCAGCCCTGGCACTTTTTCCTGCTGGCAGCTGGATCTCTGAACTGCTGCCTGATCCTAAATAACTTTCAAACTTCAAAGGCTGGGAACCCACAGAGGCTGCACAGAGCACAGTAACCTTTTGTTATTATCATAACCTTTGCATATTAAATGCTTGGACTGCCCACCTTAGGCTGCTAACTCAGTTGGCCAGAAATGCCAAGAAACTCTGATATCTACCTTCATTTAGACTAAATTTTAGTTTGTTCATTTATCACATGAATTTTCTAAACTGCTAAAGTGCAGCAGACTGACTCATTCTATACAGGAGAACAAAAAAATCTTTTGGATTTCCTGTATGAGCAAAGTTTTTTGTGTTAAGACAAAAAACACTTTCTTAATTAAAGCATAAGTTAGCACAAAACATATGCCAGGAACCATGCTGACACCTGTAAATGTGCTGCCTCACTCCCTGCTGCTGCACTCCAGTGTGCCTTCAGTTTCAAGAAAGACAAGGGATGTGGGGGTTTTTGTTTTGGTTTGGTTTTTTTGGTTTGTTTTTTTTCTTTTTTTCTCTTCTGCCAATAACACAGCAACATGACCTCTCCATGACAGTGGGATGAGAAACTTACTTGTGAGTGCTGCAAACTGGCTGAGTCCACAGCGAACATGAGCAACACGGGTGTCTGGGCTGAAGTCTGACCAGCCAAAAAGGCTGGGTGGGATCATCTCTGGCACTGCTGTCTCTATTAGGTTTGGTCCTTTCCCAAGAATTCCATATCCCCAGACAAAAACATTTCCTTCTTCTGCATTACAATAAGAAGACATTCCGTAAGAAATTCTGTGCTTGTGAAATTCATGCCACAACCAAGAGTTAATCAGAGCCAAAGGGATATTTTCCTTTCTTCCAGCTCAGTCTAGCACTTTTTGATTATTTAAAATCTGCAAATAATGCATTCCCATCCAAATGTCTCAATCTTTTCCTAAGCTATGGAAGCAAATCAAGCCTCCTAGGCAAAACTTTCATGGGGAAAGAATGCCAACACAAGAGTGAGCTGGATAAAATATTTCTGATGGGACAGAGGTTGAGAGTTTATTATCATGGCTTTCCTCTTTGATGCATGCCCAAACCAGCAGGTGGATGTCACTGTGGCATTCTGCCTTAAGCTGGGTGCCTGGGAAAGGCAACAGCTGGACAGCATAAGAAAGAGTAAGTTTCCATGTCAGCTAGCTCTGTTCCCTTCATATTAATTAGAAGCTTAAATGTCTGGTCATCACAATACTCCCATTATAAATATGAGCACCTTCCTTGAGGTAATCCCTCAAGAAAGTAAAACAATCCCCTCCCTCATTCCTTCATGCACCAACCCTCCAGCTGAGCCACTGAGAGCCCAAAGAACAATCACCAAGGACCTGCTGCAGTTTCACTGTTCTCAGAACTCTCTTCTTTCCATCCTAGCTCATTATTTATAAACATGTCAGATTCATATGGAGTCTGAAGGGTTCTGCTTTCCCTCAAGTGCTGCCTTATTTCCTCCCTATATCCACACTCAGTATGACCAGTAAAAGAGACCAGAAGAGCCAACAGCTGCCATGCTCTTGCTCTGCTCTGCAGAAGGGCTCACATCAGCACACACTGGAAGCAGAGCTCTCCACTAGTGACAACAACTCCTCCAGTACATTCTTAAATCAGGTTTCTCAGTCCCCCAGCTCTCCTCATAACACACAGTATTTCCCTGTTTCCAGAAAACGAGATACTTGTTTCATAATGTTACAATCCACCTACTGTGAGGCCTTGCAACAAAGTGAATGTTGGTGGAAGTGAACTCACCTGTCAGCACAGCATTGCCAGTCCCTCCACAGGCAGCCTCCTTCACCTTCCCAATCTTGAATGGCAAATGCCTGGGCACATTCACCTGCACAAGATTGTTAGAGACAAGGTAAACTGCCAACTAGACATACATTTTAACTTGTTCTCTAGTTCTGGTTAGAGCTTACATACGTTGGATTCCTGATACAAACTTTATTGCCTGAATAATAAAATGAGTGCAAGCCCCAAAATTAAAAAAAAAATAAAAAGCAAAACTACATGAAATTCATTAAGGTGACGACAGAGTGGGAAAAGTTACCTATGGAAAGCTTACATGCATGGCAACAAGGCTGAGAATGACTAGTAACTGCTTCTTATCCCTGGCTTTTAAAGTCAGACACAATGGGGAAGTGAGCAGGTGAGCATGTCTTCAAGTCTTCACACTGGATTAGATCACTAAAATTCAGTCTGCAGTGGCATTTCTGAACATACCAGGGAAAAATTACCTAAAGAAAATCACACTTATTTGTACAGTCCAATATACATACACAGCTTGACATTTGTAAAGAGCAATCTTTGATTTCACAGCTCTGCCATTCTACCCTCTGGACTGCATCTATATTTTAGCTAAGACTCTCCTTTTTGGCAAACGTGCCATTCATCCATTTCAGATGCCAGAGCTCCACTGCACACCCAGCCAGGAAAACTGCTACCCTGCATAATGTGATCCTTGTCCTCAGGCCCCATGGATCTCAGCATTCAGCCCTACATGAAGGTTACATCAGGAGAGGCACAGGAAACAAAGCTTTCTAAAATTCTGCTATTCTAATACAATTGTCTGCTCTCAGCCTTCTGCCAAGAGTAGCTTCAGTATTGATTAATTTCCTGACTCTTATTTCCTAATGTAGCTGTAACAGGAGACCAACTGTCAACTGATACAATGCCTAGTGTGAAGTCAGCACTCTACCAATGCCCCATGTAAGTTTGCTCAAAAAAAATCCTTTTATCTGTCAGACACTGGAATTTGTTTAGGACTCAGGTTATGAACTTATTAAGAATGTCCATGAAAAGTTCACCAGCATACAGGCTGACTAGAAAAGACTTCCAAGGGCCATCTGGATCAGCACTATGCTCAAAGTAGGACCACTTGAAATCTTAGATAAGCCAGCCAAAAAACTAATTCCTGTCCTGAAATTAGCAAAAGCATTTGAGCTGGGTCTCAGTTTGGTGCAAAGCCCATGGGGTGGAGAAAGAAGAATATGGAGTTCTTAGACTAACAAACTGGGATGAGGTGACACAAAGCTTTGCCTATCAAAAAGGGGAAACACACTGCCTGCTAAAGCTACACAAACATGTCAGATTGGTGTTGTAAGCTTATGTAAAAGCAGCCTGCTAGTGGTGTTTGTAGCTGCTGTCAAAAGAACCCAGAACAGGGAGAAACATGTAATTTTTAACTCTGTGCACAGCAGCTGAACTGAAACACATACAAACACACCCTCAGGTCAACTGACCTGTGTGGTTTCTGTGACAGATGCCAACTGCAAGTATTCTGAATTTCCCCAGCCAAAGACATCTCCTTCATCTGAGACAGCCAGACAGCAGTCCCCATAGGAAGAGACCTGGATAATGTTTACTCCAGCAATGTCACCATGCAGCTGAGTAGGAACACTGGTGATGTTATAGTGTCCAAGACCTGAAAGGAAAAGAAGTAGAGATTATGAAGAATTTGTTTCCAGACACACTTTAAATGCCTGCATAGGACCATTTTTGTCATGCTGTAACAAAATCACCCTTCCTCTGAAATAAATCTTTCTGTCCATAGTTACCAGCTGCAACAGACAAGCAGCCACAAACACTTCTACCATCCACAGCCACTTCTCTGGGGTACACAACTACTTTATACAATCATACCCTGAAGAGTCTCACATCCCTTGTCTGCATGGACCAAAGTGTTTGAAAACAATAACAGGCCAGGCAGATATCCCAACAGAGATGAAGTTTCACAAACTGGCTGCATCTGTCTGCTGCAAGGAGAGCCATGAGTGACAGCACACTGCAATCAGTCAGACAACAGCAGGGGAAATGGCAAAAGAGGCTGGGAAGCAAATGCTTTATATGACAAACTGCTGCCTGGAAAAGAGGCCAGAATGTAGGTGACAGAAAGCTGGGTTACACTATATTGGCACAGAAGAACTATGGGAAGAACTCAGCTTTGGGCACAGCAAAACAAATAAAGCAGGAATGACTGTGAGGAGGAAGTTCTCTGCAGCAGAAGCCACCACAAAAAGGGCCTCCCCAAGGCTAAAACATGCAACAGCTACCAAAGCACTCATCAGTTCAAAAGAGAGCAGACCCTGAAACAAGAACCAGGAAGGCAAAGCTGCCACCAAACTGAAGAGCAAAGCTGCCCATGTCACTTCCACACCCCCTCAGAAGCTTTAAACAGCAGATACACTCTCCTCTGACTGCATGCGTGGACTGCCAGGGCAGCACCCTAAAGGTCCTCAAAAAATGAACTGGATTGTCTCAGTTTGGTTACACAAGAGTACTGAAAACATCATCTCACAACTGGAACATCAGCAGCCCCTTTCTGTCCACACATTCATGACAAATACACATCACCACTTCTCAATCAGGACAGCTTGTTACATTCATCAATTCCCTGAAAAGCAAGCTGAGCAGAGTTCCTACCTGTTTGTCCATCAGCTCCCCATCCACACGCATAGACTGTGCCCTTCTTGGTTCTAAACAGACTGTGGTCCTGCCCACACACAACCTGCACACAAACAGGGAGTCAGAGATAGTCAGGAAAGGTCACATGTGCAGGCTTGATTTAGTGAAGCATTGCTGACAGATAAATTGAGCAATGAACCTCTCTGATGTCCATCAGTTCAGGTTTTGACCTTCCTCCCCTGGTCACACAGCCCTAGAGAAAGGGAAGGCCAAGAACCACAAGATATAACACAGAAAACAGCAGAATTTTCTTTATGGGAAGTGATGCTGCAGCTGATTTGTTCTAAGACCCAAAACAAGGAAAGAAAGCTGGATTCAGCAGTACAACACAATCAAACAGCAAAGAGTAAATAAGAGCTCTCCCTTCACAGGATGCTAAGCACATGATTCTTGATGCCAGCTCCAAACTGCTATGAATTCTTTACCATGTAAGTGCTCTAGGCACACAGCTGTTCTCAAATCTCTATTTATGTTGAACTAGCCATCATGTCTGCCACAGTCTTGGCATGAATTAAAGCCAAGGAAAAAGCCACTCAAAAGCAGACATTAAAAATTAAACAAAGATTAAAGGGATTTAATCAAAGGTTAAGAGAGTGAGTACCAATACTAAGCATGTAATTGCTGTTATCAAAGTACAAAAAGGTACCAAGTATTCAACCTCCCTGAAAAAAAATAAAACCATGAAAAGCCCAAAGAGAAGTTTTACAAGCCTAATTCAAAACAGTTTTAGGATGAACTGCAGCACAGTCTCATCAGGTGGGTGTAATTCAATGACCCTTCCTTGAAACAGGAGCAATGTTTGCCCACAGAGTGAGGCTACAGGGGCACAGACACACCAACAAACTGCTCCTGTGCCTGGGAATACCACAGCCAAGGCAGGTGTTCCTGCTGCCCTGCAGTCCCCTGCTCTCCTAGGAACCTGACCTAGAGAAATACTGGCTAGTCTAAGTGGATGGTTTCACAGCTCATTTTGGAAAAGGCAAAGACAAAATTTAAAACTCCTAAGCAATAAGAAAGTGACAAAAGGGAACAAGAAATCACGACAGGAAGAGAAAAGTGGACTGAGAGTCCAGAAGCAGACACAGTACTCTGAGTGTGGCTGAGTAGAAAAGAAGAATATTTTCCTTGACCTGCAGGTAACACTCCTCCTAACCCAGCCCAGGGTATCATCAGCCTTTTCTGCAGCAAGGCACACTGCTGGGTCATGGTCAGCCTGGTGCAGCCTTGGGCCTTTTCTGCTCAGCTGCCTCCCAGTCACCCCCAGGCCATGGTGGTGACTGAAATTGTCCTTCACCAGCAGGACTTGGCCATTTCCATTGCTGAACTTGGTGAGATTCATGTATCATGTTCATATTTCTCCAGCCTCTGGATGGCAGCACCACCCTCTGGGTTATCAGGCACTCCTCAGAGTTTTACATCACCTGCCATCTGCTGAGGGAACACTCTGTGACCCAGATCACTGGTGAAAATGGAAACAGGATTGGAGCCCAGATCCCTGTTACCAAGCACACAACTGCTGTTATCAAAGTACAAACAGGTACCAAGTATTTAATCCCCTGGAAAACAACAAAACCATGAAAAGTCCAAACAGAAGTTTTACAAGCCTAATTCAGACCAGTTTGTTTTGTTAAACCAGGAACCGTTTTTACTGGTTTCAGCTCAGCTTTGAGCCAATGGCTGCCACCCTCTGAGCTTGGCTCTCCTGCTGGTCCCCAATCCATTTTCAGGACTGAGCTCAGGTGACCCTCTTACCTGGACAACTCTGCTGTCAAATTCCCTCAGCTGATGAATGAGATGGCTCCCACTGGACACCAAACAACCACCAAGAAGAGAAAAGGCAATACAGAGGATTTCAGAAGACTGCAACTGAAAAACACAAAGGTAAACCTGCCTCTACTGAAAGCCACTTTATTAGCACAAGTAGAGAAATTTGCTCACATGTTGTTTCACTGCAAAATATCTACATGGAGAAGGAACATAATTCTGCATTCTCTTATCTAAAAACTGTCACTTTTTAAATACAAGCTCTTGTGGTAACTGGGGGTAGGAGCAACCCTAAAACAGTTTCCAGTCTAGAATGAACAGAGACACTACATAATATTGCAGTACCCAGATAAACACCAGACTTAGCTAGAGATAAACCAGATATCCCAGAGCACAGTGTAGTGCTCTCATCCCTGATTTTTTTTCACAATACCAGGAATTATCAACAATCCAATGACTGACTTCCAGTATCAAAATTAACAAAAGCTACCTAATTACAGCTATTTTCTCAAACTTTACATACCATGTGTTGTGGATCACAGAGCAATGAACAAGATCTTTTTTTTGGTCCTACTAGGGAATCAGAAACTCAATATATTCCCACTATTCACTTACTCCATCATACAGAGCACTTTGAGCATATGTTTGGTGCAACTCACAAAAAACCCAATGAAGGAAAAGCACTCAGAGGTAGTAACAGCCTTAACAAGAGGATGCCTCTTTCATAATTAAATGGCACTTCTAACACCCTCAGGAAGAGCACATGTACTCTGAGCAGCTAAAGGGAGAAAGCCCAAAGAGTAACACCAATTACCTCAAGCAATTTATGAAGGCTGGGTTCTCTCACTAAGCCCTGCAAGAACTGTCCCATGCTGACATTCTTTTGTCTCTTGTGAATGTGGTCAGCAGAGATGCTAGTGCCCAGCCCGGATTAAAAGCCAGCAGCACAAAAGCCTGTTCTCAGACTCCTTAAACTTAAATGGCATGCTCATACTACCAAACCTTTTCCACCTTCAAGCTTTTCTGCAGGCTTGTTTTCATGCAATTATGTTTCCAACATTGAGAAAGTTCAGGATGTTTGAATTCTCACCTGTAAATTTCATCTTCAACAACCTTCCGGCCACACTGTCCATAGGAATTGTTTCCCATTGTGAAAACTGAAAAACAATGACAAAACACTCCAGTTTTATTAGTGCCCAATCCCCTGAAAGCCTCTTTTCAGGTCCACAAAACATTTTCACACAGTTCTAAGTCTGAAAGGTGCAGCACAGCAATGTAAAAATTGGAATAAGCTTTTTTCAAAATAAGTCCACTTGAATTAAAGTGATTGAATCCATTTTCACCAAACAAACATTTTCACCAGCAGTATTGCTGCAGGCACAGCAGCAGTACCTGGAGCCCACTGTCTGTCACAGCTGGGAATTGCCCAGTTCACCCTGCCATTGTCAGAGAGACTCAGAAACAGATCACCATTCCCACAGGAGTGGGAATCAATGGACCAAGCAGCTCACCCACTAAGGAGCTGCACTGGATCACTTGGTGCAGCACTGAAGCCACTGAGAGTTCCCAGAGATGTGGAGAAACAATTCACAAACAGGATCTGCTCTATAAAGGACTATTAATTAATTAATTGCTTTTATAAACATAGCACTCTGGGGCTTCAAGGGGAAGTAACACAGGAGTACTGGCACAGTCACATAAATCTGTGTTCACAAACACATCAGAGTGAACAAGACAAACAGGCTTCACTCAGCCAGGCCTGGGGCTGGAGAGACAAACCTTGGAGTAAAGAGCTCCCAACACATTTACAACCTGAGCCATGAGTGAGCTCATGGCTTTCCCTCACAGAGCAATCCCACAAAGGCCAGCAGCTGCCTGCATCCCCTTTACAGTGCCAACAGCCCACCTGGGATGTAGTTCTGAAGGACAGAAGACCATTTTTTCCCAGCTTTTACTAAAAGCATAGCCAGACACCCCTTGTCATCACCAGCACAAGCAACACTGTACCTCCTTCACTGTCTGTCAGGACCAGGGAATGGGCTCTCCCACAGGACACCTGCAAGACTCGAGTTTGCTGTGGCTTCTCCAGTGGTAATGGAATTGGAGATGGTTCCAAGACATATTCATAACCCTTAGCTTAAGGAAGAGAGAATAATTTTAAGTCAGTAGCTTCCACAAAGTAAATTCAACATATATTTGCTGATCCTGTTGTACATTCACACACTTCTGCTTTGTTATAAAAGCAGATACACTTTAGAAAGCCAAGATACCAAAGAGGCTGACAGGGATTTATCACAGAAGGAGGGAGAAGGTAAAAGCTATGGAGATAGCTGAAGCCTAAAGCTTCAGCCTAAACCTCAAGCTCACTGCCTAAATAAAAGTCCACCATAACTAGTGGGTGAATGTTATTAAGGTTTCAGGTGGCAGAACTGTGAAACTGAGGTTTTCAACACCATGTTCAGCCACTTTGGTGAATACAGCTGGATTACCAGAGCTCAATATCATGTACAAACATTCTGTGCAACTGGGGATATTGCAAACAAGGTACAGCAGCAACAATCACAAAAATGTATCAGAAAAGGTGAATAAAAAAATCTTAGGGCTTCATTTTTAAAGAAAAGTCTATTACAGGCACTTTCAGAAATAAGGAATGAAAGAGACTAGCTAGATTAGGGAATAAGACATCTAACATTTATGAAAAATGACATGGTGTACTTTATAAAGATTTAACAACTTGAAGAACATGTAATCAATTACAGTCAACAGGGTGGGGAGGGGGGGAAGAACAGCAAACCATAAATCAATACCAGGGAAAAGGTTAAGGGGAGATAAAAAGCCTTGATATCAAAGTCAGTGTAATAAGTGAAATCAAATCCCAGGGGACCCAAAGCAATATTGCACACAGGCAGCAGTGCTTTACTGGTTCTCACTGCCTTCAATAACCAACAAAACAAAACAAACCACACCTAAAATTTTAAAAAATTTAAAATTTAGAAAATCTACACATGGTCTTTTGCAGGAAGACACTGCTGGATGTGAGGACACGCAGCACAACTGGCAGCTTGCCAATGGTGCCCATCTGCCATGCAGCTGAGCAGGAATTTAAAGGCAACCAACTCTCTGTCTGTCTAGGAACACTTTAAGTCACAAAGCAAAAAAACCTTTTCCTCTCTCTGTTCCCTCCAGCAGAAAGACACAAACTACTGGGATCTGCAGTAACCATCACTGAGGGATGTGGAGAAAAGAGACAATGAGGTGGCTAAGGAACAGGGTGTGAAATATCAGTAGTTTAGATACAACCATCTAAAAGTCAGAAGGCTGCAAACTCCCTTGGAAATGAAGCATCTACAGCAATCCAGTGTTGGAAGCAGCAGGCACCAAAGCCAGTCTGTAAAACAGCAATGAGCAACACACCCCAAAGGAAAACCTGTCTGGGGGGGACTTTAAACATGGAGCAGTAGCAATCCCACTGATTTTTACCACATTTTCAACTGATCTTGCCAAACACACTCTCTTACTTAGCAGGGCTTGAACTGCAAAACTATTCAACCTCTTTCTGGATTCTCTGACAAAAACAATTTCCAGGTCAGATGAAAAACAAGGTGATCCCAAGACACTCCTGAGACATCAGCACATACAGAACTGAGACCCAGCAAGAGCTGAAACCTTTAAAAGCAGAAGTGAGCAGAAGCTTCTGCAGCCCCTGCACTTTGCAGCTGCTGTCTCAGCACACACTTGCTGTGTACACACTCCTGCAGAACTACCCAGTGTGCCACACAAAGCAGCACCACTGCAAACCCCAACATGCTGCACTGGAACTGCAATTTTCTTTTGCTTCTCCACCAGGTTTAATCTTCTGCCCATATCAGACACAGCCTGCCTTGATGGATTACACTCTTATACACCACAGTGACAAAAACTGCTTTTATCATGATTTTCCTCAACTGTTTATGGAGCCATTCTACGAGGAAACTGTGTTTTTCCTGTCTTTGGTGGTAGGTGGCAATGTTCTGCACAGAAATCATCTTCTTAAATAAGTCTGAGAGCCTGGTGTAAGACAAAATGAGGGAAAAACATGTTTTTCCCTCAAAATGCAACTTGCTATTAAAGTAATTTGAAAAGATACCCTACAGCTTCACAAAACCCCCACAGCCTGTATTAAAAAACTGTAACCAGGGAGGGAAGGAGGACTAAAGGACTTAAGTGAGCAAACCATCCTGCTAAAATTATTTTAACTACACTGTGCCTACTATCAAACTACAGATTCAAAGCTACACATTAACCACCATCACACTTGGCAGAATAAACAGCTGCATTCCTGTCCAGATGAAAATAACTAAGTGCAGTGCACAGAACACAGGCACATGCTGACCAATTACAAGGCACACAAAAAGATAAATTTCAGAAACAGACCTGAGTAAAAAATAAAGCACAGCCTGGGACTGCATCAAAGCCTCCTGATGTTTTTTCAGAGCTCCAAACACATGAAACTTCCTGTACCACAGGCACATTGCAGTGTCACCCTGCAAATTTTTAAAACACTTAAAATCCTTACTTTGATCTCTTCTGCTTCTCTGGAATCCAAGCTGGGAATCCTTGTTGAGCCCCATGCCCCAGACTTTGGTGATGTCCCTGGTGTTAGAAGCCAGCAGTGTGAATCCATAACCACAGGCAGCAGAGGATATCTTTGAAAACAGACAAAACCCACAATATTCAGTTAGAAACTGTGGCTTAGAAAAGCAACTTTCACTCCAAACTGCTTGTTTACCAGCATTCATCCTTCATTAAGCCACATTCACGTGCAGCCCAAACTCATGGCAGGGCCTAGCAGAAACTATCACAGTCTTCTGTGATAAGCACAATAATGAAAAGGAAATGGGAAGGGAAGGAAAAAGGGAAGGAAAAAGGGAAGGAAAAAGGGAAGGAAAAAGGGAAGGAAAAAGGGAAGGAAAAAGGG
>JBBMKD010000063.1:8161914-8194810 GCA_037834095.1 Argya squamiceps | reverse complement strand
AAAAGGGAAGGAAAAAGGGAAGGAAAAAGGGAAGGAAAAAGGGAAGGAAAAAGGGAAGGAAAAAGGGAAGGAAAAAGAAAACCCTACCAGACAAACAAAAAACCAAGACAAAACAAAAGAAAGATATAGAAGTATTAACAGAATAATGTTTTACTTCTTTTGACAAAATAAACCCGGCATAAGAGGCACATGAGGAGCAACTGTGGTCACTCGGTTTGTTCAGCCTGGAGAAATGGGGACTCAGATCTGATCTCACTGAGAGCTGCAGAGAGGCAGCTCCGATCTCTGCTCTGGGACCAGGCACAGGACCCGAGGGAACCGCTGGAGCTGTGCCAGGGGAGGTTCAGACTGGATATCAGGGAAAGGTTCTTCCCCGAGAGGGTGACCGGGCACTGAACAGACTCCCAGGGAATGATCAGGGCATCAAGGAGAGTTTGGACAACTCTCAGGTACAGGGTGGGACTGCTGGGCTGTCCTGTGCAGGGCCAGGAGCTGCACTCCATGATGCTTCCAACTCAAGATATTCTATGAATGCTCCGACTTTCTCTGCACTAGACAGAGTGAAGCACGAGTGAAACATGTAGGCCAAAGAATAACGTGATTTTCAACACAATGTTCCCATCTGTCAGGTGGGAGCAGACAGGGAGCCACTGGAAGAGGCCCATTTTATCTGGCAAATGCTCTTCACAGCCTGGCTCTCTAATGCCTCTAACAAAATTACAAATACATATAGTTCTAAACCATATGCCGCTGCAGTTAAAACACTAATCATCCCAAGCAATACCACTATATCGATAAAAACCACTGAATCACGGCAAAGCCTTTAAACCCGACTCAGTAACGCCGCTCTCGGCTGTGCTAAGCCCTGAGCAGGCTCCGGAGGCCGGGGGAGACACGTTGGCCCCGCCGGACCGAGCCCACCTTCTCCTCTGTCTCCAGGCGGTACGGCGTGGGTTGGATGCGCCGCGGCTTCTTCCAGCCCGCGTCCGGCTTCACGAAGCTGGGGACGCCCAGAGCGCCCGAGTAGGTGAAGCCCCACACGAACACGCGGTCCTTGCGCTTGGCCGCCTTCCCCGCGTACTGGAACACCGGGGCGGCCTCCTCGGCCTCCCGCAGCTGGCGGGTGCTCGGCGGCCGGGCCGCCCCGGCCAAGCCCCGGCGGAGGAGCCGCCGCACTGCCCCCGCCATGGCTCCCCTCAGGCCGCCGCCATCTTGGCTCCCTCACACGCGGGCCCGCGCAGCGTCACCGCCCCTGTGCGCATGCGCTTCCCTTAAAGGGGCCGCGCCCGGCTGTGAGGGAGGGTCCGTGAAACATGGGGTTGGAAACTAGAGGATATTAATTATAGAAATTAGAAGATATTGATTAAAGGATAGGCATTCAGATGGGCTGTACTGCTGCTCTTCGAAGGAAGAAACAGGGCTGTGTGTAAGAACAGCAAGGAGGAATGCAAAGATGCCTGATAAGGGGGGAGATGCTGACCAGAACAAAAGACAAGAATACGAGACCACCAGAGACACTGAGATAACGAGGCGCCTTGGCCCCCAGGACCAGATAAACCCGGCCTTAGAGCTCGGACTATGGCCAGAGGATCAGTGGCCATGCGCAAGGCAGCGAGGTCAGAAGCTCATCTCTGAGGAAGACTATTCTCCTTCATCTCTGAGACCCCCGAGACGCCCACCAGAGACACATAAGCAGGCACAAAGGACCGATAAGACAATTAGCATACGAAGCGGAGAGAGGAGGAGCCCAGGAATGAATATGCATAGGTGTATTGCGAAAATTGATGCATATGTAACATTCTAGAGGTTAAAGGAGAATGGGAGTGAGCGAGGGCCTGCGCATGCCTTTGGGAGCTGTCCCGCATCGCGCCCAGCGCTGAATAAATCACACACCTGCTTTAAAAGTCACTTTGTCTCTGAGTTTCAGAGTCTTTCCGCGTGTCATCCGCGCCCGGCCCTGAGGGAGGGTCCGCGCCCGCCCGGCCCTGAGGGAGGGTCCCCGCCCGCCGGAGCCCGGAGTTGCGTCTGAACCTACAGCCAGACTTGGGAAACTCAAACCGGCCCAAATTCAAATGTAAACCTACACCCAGACCTACACCTAAATCTAAACACACCCCCAGAGCCCAATGTAGACTTATACCCAGACCCAAATAAAGACCAAAACTGAAACTCAGGCCTAAACCTGCAGGTAGACCCAGAGCCATCCCAAACCCAAACACAGAGATCATGCCCAAACCCAAACAGAGATCATCCCCAAACCCAAACACAGAGATCATCCCCAAACCCAAACACAGAGATCATCCCCAAACCCAAACGGAGATCATCCCCAAACCCAAACGGAGATCATCCCCAAACCCAAATGGAGATCATCCCCAAACCCAAACCAAGATCATACCCAAACCGAGATCATGCCCAAACCCAGAAGTCATACCCAAACCCAAATGGAGATCATAACCAAACCCAGCACAGCACTGGGGCTGTGGTGACACAGGGCTGGCTGTTCTGGTGACCAGATGCAGCTGTCCCACCACTCTCCATGTGAGAAGCAGGCCTGTCTCAAAACTGAGCCCTCACTTTCCCCTCGAGGGAGCCAAGAAGCCACCTTCCAGGAGGAAACTGCTGTGTTTTCATCCCCCCAACTACATTTCCTCACGGCCAGCATCTTTTGCAAGAGACCCTTGCCCAATATCCACCCGGGAGGATCACCTTTCCTGCCACCATGCCCCCATTGCCCCTCAGGGTCTATCCAGTGTCTCTCTTTTATTGATGAAAACCACAAAAATAATTCAAAATACAAAGAGGTAATAGAAGGGCATCTAGAGATGAGGATTTTTGGTGCTTATGAGGAGCTGGTAGAGCAGGGCTGGCCCCTCCTCAAAGTGCTGTGATGGAGGATGAGGATGGGCACTGTGCTGGGCTGGTATGGCCAGCAGCTCCGTGGCGTGTGGTGGCTGCCAAAACAACCAGGATCCTGGTCCAGCTCCAAGCCCTAGCTGCACAGGAACTGGAGGAGATGAAGCTTTGGGTGGCTGGTTGGGGGCTCACAGGATCTTCCTCCACGTGCTCTCAGTGCAGCGGTTCAGGATGAGGTCTTTGCTGGGACGGGGAGGAACAGCAGGTTGAGCCTTGGGCTTGTTGTCCTCTGGCTCATTTTTCTCAACTGCAAGTAAAAAAGATGCACAGATGGGCCAGAGCTCTCCACCACACACCACCCTCATGAACATACAGCAGTTTCCTACATAATGGCCACCAAAGCTCCTGCCTCTCCTCCTGTCCTGCTGCATGTAGTGGTTTTCCTGTAGGTCTTGGTGTCAGGATGTGCCCACCAGTGCCCAGCTGGAGCTGTGCTCAGGGGAAGCCTGTCTCTAGGTCTGCATGAGGTCTGCCCATCTTTTGCTCTGGGGAGGTCATGGATACTGCATGGGGACTACCAGATTCTAAAGGGTACACCTCAATGTCTATGTCTCTCCTTCTTCATGAAGAAAGGCTTTTTACAGGGGCCTGAACAAGGGGAAGTGGCTTCACACTGTCAGAGGCCAAGGTTAGATTAAATATTAGGAAAAATTTTTTTCCTGTGAAGGTAGTGAGGCACAGGTTGCTCAAAGAAACTGTGGCTCCCCTGTGCCTGGAAGTGCTCAAGGCTAGTTTGGATGAGGCTTGGAGCAACCTGATCAAATGGAAGCCTGGAAGGAATTGATCTTTAAGGTTCCTTCCTACCAAAACCGAATTCTATGATTCTTCATGCAACACCTCATTCTGGGGGCTGTGCTGACAGCTCACATACATGGTGATTGCAATGGTAATGGCAGCACGGGGAAGGTTAGGTGCACAAAGGAAACACAGTTCCCAAATGTGGGTTGACCTCCTTCCAGAACCATATTCTGCTCTGTCTGAGCTATAACCAGGTGTAAGAAAACTCATGGAAAGAAACACCTCCCCTCCACAGACTTTCCCCATGGGAAAAGGGCAGATGGGCATGGTGTGACCTCAGTGTGCCATTGTATTCCAGCTGCCAGCACTAGTGGGGGACACGGGTCAGGCTGCAGGATTCCAGTTCCATTGAGACTCACTGATGACATTGGCCTTGTTCTGGGAATTTCCCCGCATGTTCCTCTGGTTCTGGATGTACTTTTTGCTGTTCCTCCTATAGGTCTCCTGGCTGATTTTCTTCCGGCCCTGCCTGTGGATGCTCTTGGCGTTTCGGATGGTGGATCTGCAAGGAGGGAGAAACAAAACTTTCGATTTTCATGCTGGCAGCTCTCACACCACACACTTCTTTCCCCACACTTCCTCCTCTGCTTCACCCAAGCCCCAATTTCTGCTTTTGGGTTTTGCCAGCCCTTGAGAGCAGCCATCAGTGAGACACAATCCTCGGTATGGTCAGAGGCAGCTGGATGGTGCTTTGCAAGCAAACACTGAAGGGTGAACCCTGAGCACAAGCGTGGAAAGCAATGATAAGGATTGGTGAGGAAGAGTGGGGATAAGGCTGGAAGGATGAGATGGGCAATGAGGTTCATCCAAGAAAGCCCCAGAAATTATTTATAGCTCTTTGATGAATGAACATACAGCACCTATCCTGGCCACAAAATTGAGGTCGCTGGTGTGCAGCTTGGCATGGCTCCCTGATGCTCAAGGGTCAGATATAGGGGAATGGAGTGTGGGGCATGTGTCAGTGTGCACCTGGATGTGTGGTGTTGAACCCACAGGAGAGAAACTACTGAGAGAAGTGACAGTCTGAGCAGCACAGGGCTGCTGCAGGGGAGCCCTCAGCACTGGGGACTGTCCCTGGACAGGCAGACAGAGGCCCCTGCCTTGTCTTCAGTATTGTGGCAGGAGTGAAGTGGCTCCTGATGTCCACCCCATGGTGTCATCCTCCTGCTCTTCTCAAAGAAATGTGCTTCTTCTTTTAGCCCCTTCCTGGTCTGAGCACACAGCCCATGTCACAGCAAAGCTCTTGCCCATAACAGCACCTTTGCAACTCGGCTTGGCCTGACTGCCTGTGCCACAGAGGGAGCAGTCACAGTGGCAGGGGGATAAGCCACTGTCCCTGGAACAGGCCACCTCATCTCCCCCAAGGCTACCAGCAAACACTACTGTGCTCAAATACACGGATCTGGACCATTTTACACTGTCTCACATTCAATCCATGCTCCAGCAAAACTGGATTTGGAGAGATGTTATAGCAGGCCTGAAGTGTCATCTTGCAGAAAAAAAGACACGTGCTCCTAGAATAGGTTATTCCAAGTTCTGCCCTGTTTAGCCATTCTCTTTGCATTGGAATTCATGAATTATTATTCCTTTTAATCTTTTTAATCAAAGTAAAATCCCTTGCATTAGCTGAAATCCTCCCATTAGATTAGGCCACTTGGCAGCTCTATGTAGTCAAATCTCTCCTTGCCTCTGCAAGATTCAGTGCACATACTTAGGAAGTAAGAAAATGGCCAATTTTAAAAAATTAAACAAGATTAGCCCAGAAAAGAAACTTTGCAGAAGAACAAGGAGAAATACACCTGATGGGAGGACCTGTTGGAGCAAGGATCTTGGAGGCCTGCATCAGCAATGCTGGGGTGCCTGTGGTAGCTGGTGGGAGGACAGCCCTGGTCTGTGCCCTGCTTACATTTCTCCAGGCAGTTCCTCACTGACAGGGCAAGCAGGTGGCACCACAACACCCTGTCTGGTTTAATTTTATCTCCCTCAAGGAAGAGGGAGATGTTCTTCTGCCCCCTACACAGAGCTTCTCCTACCTCCGTGGAGGAGCACCCCGGTTCCTCAGCTCACTCTTCACAGAGGTGTTCACCTCCCCGGCTTTCTGCAGGTACATGGAGGGGTAATAACCTGTGGTTTCATCCTTCCTGCAGTGCAACACAAAAAAACATCACCCACAGTCGTGGCTCTGCAACCCCTTCCTCAGTCCAGGAGAGAGATTTGATCATTCTTGTGCGTGGTCACAGAGTCCCAAAATGGATTGGTTGGAAGGGGCCCTAAAGGATCTCATTCCAACCCCTTGCCACAGGCAGGGACACCCTCCCCTAGGATAGGATATTCCAAGCCCCATCCAACCTGGCCTTGAACTCTTCCACCTCAGGACATTCTATGAGCAATGGTTCATGTCCATCCCCCACTGGTGCCGTGTGGGTTACCACTCATGTTCCTTGCAGCTGGGATGAAAGTTGAGGTTTTGCAAAGCAAAATGTGCCACAACAATTAGAGCCAAAATAACAGACGTTTTTTTTTCCATCTGCCTCCTTCTTGGATATTTCTGAAGCCCTCAGCAGAGGAATCTGCAGCTGCAATGTTTAATATTTGGCAAAGAACAGACTCTGAGAAGCTGCCCTGCAAAAGGAGGTGCTGGGCAGTGGCACCAAAGATGCCATGGCCTTCCCTGGTGTGGAGAACCATGGATGCTCCCTTCCCTCTGCCTGAGTGCTGCTCACCTGACAACCCACCAGCCATCAAGGAGCTTGTGGATGACTTCAATGGCATCACCCTCCTTGAGGCTCAGCTCATCCTCTTCCACAGCAGTGTAGCTTTTCTGGACCACGTACGCTTCACCTACACACAAAATGGGGATGGGATCGTGTGCTGACACCTCAGGGATGGGGGCCCAACCTCTCCAGCCACTGAGAAAAGGAGGCACCAGAGCATTAGGAGGCACCCTACATTTTAGACAAGACTCAGGGTGCTTCAGGTTTGCATTCAGACTTCCCCTAGTCTTGTCATTGCCCATGGCTCATGCTGGCCCCTTCACCATCTCTCCAGAAGAAAACTTTTGGGTGCAAGCGGAGGAAGCACACCTATCTCTGATCAAAAGTGTGTTCAGAATTGGGGTGGTGAAATAAGGCAGAAGGAAGTGTTGTGCTAATCGAGCCTGTTCCAGTGTTGTGAAACCCACAAAGCTGAAGGCTGTTAACCAATTGGCACAAGTCTGCAGGATCCTCCCTCTGCTCCACGTGATGAAGCCCTGCTGTCAGGGCAGGACAATGCAGAGGGCAGGGAGCAGGGCTGGGCCCTGGTGAGGACAGCACAGAGGTGAAGCACTGTGAGTGCCTGTGCCTGATTTGGGTGCTGCACCATGCTCTTCTGCTAATTCAGCACCTCAGCCTTCCCCAGCCAGCTCAGCATGGCCACTGGGTGAAGATCAGCCAAAACACAACTCTAATGCTGAGCTGCAGGTCATGGGAAGCTCCCACGGCTGACACTGAAGCACCAAACCATGAGATTTATCCCTCCTGGCAGCTCCTAGAGCACCATCTCCCTGCTCAGTCTGAATTGCCCAGCTTTGCAGTGAGCCATCTCAGTGGAGAGCTGCAGTGGGCTGTGCTGACACACACCCCCTGGTCACCCCAACATTTTACCTGCATAGTTTGGCTCCTGCTCTTCAGACTCATCGGGACCATCCAGTGGCTCCAGATAGGCAGCAGGTACCCAGCCTCGTTTATTCTTCAATTGACAAAACCACCAGCCTGCAAAGAAAGCAACCATGGGCAAGAGCAGAGGGTGTTGTGGGGACTGGCACCAGGTCTGTCTTGAGAGAAATACCTGCTGGGATCTGTCCCCAGGCTGGTGTGGCCTCAGTGGTTGGTGCTGTTTTGAGCACTGAGGGAGATTCCTCACCTCAGATTCCAGGCCCTTCACTGAGGTGCTTGGGAGCACAATTCCTTTCCCTGAGCCAGAGATAAGAACCTCTGGAGACTGGCTGGGATCTTGTGGGGGATGGATTAGTCTTGTAGGGATCATCTTTCCCTGCTGGCTTCAAGTGTGGAGCTCTGGGACAAGCACTGCCTTGGTGTCTGCCTTAATTATCTGTTATCAGCTATGCCATGCAGGCATCTCCATGTCCTGGACAAAGGAACTGACTGGGGTCTGACTGACTGGGGTCAGTCTCTGTTGACATGGTGCAACCAGAGAACTTAATCAGTTCATCCTGTTCCTGCTGGGCAGGAAGCCTCACAGGCTGAGGCATGGCCAGGATGTTGCACAGTTTTGTAGAACTGCCCCTCACCCTTCAGCCTTCCCTGCCATAACTAGCTGACACGCTGTGTTTGGACACAAGATGCATGGGCAGTACTCATTCCTGCTGAAATTGTGGCAGGGAATGGGCTGGCCCTCAGGGGCTCTCCAGGGGGATGGACACATACCATTCTCACTCTTCTCCACAACATCCACCATGTCCCCAGCTTTGAGAGGCATCTCAGACGTGGAGCTCTTCTCATAGTCAGCGATGGCTCGGTACGTTTGCAGCACAATGGGGCCCGTGATGTCTGCACGAGAGAAGTGATGGATGTTCCCTCTCCAGTCCCCAGCCCAGAAACACCCTATTTCAGGCAGGCCAAAAGCAGCCCCAGGACGGCCCAAAGTGCCCTCCCAGCCTCTTTCCGCCCCAAACCAGCTGGATTTCAGGACAATGATTGGATTTCTGGACAAGGCTTCCCCACAGCTGCAGCTCTGACACAGCAACCCTCTTGGTGAGGGTATCTGCCATGGAATGACAACCTCTCTCCCCAGCCAGCTTCAGTGCTGCTGAGGCAGCCACTTGCAGCCCTCTGAAACCTCTTACCAGTGGGGTTTTTCTTGGAATCCTTTGGCAGGAGGAAGACCTCAGGCTTCTTGATCCTAGACAGGTCAGAGCAAAGGCAGCTCAGTGCCAACCATCCCCATCCATCAGCAGTGACACCCTCCCTGCAGGCTACTGCCAGCATCCAAGGCCAGGAATGCAGGGTTTCCCTCCCAAGAGCAGGCAGCTGGACTCACTGGCTGTCTGTGACAGGGTTCATGTCGTCATGACGGACCTTGAAGAAGTTGACCACGTGCAGGCACCGGGAGATCTTGTGGGGGAGGTTGACCAGAGCATAGCAGTACTCAGCCAGTGTGCCCTGCCTGTTCTCAGTTGAGCGCTGCCCATCAAACCACTTTGGGGCTGGGGGAGAGGAAAAAGGGCTCAGGAAAAGCAGACAGAATGCCTTGGTTCAAATACTTTCCCAAGCACACTGCTCTGAATCATTAATTTTGCCCTGCAAACAAGTGAGTCTGGCCCCAAGGTGCTACATGGCTGCACTGTGCCAATAAGGTGAAGCTTTGTGGGAGCACAGCTCATGCAAGCCCAGAAATGATCCTGTTTGACCCTATTTCAGTTTTAGGGTAACTCCTACATGTGTGTTCAGACTGGGCCCAACTGCTGGGCCACAAATACAGCAGATGCACCAGGGCACCAGGAGGGGCTCAGGGGACCAGCCTGCAGCAGGAGGAGATATCCTGCTCTCCCACTGGTTATGGTGTTCTTGACTCCAGAGCTCTAAAATACTGCTGGCAATCCCAACTCTGAGCAGTGTTGAACCACAGATGGGGGGTGCTTTTGTGTGATGGCACCCCATGGCCCCCCTGCAGTCTGACACCTGTCTGGTCCCCAGTGCCCTCAGTTCCCCACATGGAATAAGGATGTTTTGAACAGCCCTAGCATGGTGGTGTTAGTCCCCCCACCCAGACTGGCATCCCCACTGCTGCACAGTGCAGGCTCACTCCTCCCCCAGAGATGTTGACCACAACTGCAGCTATTGTTCAGACTCCCTTCTGCCTCATTTAAAGCAGGAAATTGAATAAAATGGGGAAATTTTCTGACATACACCTTGCTTGAAGACAAAGCATCAGCTGTTTGGATCAGTTCATTCTCTGTCATCAAAGACATATTGCATTATTTCCTCTTACTAATTATCTGTGTTGCCACAAGGGCGTTAAGCCAACACCAGTGATGGTGTCACCAAAAGAGGGCTCAGCTCAGCTCCTCTCAGTTCAGCCTCCCCAAAGACAGACACTGCACCAGCCAGGGGTCATTGGGGTCACAGCTGATTCTTCTGGACGTGCCTCTGGGGTGCCCAGCCTTCAGAGAGGAGGGATGGGCTCTGCAGGGCTGCTGAGTGTTGGAAAGAGCTGCTGCCACTGCTCAGATCTTTCTGGGGCTTTGATTTCAAGCCTGGTGCACAGCAAATACTGCACCATGCACCTGTCTGGCAGGCAGCCAGCACAACTCAACCCACCAGGGAATTTCCCAGCTCACTGCAATTTCTGTTCACCCCCCAGCCACGGTGCCTGCCCCTCACCTGGCAAGTGCGGGATGATCCGGTTCTCTATGTTGATGTCCCCGGATTCAATGGGGAACATCTCCTTCAGCGCTTTCTGCAGAGCAGAGCCAGGCACAACAGTGAGGATGGCACCAGGGGAACACTCTGTGACACCCACTCCTCTGCCCCTAGCTTGACTCCTTTCCTGGTGCTCACCCTGCTGCCACCAACATGTGTTTGCTGGATCCCACACCTCGGCACTCTGCGCCCAGGGACACAGAGCCAATGGCTCCCACCTTCAAGGGGTAAAACAGATTGAAGGACTGGACTCAGGAGCCTCTTTTGAACCAGGTTTGCTTTGAGGTAATTTCAGATGGAATTCACCCTCCTTTTTCCCCACCCCGAGCCCGTGTGTCCCGGGAGGACTCACATGGAACTCGTATATCTCAGTAAAGCGGCGGTAGACGACCTTTTCAGTGAGGTCATTCCACTTCACCAGGAACATGTAGACCTGAGGAGCAAAGCAGAGGCTGCAGTTCTGCAGGCAAGTGGGACACACACCCCACTGTGCCTGGGGAGCCTTGTGGATAGTCCAATTTCAGTTAAAATTGGATGTTTTCCTTCCACTACTCCAATGCAAGTAGTTCTGCAAATAAACTGTGCACTAGAAGAGCTTGGAATGGACAGAGAGGGAACAGAAACATGCAGGTGGGTGGGAAACAAAGAGGAAAAAGCCCTTTCCAAGAGGGCAAAGTAACCAGGGCTTGCAAAGGAGGTGCCCGAAGTCTTGTGTGTTCAGGACATTATAGTTTCTGATTGCCTCCAGCTCATGTAATCAGCCATGACTGTCGCACTTTTGGACACACAAAGGACAAGGCAGACAGCACAAGGTCAGGGAGGAAAGTTCTATTTTAATTTTTCTGACTCCATCTTATATACACTTTGATCAGAAGGCAAAAGATTGGGTATATGGGTTGCCACCTTTTTGACCTCGTTGGTGAACATCACCATCAATCATATTTCTCCTCCCAGAGGAGAAATATGTAAACAAAATAGATAAGTTCTAAAAATATACACAGTTTTCTTGAAGCTGCATAAGAGTAAAATGCACACACTGAAAAGCAGGCAAACTTAGGGCGACACATGACCCCGTTAAAAGGAAGCATTAGGCTCTCAGTCACATTTATCTAAGGAAATTTGTTGGCCAGGCTTTTTACCCTGGCCAGTCCTCAGTGCTCACATGCCAGAACGCTGCTGAGTACTCACATAGTGCTGGCTGGGGAAAAACCTTTTCTCGTAGCCCAGCAGTTCGATGTGCCGGATGAAGGCGTCCCCCATTGCTGCTCCTGCCTGCAGTGTCCCACTCCGGGCCCTGCTCCTGCCTGTCTGGGTGCTGTCCCCTCCCCTCTGCCCTCACACAGCTCTTAAAGCCCCGGGGGAAGCGGAACTCTGGCTGCAATCGCGCCCGTAATTGTTTACCCCTTGTGGTTTCTACTGAGTCGGTGTTTCCCGGGGCAAGCTCCCAGCACAGCCCCTCCAGGGGCTCCAGGACTGGGGAGGAGATGAGCTGGGAGGCCCTGGGGATAACCTGGAGGGGCCTCTGGGATCAGTGAAGGGTGAGGGTCAGGCTGACTGCCCTGATATCCAAAGGACTCCCCTGACTGCTGCTGCTGCTGCCCCGTGATGGCAAAGAGAAGGTGCCAGAGATACCTGCCATGACGGGTAGAGGTGCCTTTACCCTATCAGAGCTGGAACGGCTGAATGAAGCATGTAACACACTCCCTGAGCCCCAGGAACAGCAGCACTGTCTTCTGTGTGGCTGGGAATGGCAGGCACAGCACAGCCAGGATGGGGCAGCCACGGGCTCAGTGTGCAAGAGCCCCTCCCTTTGCATCACCATTTCCTTTCAGCCACTTGCAGCTTCCCCAAAATCTGCCACCAAAAGGTTCCTCTGAGGTCCCCGAGGACCTGAGACAGTCGCAGCCCTGCTCACCACCTTACCTGAGCACAGGGCTGAATGGGAGGGGACCTCAGGCACAGGGAAACCCCAGAGTGGGCTGGAGACAGAGCCCTGTGTTCCACTGGGAGAGCAGGAGAGTCCCTTGCTGGGCCGTTCTGAAATGCCAGTGCACCGGCTGCATTCATATCCTCCTCCTTCTCCATCCTCAGCCCTGAGCACAAAGACCTGAAGGGATGTGAGAGCTGCAGGGATCAATTCCACACTGCTTGCAAGCAAAGGGGTACCCAGGAGTGCTTTTGTCCCCACCAATGGGCACCAGAGGTGGGCAGTCACCAGAGCCAGGCCCTGCTCTCCACAGGATCCTCGGAGGAGCCGAGCTGTGAACACCCAGCTCCATCCCTGACTCTGCTCCATCCCCTCTGGAGTGCAGCTCATTTCCCCTGCAGGCCAGCACGTTACCATGGGCTGGGTGTTAGAGCCAACCCAGCCCCACTCAGCCAGGAGCAGAGGTGCCTCAGGCAGAGGCCGCACCCCTGTCCCCTGACCCTGGCAGGCAGCAGCCCCAGACCACAGCAGAGCTGGCAGAGGCTCTCCCCACTGACCACGAGCACCAAACCCTGGCACAGGATCAGCCCAATGCCCTTGTTAGCTTGTGGAGACAAAATCTTGTCTGGCTGCATTAAAAACATCAAATACTAACTACAGCCCTCCCCTGGAACTTCAGTGTGGTGCTTGCAGCTGTGCTATAGTGAAAGGTCATTTACATTCAGTTTCTTTTATTTTAACACGGGGACTTGCCTATATGCAAGGCAAAATGATACAACCACAGATATTAAAAAAGATCCATTTAGGGCTGTTTGGATTCTGCTCTGTTAGTCACCAGGTAACTGCTGCTTACACAGAACACCATAAACTTGGTCATAAAAGCTCATTTCAAAATTACAATTGTTTGTACTAAATTTAAAACTGCATTACAGACAGTACATTACGGGAAACCACTTAATTCACATGTTTCTTCCTGTTTCCTCATTCCTCATCTTGTGATGTGAGAAGTGAGAGATTTTAGATGCCACTGCCCGTGAAGGGTTAGTTCACAATGAAACACCACCCAGAACTCTGTGTGATGCACTTCTGAGTCTTCCATCAAATGTCTCACAGCTAATACGTGTCCAGAAGCATGTTAGAAGAAAGTTCTCAGAAGAGGAACATCCCATCTGAACAAGCTGAGTTCTCTTGGTTTTGCACAGGCTGGTTTTTGGTAGCAGGGGGGCTATGGAGGTGGCTTCTGTGAGAAGCTGCTGGAAGTTTCCACCACGTCTGGCAGAGACAATCCCTGATGGCTCTGGAGGTGGACCTGCTGCTGGCCAAGCCTGGGCCAGTTAGAGATGATGGGAATGCCTCTGTGATAACAGATTTAAGAAGAAAATCAAAGCAAAGTGGGGCATGCCCAGTTTTTCCTAGCCAGAGAAGAGGAGGAGGTGAGAACATGGGAGGGAAACAGCGTGGAGACTCCAGGGTCAGTGGGGAAGGAGGGGGAGGAAGTTCTCCAGGTGTCAGAGCCAAGATTCCTCTGCAGGCCCTGGTGAGACCAGGGTGGAGCAGCTGTGCCCCTGCAGCCCTTGGGGATCCACGGGGGATGCAGAGATCCACCCACAGCCCATGGGGATCCATGGGGGATGCAGAGATCCACCCACAGCCCATGGATCCATGAGGGATGCAGAGATCAAGCCCATGGGGGAGGTGCCCACACTGGAGTGGGTGGGTGCCTGGAGGAGGCTGTGATCCCACGGGAGGCCCAAACAGAGACAGAGGGCCCTGCTTCCAGGCTGGAGCAGCCTGTCCTT
Source organism: Argya squamiceps (assembly GCA_037834095.1). Lineage (NCBI taxonomy): Eukaryota > Metazoa > Chordata > Aves > Passeriformes > Leiothrichidae > Argya > Argya squamiceps. Next base: position 8,180,951 of record JBBMKD010000063.1, on the reverse strand, counting down.
GGAGGACTGCACCCCGTGGAAGAGTGACCAATGCAGTAGAAATTTTGGGAGGATTGTGTGCCCATGGGAGGGACTCAGGTTGCAGCAGTTTTGGGAGAGCTGCTGCTCATGAGAGTGGATCCATGTTGGAGAGGTTCATGGAGAACTGTCTCCTGTGGGAAGGGACCCCACAGTCTCACAGGGGAACAACTTCTCTCCCTGAGGAGTGGAAGAAAACCTCAGGTGATGAACTGATCAAAACCCCCATGCCCTGTCTCCCTGCACTGTCAGTGGGAAGGAGGGAGATGTTGAGGGAAGAAAAGGTGTTTTTAAGGGCAAGTATTTTACTTGTCATTATCCTCCTCTGATTTTGTTAGTAATAAACTCACTGTATCTTACGCTGAGCCTGTTTTGCTCTTGGAATGTTTTCTGCCGGTCCTTATCTCAACTCATGAACCCTCTGTTAAATTTTCCTCTCCTCTGTCCAGCTGTAGCAGGCAAGGGTGAGTGAGCAGCTTTCATGGGTGCCTGGCATTTGGCCAGTGTCAAACCATGACACACTTATATTCAAATTTCCTCCTATCATCAAAAGGCAAGGCAGTTCTGTCCCATCTTGATTTATTTTATTCAAAGTTTCAAAATAATGCAGGCAGCAAATTCTGGTTGTTGTTAGAGAAAATTCTTTCATAACATGAGGGGTTACAGAAATAGGCAATTAATTTCTTCTTCTGTGGTTACCTTAATAACAGCAAGCCAGGCCCACACCAGGTTGATCTGCCCCAGACACCCTGCACATGCTTGTCTGCCCCCTCCTAAACACCTTCTGTTCTCCCCATTCTTCCTTCCTTCCTTCCACCCACACCTGGCTGCAGTCTCTCCAGGCACATCTCTAAATCTTACACTCTTCTGCCATTTCCCTAATGTTCTTCTTTCTATTTATGTAATTTCTCAGAGATTTTTTTTTTCTCATATAGTACCTTCTCCCATTTTCTGAGCTCCATGGCTTCTTACTTTTTGTGCAGGGGTTATTCTTCTCAGCAGTTCAATACTCCTGAAGATGGTAGGAAGAGTTGACACTAGGGATGAAATGAAACATATAAAATATACCAGTGTTTCATGATGAACACCTCAAAACATCACAAAATCATATTGGTATCAGTAAAACCTTAAAAATTAGCAACCATGGATTGCCTGCCCCTTCTGCCAAGGACTATGCAGAAAGGAAAAGGGCATCTTAGCATTTTTCCTTAGGAGAACAAGAATTCAAATCATCCTTCCAATTTTGCTGTCCATACAATATCTTCATAAATCTGTTCATTTTGAATAAAACCAGCTGCAATAGGGACATTTGACCTGGGAAATTCCACTTGCAGGACCACAGCTAATACACTGCTGTGTTTGGTAGCCTTTATTTTAAGGCTCTGCCTAATTATTTTCTTTGTTAACTGTCTGGTCTCTTAATTCTGATCAGAAGTGTATTCCCATCATCCAGATGACATCCTGTCTCCTGCCAACATTTTGGCTGGAATAACATTCCCCTTGAGGATCTCTGTCTAGATTAAAGAGACCTCCACAAATTCTGCATGACTGGCCTAGGGCTGCCTGAAGGTGCAAGCTCTGCTTAACTCTGCCCCTACACTCCATACTATGTATTCATCGCTCCTGCACTTATCTTAGCAAGGTTCATAAAGATCTTTGACAGATGATACATACTTTCTAAACTTGGGTTTTCCAACAGAAATATCAGAAAGTGGCAGAGAACTGCTTCTTTTTCAGTTTGAGGAAAGCTGCAGACACCAATAGCAGCAGTCTATCATTGCAGCAAAGGCAGTCCATCATACTTGCTCTATCTTCCACTCAGCTCTGGATACAGCTCTGTGATTTTAGCACTACAAAGTCTCTGCATTTCTCCAGGGTACCACTCATCTTTTTCTAGGGAGGCATGTCAAAATGACCCACCTGCCAAAGGCTTTGTCTCCAGCTTTTTCTTCCAAGTAAAAAATGATTTATTCAGCAAATAGAGTCCTCTTCTTTTGGGGGGCGGGCACTGGGTAAAACCCATCCTGCTCATCATTTTTTTCTGCAGCGGAGTGGCTGCTTGCACTGAGATGAAATCTCAGCAGGAGCTCAGTGATCATCTGCTCTGTTTAGCCAGACAGCACTGGCTTGGACCACCCTCAGCATACACTGTCTTCTCCCTGGCCGGTTCTTGGCTACTGGAGGCAAAGGGTGTTAGGATACATGGAGGGAACCTGGGGCTGTGGACAAGGAGGGAGACAAGGATGGGATGAGGTGAGGTAGGATTTCTGCACAAATCATGGGAAGCAGACATGGTTACTGCTGCTGTCCATGGGGAAAACTGTCTCCTCCTTCCACACCCTAGATGAGCTTCTGTGGGACAATGACACCACAAAGCCATGCAGTTCATGTGCCATTATCATTCACCAGAGCCCCATAGGGGAGATCTAAATCATGTGTTCACATGGCATGTTTAATGAGCCCATGAGTGAAGTATAAAATAAAGATAATAATAAATAGCTGCAGTGAAAGCCCTCAGGACACTGATGAGAAAGGAGGCAGCTCTGCTTCCTGCAAGACAAGTGCTGATTTCCCCCTATGGCAGCACCAAGATGTCACTTGTGGCTGCTTGCTTTAGCACGAGATGCCAGCTGCATGATACCATTAGCATTCCTCATCAGCCACGGCTTATGTCTCTCTGTGCACAGTGTTGGAAAACCAGGTCATTCTCTTGGCTCATCCTCCTCTGATAACTCCTCTTTTCTTTGACTGCCGGGAAGCCGAGAATGGTGTAATTAGTTTTCACTAATGTTCAGCTCTATGTGGAACTGCTTTTGTGCCAAGCCAAAAATGAAGTTTTCACATAGTTTGCATGCCCTAAGAGGAGGAAAACTGGAGACAAATTTGGGAGGCACCTATTTTCCTTGTGTTATAATGATTCAGCTGATATTTTTCAAAATACCACAGAGAATACAAATGACATGTTAAACTTCCAGTACCCACTGAACAGAGAATAAATTAATGTGATTCCAATGAAAATGCAAAGTTAAATACTTACCCATGCCAGATAACAACTGGTACTGCAAGGCTGTCATAACAAGCAAAGTGAAATCATGCCCTTAAGTAGAAAAGCTGCCCAAAGTAGTATTTAACTGTTTGGGGTTTGCAGGCAGATCAGAGACCTGATATTCCAAAGAAGCTGCAGGGGAAGATAAAAATGAAAAATTCAACCCAAACCCCAGATAAGAAGTTAGGGTTTTCTTAGCAATAATACAGTGGAAGTGATGACTTCTAAACCTGTGAGGAATAGATTTTGAAAAGCTTGTATAGGGCATGATACAGAGAGATAAAGCAACAAACTTTATTAAAGGGTAAGTGATTTTGGGCTGTGGGCATAAACACAAATGCCCACAAAGTCTGGTTGGTACAGTGAGACTTGTATATTGGTAGAGTAACTGTATCATTAATTAAAGCTGCATTAATGTGCTTGACTGATGCTCTTAAACTGTCACTGTAATGGCAGTCACAGCACCAACTGAAGCAACTAAGCTGTGAGACCAGGAACTACTAGTTACAGAGGCTCCTTGTCAGGAATATGCTTGAAATTTGATTTGTTGGTACACTATTAAAAAGAACATGATTTAAATAAAAATACACCCCCCATCCCCCAGTGTTTAGTATCCCCTGCAGTAATGGCAAAATCAACCAAATTATAAACAGCATTTAAGGATATAAAATATGAAGCAGAAAATGCATTGGCAGTCATTCATGTCCTCTCATCACCAGGGGGACTCTTTGGAAAGAAGCACACCAAGTTTCAAGCCACTACATTGTATTTTGGGAGTCTGGGAAAGATCAAAGTCACCCTTAAATTACAGTTGGATGTGATGACACTAGAAACATTTAAACATCTCTTTTACAATGATTTAAGTTAAGAAGTCCTAAATATGGCATATAAGCTGTCCAGACCTCTGAAAACACAGATCTGTTCCTTCAGTTAGGTGAGAGTTGCAGCTCACTGGGAGAAAAATATCAGCCAGGAAAGTTTGCAAATAATTTAGTGGGAATACTTGTGGTCCTAAAACAAGAGAAACATAAAAAAAAAAAAAAAATTAAAGAAAGCATAGGTGATCCTAGTTGCCCAAATTCAGCAGAGTAATTTTACAGAAGCTTCAGATACATCAGCATTATTAAAATAGGATTTGGCCCAGAAGGCCACACATCCTTAAAATTGTCATAACAACCCCAGATATAATAGAAGTCCAAGGTCAAACTGTATTTCATATATGTGGTGTTAGTTACAGATATATTTGTCTTATTTGTCAGCATCATCTCTTGCAAGCCATCAGGTTTCAAATAAATCCTGAAAAATTAACTTATTTTGGTAAGTTCAGTGACCTATTACCTGTTTCCTGAAGTGGTTAATTTAATAAAAGCTACTTCAACATTATCCACAATCAGTACCAATGTGATAATGAATATCATCTCAATCCTCTATGTTGTGTGAAAACAGTACTTTGGTTCTAGGGTAATCACAATTTCATACATATACAAGACCAATGCTAAGGACTTAATGGCTACAATGATGCACAAAGAATTGATTCGAAGAACCCCTGGACAGGAATCCTTCCTTGAATTTTTTTCCAGATTCGAGCCTGGAATGCCAATTGTGCTTGAAACGTAATTTGCAGCAATGAGCATTTTACCATGACTGAGCTTTTCTTATGCATTGCAAAAAGTGAGATAAAGGAACTTCTCTGACACTGCTGGCCTGGATTCTTAAAGTCTACATGCTTTGGTGATATTTAGACTATGGAAACATGGACAGTATAAGTGATGGTCTTTTCTAATGCAGCTACTGAGCTGTCAGAAAGAAATCTAAACCTTGCAGTTGCCTCCTCTCATAAATCAAACAGTGCCTGTTTCATCACTGGAGGTGCAGAGTTAAGTACCCTCCAGTTAGATCTTTCAGTAAAGAGAAACACTCTGCTTTAGAAATTAACTCTGCAAATAAAAAATTACAAGCACCCACCATTTTTTTCTGTTTAATACATATCTTCAGGGGAGTGGGAGGAGAGAAAAAGAGATTTCCAGGTTTACAATATATTAGAATAAATTCCCTTCTAAAAACATTGCATAAGATAGTGCAATAGTTCTGGTTTGATTCATTTATGACTTAGGATTTTCTTTACAGATGGAGGGACAAATCTTCCTACTGCCAGCCCTCAGCCAGCTGCTACTCCTGGCACTTTGTGCTCATCCAGCAAACAGCAGCTCACATCCAGGCTCTAGCAGGCCATTGATCAGTTACTAACACTTTCAGCTGAGTAGAGACTTCCATGGCAGGATAAAGTGACATTAGCAGGGGAGGCAGATTGTAAAAATCCTACCAGCCATAGTAACACACACTGAAGGACAGCTTGAGTTTGCCTATTAGCTTCTTTGTTTGTCCTTCTCCAGCAGATGATACCTCTATTGCATAGTAAGTGAGCAGCACTATTTGGGTTTTTGTGTTTAATTAAAAGCTAAGAAAAAAAGGCTAAGTCCTCTTCTATTCTTTTTTCTTGCAGCCAGTGATCTCAAAAGTTTTCACCAAACAGTTGTGCTAATATTCTTTTAGTCACATATCAAGAAGTGGAAAAAGTAGAAAACGCTAGAAACTTAGATTCACACGGTATTCTGAGTTGGGAGGGACTCAAGAAGATCATTAAATCCAGCTCCTGCCAAAGGGCAGACTAAAAGGTAAACCATATATCTTAAAGTCTTCTTGCCAATTGTCAGGCCTGGGGCCATGATGACATCCCTGGGGACCTTGCTGCAGTATAGATCTCTGAGCATTCAGCCCAAAAACCGTGCAGAGACCTTTTGTCGACAGCACTGTCATGGAGAGTGCAAACCTTAGCTGTGCTTGTGCAATTGTGTTGCAAAGGTACGAGAGGATAATAATTAGCTGTGTAGGAAAAGAAGGTCTGTGGGACTGAGTTTAGGCCTCAGGCTCTGAACAAGAGGCAGCATGGTGGAGCTGCACAAGACTGCTCAGAAGCTGGTGGAGACACTACCATGGCAACGCCTGCGCTTGTTGGAGCTGGTTCAGACGGTTTGGCTCCAGCAGCACCCGTGGCCCATTAATGTTTATGCAGTGTAATATATTATAAATGAAAAGCAGTTCTGGGGGGGTCCTTTGTGCTGCTGGTGATGAGAAGATTCTTTCCATGGTTTCATTCCTGCTAGCATGTTTAGTAGCAAGAGTGTTTTCTAGACCATTCATGTCTCACAAAAATGTTGCTGAAAGAGTCTGTGATTGTCTTTAGGATTCCAAAAATGTAGTTGTAACAGCAAGATCTGTCTACCTTTGTGTGCTTTTTCACTAAAGGAATATTTTATATGCAGAGCAGCTTCATTTGCCTCCAGCTTATTGCAGTTACACATCTAAAGCATCACAGCTCTGAATGTTATCCATGAGTTATAGTCTTCTACGCAGTACCACAGTGCATACACATGACTAACCTCATAGATGTAGTCAAGCTGAGAAGAAAAAGTCACGGTTCTTCTTTTTAATAAAACAAAATTATGAGGTCACTTCTCCCTGCCTGAAGATGTATTAAAAATAAGAAAAACACCTGCTGAAAATATTCTGGAAACGGTCAAAGCAGCAAATGACTCAGTAAAGTGCCTGGCTCTTTGAGCAGCAATACCACAGAGCAAAGAACTGTCTTCTCTCTGTGCATCATAAATCCTGTCTTCAATTCTTGAAGTGTTCACAAATAATCTTTCAAAGTAGGACATAAAAACAATTGCTGCATATCTGTGTTACAGGGAGAAGGACTTCCTACAGGAAGCAAGCCTCACTTCTCCACCATCATCATATATTATCATAATCTCCTACACTTCATGGTACTAAAGGCCTGGTATTAAAAACAAAGTTTAATTACTGAAAAAAAATCTAAAATTACTGAAATGATTTTTAAATTCTTCCCCAATACACTTACATGGCTATTAAATATAGTCCTAAAACACATGTGACTAGTACAAACTGTATTTGCATTTCTGCATTTGTGTGCTTTTAGGAGTGAAAAGGATTTAGATCAGCAGTTAAATCATCCTTAAAGGATAATGTTGTCCTTACCAAGCAAATTGCTCACAAATTGCTACACACTTTTCCAGTGCAATTCAGGCCCCTTCGAAGTTCCTCAAAGTCTCTTTAATGTTCAGTGATATGATAATCATGGGTAAGCAGGCATGGAAATGTCACTGACGCTGCTGTCTTGAAGAAACCCTGTGACACCTTTGACTAGGGTGTGTTATAGCACAGATGGTTTCAACCTTTCCTTTTATCTCTTCCACACCAGCATGACAGAGCAAACACTTCCAGGGAACTGGGGAACGTGACATACAGAGCAGGACTGATGCTGTGTATGCTCTTGCAAGCCCCAAATGGCCAGGGAGCTGGAGCCACCTCTGCCCTCCTCTGGCCTCGTGCACTACACTGAAGCTTACTACAGCTTTCCATCTTAGCTGGGTTCAAAGGAAGGCCAAACTGAATCCCAAACCAACCAAACAAACCCTAAGTGCCCCTACAAGCTTATCAGCATTGCTGAAGCTTTTCTTTAATTTCTTGTTTGCTTGTTTGTGCGAAGAAACCCGCAGTCATTTAACAGGCTTGGCATTGTGTGTAACTCCCTGCAGCAGCAACTAGGTCAACCAGCAGGGTAAAGCACGGTACAAGTGAGAGGCTCCCTCAGCTCAGCCGATGCCTGCTGATTATATTTTGGGAATTAGCTAGGTAGAAGAGAATGTCCTCCCAGGCATGTGCTACCCTGAAATTTTAGTCCATTTGCACCAGTCATTTGAAACCTCTTCTTGGCCCCAGCTGAAAGGAGTGCTAAACCCAGGGCAGCTAAAGCAAGACTAAAACCAGTGGAAAGTTCAGGGGATTTGTCTTCTTCTTTGCTCTTTTCAGCACTTGCAACTACCCAGTAATTAGCCACAGCACTCAACACTATATAGGGCTTGTGCTGTGTTCAGAGAGTATCAGCTTTCCCAAGTGATGCAGATAACTCTTGGGTAAGATAAAAGTGAGAGGATAAAGACACAGGATATTTTTACCTGGACTATTCTTATTTACCATATGAATATAATTCCTCTCAGTGCCTTAGGCAAAGACAAATAAAACTTAAAAGATGACAGCTACCCTTACGTCTAGGCAGGCAGAACTCACCATCCTGCCAAAGCGTGGGTTTGCTTGCTTCATCTCTAGTGGAGCTGCCTCTGTTGTAGTGCCATCAGTTTGGAAACACTGCTGCAAGAACATATTTTTGGCCTTCACTCAGAAACTCCTGCCAGCCCTCCACAGAGCCTGGGAGACCTCTTATGCTGTGAGCTTGCCTTTAAGGGAAAAGTCCTTACAGAACAAATGATTTCTACATTCCTCTTGTAGCTCAAATGTTCAGATAATCTGTAAATTTAAAAAAAAACCCAAACAAACAACAAACAAGTAAAACTGACAGAGTTCCACCTGGGACATACTATTGCTCTAAAAGCTAAAGAATTACACCAAGATTATCTCCAAACTCACCCGTATGACAAAATTCTCCTTGAATCAGAACATCAAAGCATTTGTGACTGCACAGCAAATGCAGACATGAAAAATGGAGGGACATTTCTGTCCTACCTTCTCATTTTTTTATCGCTTTGATCTTCCACATTATGCAGAATTTGTGAAATCACAGCCAAGTTATTTACCTACAACCTTTTCTGCCCTTTCCTTTGCACTGTGCCCAGCCATGCCTATGCACACAATGACAGCACTTCACTCTATTTCAGGAACAATAGAGTCAGAGGGGCTTAAAGGAGGCTTTGCAGGAGGTCATCAACAACCTTCCGGAGAGGCTGCCTGCACAAGGGTAGCAGTGGAGCTTGCCAGGGGGCATGGTTGTCCTGCCCAGATGGTATTGCTCTGCACTGCACCTGGCTCAGCACATCTGCCCTGATTGTTGAGGTATAGTAGGAAAGGATCTGAGCTGTGGGGAGTAAGCTGGCACCTTCACAACGTGCTCTCTGTGTGCAGTAGAAGCAATCTGGAACACATTTTAAAAAGCCCTCCAAGTGCAGAGAAGGGGTAGCCACACAAAAAGTTTGTGCAAAATAATACTGACCTTCAATTTCACATTTCCACTTCCTTAACAACAGTTTATTTTCACGGATAAGTCTGAAGATGGAAAAATCTGCTTAAGAACAGAAACAGGAGCAAGAGAAATGCATCAGGTAATGACAATACAGAAAATGTGTAGTGTGGATTTCTATTCTCTCTCCTGGTGCAAGGAGGAATGGAGAGTTGAAGAAATCAAAATGTAACTCATTTAGGAGTGACGTGAAGTTAAATTCTTTCTCATGAGGGACATTTCAACTGTGGGACTCTCAGCTGATATATATTACTAATGGCCAGAACTCTGTAGGAGTCAGGAAGGGCATGAACACTAACACTGGTGTTCAGAGTTGCAACACATTGAAATCTTGAAATCAGTCATGGTTTATCCCCATCCTCAGCTAAACACAATTAGGACATTTCTTGCCTCTTCCTCTGCTGAATACTGTCAGGGAAAGGATATAATACTATGTGAGTCATGTGGTTAATCCAGCAAAACAGCTGGTGTGACATACACATGAATGTTGCATTAAAAACAGCGTGACTGTAATAGTCAGAGGCCTTGGTGGCAGTGGCTTTCCTTTTAAAGAGTATCTCACTCATTTGTGTATTCTACATCTTGTATAAATTCATTAAGAACTTGAAAATTACAAAAATGTAAAATATAGCAAAATTAACTACCAAGTGACTGGATGGGAGATGGAGGCTCTCAGAAGTCTGTGTTTGCTGCCCTTAAAAACTCAAATACATGTGGTAGATTACAGATATGTTATGGCCTTGGATATTTGCTAGTGCTCAACCATAATTAGCCCTGCACACCTTGTTTCCACAAAGGAGCACTTTAAAGAAAACTATTTAAATATATATAACTCTGTAAAAATAGCCTACTTTGAGTACTTAGAAGTCAAACTTAAAATATAATCACACTAGTGGAAATACCCAGCAGTCTGTGCACATCTCCAACTTGGCAAAGGACATATCATGCATTAGATCTCCAATACCCTGGCTTCCCTGCAAGCACCAGCTCTTATCAGTTGTCACAGTCTGGATTAATCCATCAGACTGGCTGTGTGCCATTAAGACCAATGGGATGTGGAAGCTACCAAGGCAAAAGGTCTCTCTGCAAATGTAGTGAGACAGAGGCAGTGTCACAACGCTTGCACCAGGGAGTGGAAGAGCCTACAATATAATATTGGTTTCTGCCCAGTTGTTGCATGTTCATTAAAAGTAAAAATCATGGGCTGTGTGGAAAAAACTCAAAGGTGGGGATTGTTAGTGGCATCAGAAAGGAGCAAATATCAATAAAGGGGTTTTTTTAATTACTTATTTTGTAGTTTTTGTAGCTGACATGCTGCAGATTGTACATTATTACCACTATTTTTGTGCAGAGCAATGAAGCACAGAAATGGCACCTACTCTTTCTGCCGGCCAGCCCTTGCTCAGCTGTGTATCCTTCACACAGACATGAGATCTACTTCACCACGGAGAGATAAATGGAATCAGAGAATCACAGGATAATTTGGGTTAGAAGGGACTTTAATGATCATCTAGTTCTAACACCGTGCCATGGGCAGAGAGGCCTTTCACTCAACCAGGTTGTTCAAAGCCCCATCTAGCCTGGCCTTGAACAGTTTCAGGGAGAGGGCATCCACAACTTCTCTGGGCAACCTGCTCCACCCTGCAGTGCTGCGCTGCTGTGTGTGGGTCCCACAACTGCGGCATCTTACCTGGGCACGCATTATAGGCACATCCAGGCTTTCCCAATGCATTCTGTCCTCACGACCATAGCACACAGTAGCTCCTACCAAGCTACTGTATAAATGTAATTCCAGGTATTAGCAGGTAATGATTCCTCAAAACCCAGTGATGCAACTAGGGGATCAGATCAGAATAAACTCGTGCTCATGGTAGCCTGGAAACCCTTGAGCCTCTGGGACAAAAGATCCCAGGAATTGTTGTTATTAAAGAAGAGGGGTGACACAAACTCAAGAGCTACCTCCAAATCAGGGCTACCACATCACAGCAATCGTAGTGGTCCCTCACTTACAGGACAGCATTGCCCTGGAGGGCTCGTGGAGGGGAGGAGCACATCAGTGTGCAACACATGAAGAAGAATGGGCATATAGGAAAAACATACCAAGAAGAAGAAAAGCACGAGAATGAAGAAGTCAAGACCAATTAACTTGCTCAAAGAAGAAATAAAACATGCAAAACACCCTTAAAGAAAGAAAAAAGTATTTATTATCCCAATAATAGTTAGAAACCAAAGCAGTTGCTGAAGTTAGCATAGGGATCTTATTCAGTTGCACAGGAAGGGAAGGGATCCACCAAGCACTTCTGTGAACAGCGTGTGCTCTGCATTGCCAGAAGCACTGTCTACCAAAATGTCTCTTTATATATATATATAATATGAAGAAATAGTCTTCCATGAATTACTGTCCAGCTAGATGACCTTCCCCTCTGTCATAGCCAGAGAAGGCCATTTCTTTCCCATTGGCAATTGAAAATGCCCTTCTTAAATACATTTTTACCTGAAACACAGGTAAAATACAGCATTTTGACAGTTAATTTCAGATATAATGATCCTAAGTTGAAATGCACCATTTCTGTCCTTTTTGAAGCTCTCCCATGCTCATTTTCATTACTGTGAAGTGCAGCCTTTCAGCCAGCGTTTGCATGGTAAGAATCAGCAGTCCTATTAGGAGAGGTGCATTCCCAAATACAAATCTAGATTTCTGCTGTTGATGAGAAAAGACAGACTGGAGAAGGTAGCAATTCCCACAGTGGAGCCATTCTGACCATGTGCTAGGGGCTGGAAAGCCTGGGTTCAATCTTCACTCAAACACTGCCTGAACAGGAGCAAGTCAGATCCTTTCTCAATGCTTCATTCTCCTCATTTGTAAAATAAACATATATAAGTGACATATATTTGAGATTTAAGAGTGAAAGTAGTGTTAAAGAGATATCATTGCTGTTGTTATAATTTATTGTTATTCACACTTTTACATGTCCTTTCTCATCTGCAATGTGCTCGGCATTACCCTACATGAAACTTGGGACTGCATCTCCAAATTTGGTTGTTTGCCATCTGAGTTGTGCTTTAGGCAAGAAAAGGTGCCTCCATATCTCACTGCTGTCTCAGATACACTGTAACAAGTGTCAACAGTTCTTCCAGCTATCTCTCTTGTTCTCAGTGCATGCCTTATCTTAAGAAGGTGCTGTTTCACATTGTATTTTCCAAATCCAGGGAATTCAGTGCAAGTTCGTGTCTGTGTTCATTGTTTAATTGAAATACTGTTGATCTCATTACAAATCCACCCAAGCAGAACAAATGTGATTCAAAGGAATTTGACATGGAAGAATCTAGTATGTTATTCAGGCCATGTCCAGAAGAGCCTGTTAAAAAGAGAGAACTTAAATGTTTTTAGCTCCAAAACAAACAAAAGGCAAAAAGATACAAGGGATGTGATGGAATTAACTGAAAAATATTTATTGTGTTTCTGCATTCCAGGTGTCAGACAGAATAAAATGTACTCCTTGTCTGAACTTTGGAATACAGTTGTAGAATAGACTCAAAAATAAAACATCCAAAATGCCACTGCTGGTGATCACTTATCATCATAAATAACGAGTAAGTGCTACCATAAACTTCAGTGCCTCCTGTGAGATCATTTCATTCTGGTAAAGAAATGGGGAATATACTCAAAGATCTAAATTTACCAGCAGGTAAATCACCGCCCTTTTGGCAAATTAAAAATAAACTGCCAGTGATAAGTGTCACAAAGTCCATGTGGTTGCCTTGGAGGTATGTGTGACAAAATGAGACTTCAGCTCCCGGGAACCTTGAGTGAGTTATTAGCTCTGCTGCACGTCTGTGAAGAGCCAGACATACCATAGTTTATAGACTGTGAAAAACAAGGACAGAAGATAACCTGTTCTAACATTGCCCTCTATCAGAAATTTGAAGTAAAGACAAAATTTACATGATTTACTAATTATCTTTGTAGCAGATGCTATTGTTGTAGTTAGCAAAAGAAACATATAACATCATATAAACCATAAACATATACGTAATTTTATTTATGTGATGACAAGATTCAGAGGAAGTGCTGCATGGATGAGCTGTACAGCTCAGTGCTATTGTACCTTCTGGGCCTCTTGCTCTCCCACCAGCTCTGTCCTCCAAGAGCTGGCACACTTACAGCTAATGAGTAGATTAGGTTAAAGAACTGATTCAACTGAAAAATAACTGAGGGAATGGAAAAAGGTTGTTTTCCAGCCACATGAGTCCACTATGTGGTTGCAGACTGCTCATGCTGGGCAAAAGAGGAGGTAATGTGGGGTAGGATCAGCAGACAAGAACACAGAAGGGAGACGATGATATAGTTTTACGATTGCCTTTGCAATCTGATATCAAGCAGTTAATTATCAAAACATGCCTTAAAACATTTTCTAATATAATGTTAGGATAAGGAAAATATTTGGCCAGGACTACAACCAAAGGGTTTAAATGAGAGGAAATTGAGAACTTACGAGAATACAGTGAATTACTCAAATTGGTTTTCTAAAATAATTTTAAAGAAAAACTGTCTAGGACAGTTGTCAGTAGTGATACAGGGATTTTGCTTTTCTTTTCAAAAATACTGTGGTACTAGTCTATATTATCTCTTCTTTAGTCAGCAACTTCTCTATTCCAACGTGTCATCTACAAAGGCACAAGGGACATACATCCTGCTAGGCTGAATGAGTGCTTCTAGAGCTAGGTGCCAAGTTATAACGGTACTTTATTGTCACTCATACCTTCTTAATCTGTCATAAAATGAAAGTTGCCAACCCATTATTGCTATTACTGATGTGATTATATATGGTTCCCATTTTTCAGAATATACAGCCATATAACTCATTTAAATACTACTCTATGATAATGAAATTACCTAAATGGAATTCTAATTCAGTGCAGGTTTACAGTGGGGTTAAGGCATTTAACTCCAGTGAAGTGACACCTGGCATCACTTGTGTTCCGTGATCTTATTCATGGCTTCTCCCACAGCTCCTAAAGCATCCAACCATTCTGCTGGATAGATCCCTCTGGACTCTGAGATTTCTTCCACTGTACAGATTAGTAACTGTGCACTGCTTTGCTGTGCACCGTGGATTTCAACTGACAGTCAGAGTACAGCCTGCCCCACAGCTTTTCAGGCATGATGGTTTAAATATTTCTGCACCTGTCCTGAACATTGTACAGAATAAATAAATGCCCACATTGTATAGAACAATTAGACGCTCATATGCATACATACATATAAGTGAGGACTTCAATGTCAGTTGTGGTAATTTAGGAATTTAAAAAACTTTGTAAAATTCAGGTTTATTATGTGCCTCAAGTCCTTCAACTGAAACTGAAAGTCAGGGATGAAGTTTGAAAACAGAGAAGCAGCTAGGGAAGTGACATTCTGTCTCCAGCACAAAGCTTACCTGAAGAAAAAAAAATTGCTACAGTTTGCAAACATCCTTTTTCAAAGACTTACATTTCAATCTTAAGGCTTGTGTCTCCCAGGCAACATCAGGAAAGATTAAAGTACAGTGAAGTTTGACAGGTATTTTTTATTAAAATGCTTTCAAAAAGCACCTCCAGGAAAAATAAAGGTAAATAAAAATGTAATATAATTTTTTTTCTCCACTTTCTTTGAATAATTTTGGGAAAACAATTGTATTTTTTATCTCATTCTCATATCCAAACTAATGGAAGCTGCAGGATGGGGTCTTATACTGCAGTTTACCCATGTTACACAGAACATTATGACCTTACCGAATTCATTTATTTTTCAGATATCTGAATACTGCACAACATGATACTGGGAAATAAATACAGCAATATTATTCTTCCCTATCTTTTGACCTACAGATATTTTTCAGCTTTAAAATTATAATGTTCCATTTTTAGGGCTTTAGTCCTGCAAATTGTATAGAATCCTTTTTTTACCACCTTTATTACCAGAATAAAAAAATAATCCCACTGACATATTAATAAAACTGTAAGCAAAATTATGGTCATGTTAAAACTGATGATAATATTCCCATTGTCTTCAGCAAGTCAGTTTGTCAGCTTCTCTTGGTATAATATTGGAGAAGCATGGCCTCAGAGGACACCAAAAAGAAAAGGAAATCTGTACCATCTCTGATCTCTGTTGTAAACATCATCCACTCATCAAAGAAGAACACACAGCTCTGCAATAACTATTGGAGAAAAATTGGCTACAAATCAAATAAATAAATACAGAATGGGTGAATAATCAGAATTCAAATAAAATCTGTATTTCCCTCAAAAATGACCAGAGATGCCAAGAGCCATCATTCATTCATTAGAATGAAAAGCTAAAATCTTTTCATCATGTTCATCCTATTGCTGTGAGGGAATGTGGAATGTCAGTCTCGACTCACAGCTGAGAGGGTTTCTGCAGGACAGAGTCCTTGGACGGCTTCTGGCAGCAGCCTGCAATTGGCTTTTTGGCTGAGGCTCCTGCACAGCTGCCGTGGATTCCCTCACTGGGGGCTCCCTGTCGCAGCACACATGCCTGGGGTCAGATAAATCCTCTGGGACCCTCCTAACCCTGGGTAGGGTTACTTTCCTCACCAGGATTTTCAAACAGCAGCAGCTACTTTCATAACCTATCTCATGTGTTCTAATTTTCACTTGAGATCTAAAAAAGCAACCACTTCATGCAGCTGGTAAAAGATCATGTCTAAGGGCAGCTCTGGTCCAATCACTTCTTGTTAACCCCCAGGTAAGCTTTCTCAGTCCTAAATAGTTTTATCTCAACTACCTCTGTGCAGCCCAGTGCACACTCAAGTCAATCTGTGTTTAGCCTGTGCATAATATTCAACAAAAATGAGTCATTCAGATATTCAATGCTGAATACAGTCCAACACAGAGACCTGACCCAAAGTAAATTTTGACATATATTTTTATTATAGAACAAGACTTCTATGCACTGATTTAAAGAGATAATTTTTTTCAAAAATTACAACAGAAAATAATTGAGGCTAAAAAGACACATAACCGTTCCCTCCTCCCTGAATGAAATTTCAACAAATAGATTTCTCAAGAAGTGAAAAAAAAAAAAAAGTGTTTACTAGCTTTTTCCAGGCTTCAAAGTCTTCATAAAAATATCCTTATCAGGGCAGATGGAGTAATGGTACAAGGAAATATTATTATAAAAATATTAGTGAAAATATTAGTGAACATGTCTGTTTAATTTACCATATATCCACTCCTTTTAAATGCTACTACTTACAGATTTGTCCCTAACAGCATTTATAATGATTGCACATCTGGCCTGGTTTCTCACCAATAGCTCATTTAATGGCCATGTTGTGGCTCACTGCTACTCTGCATTTATTCCACGGGTGCTAATATCCTGGTTGTTTGGTTTGTACTAATCACTTTTTCCTTTATTTTCATTTTCTAATGAAGAGTTATAGATTGCCTACAGGCTTGCTTTGTACCTCATTGATATCAGTTAACCAAATGGCAAATATCATTATAAAACCAACCACATTAGGCAGTGGACTTTAAGTAGCAGATCATAGGCCCTTGTTCTCAGAATGCCCTCCTGCAGTTTTACAAGCATGTTGTCATTTTGCAGGTTAGAAATGCTTGCTGTTCGTCTCTTAAGAGTCGCTTTTAGAGTATCATTTACTAACCACTCTGTTTATTTATAGAGCTTGATGCCAAGTTTCCGCCTGATAGCTTGGAGCTACAGATCACTCAAAAAAATCTTATCTTGTTCCAAAAATAACACAGATAATGTCTTGCATTTGCTGGTTAGTGTTTGCATGTGGCATATATTGCCACATTTTGAGGAAACGCCTTGCAATAATAATAAGAAAATGTGCCTATTGTGAAATTTTATAGGATTTTTCACTGAAAGCTTAATAAGGCATCCATTAAGAAATTTTTCTTGCTGCAATTGTTAATTTCGGATTTAGAAATAAGTTTGCCCACTTTTAAGGGCAGCAAGTTTCTGTTTTACCATGTTAGTTTAGGGTAAGTCTTTTTATACTGATATGACAAAAGCCTCTCTAACAAAACTATACAAGTAGGAGCATGTAAGAGCATTTTAAATGGCTGTGGACAGTTCAGCAATGGGAACATCTTCAGCAGCCTCTGGTGGTTGAAGGACAACATAAATGGCTGAAGGAAGACTGATCTGTCACATCAGGGATTGTTTAACAACATTCACACTCTGAACTTGACTAAGCAGAGTTTGGAGCATCTGCATCTATAAATACTTAATGGGGAGAAGAGTACAGGCCTAGAGGCCTGAAGCTGATCCCAGAATCACAAAGCCACATCCTCTGCTGGGTTGGAACTCTGTGAAGTCACCTTTCTGATATCTCTGGTCACATTTGTGCCTTCTCTCTGCTACAGCTCCCCACAAGCCACCCTCAGCTATATAATGGCTCCAACTTTTGTCTATATGGAAAAAAAACCAACCAAACAAACCCAAAAAACCCTAAAAACCCAACAGAAGAAAAATAGGAACAAACTATTTGGTTCCCTAAAACCAGTAAACCAAAATAGTTTGCCTGTTGTGTACAGATAATGTTGGGCAATGACAGGCAGTTTCACACAACTTAGCTAGCAATAGAGCAATTTACAATCTGCTCTTTTTCTCTCAGCATTTCTACTCTGAGCTAAAAAAAAAAATGGGGTTAGGCGCCAAAATAAAACAGCAACAGTTTCTTCTCAAGTGCATGTTTTTCCACTGTCACCTGCATACGAGCCTCGTCTTTTCCCAAGCCCTTCACTGCAGACTGACAGCAGTAAAGCGTTTCAGCACACGTTCCCATAGCTGTGATCCCTGAAGTACACTCTGTTTTCCAACACTGTGTTTTCCAAGAGCTGATCTTTTCCCCTGTACTCGGCACTGGTGAGGCCACACCTCGAGTGCTGTGTCCAGTTCTGAGCCCCTCAATTCGGGAAGTACATTCAGGAGCCGGTGAAGGGTCCAGAGAAGGGCACTGGAGCTGGTGAGGGGTCCGGAGCACAAGTGCTGTGGGAGCAGCTGATGGAGCTGGGCGTGATCAGCCTGGAGCGAAGGAGGCTCGGGTGTGACCTTAGCGCTCTCTGC
The DNA here is from genome assembly GCA_037834095.1 of Argya squamiceps. Classification (NCBI taxonomy): domain Eukaryota; kingdom Metazoa; phylum Chordata; class Aves; order Passeriformes; family Leiothrichidae; genus Argya; species Argya squamiceps. The sequence continues at coordinate 8,162,675 of JBBMKD010000063.1, read as the reverse complement.
AACTCCCTGAGAGCAGGCTGTAACCAGGTGGGGATCGGGCTCATCTCCCAGGTAAGAAACAGTAGAATAACAGGACATGGCCTCAAACTGTGCCAGGGGAGGTTTAGGTTGGACATCGGGAGGAATTTCTTTACTGTAGAAGTGATTAAACAGTGGAGTGGATTGCCCATGCCGAGGGCGGTGGTGGAGTCACCATCCCCAGAGGTACTTAGGGATAGACTGGATGTGGCACTCAGCGGCAGAGTCTGATTTACATGGTGGTGTTCAGTGTGGTGGACTTGATGACCCTAGAGGTATTTTCCAGTCTAAATGTTTCCTTGACCCTGTGTTTCTGTAATCTGAGGAAAATGTACTGGCCGCAGCAAGAACAAACACACGCTTTCAAACCCGACCATCCTTCTCTGCCCTAAGGGCAGGATCGTACAAAGTCCTCTTGACACGGGGCCGCCCTGAGCCACATGCGGTTTTCACACCAATTCCCTAATCAAGCCCAGATTAATGAGGAATGCCCGAGCCCTGACACAGCCGCTACCCGTGGCGGAAGCAGCACCCGGGCAAACCGCGGCACCGACGGGGCGGGGCTCGAACTCGCGGCCCCGGCACACCCAGCAGTCACCGCGCCGCCGCGTCACAGCGCCGCCTTCCGCCCCTCGTGCCGGGCGCTGCGGCGGCGTCAGCTGACCGCGGGTCACGTGACCTACCGGCGGGTGAGCGGGCGGCGGCGCCGGGGATGGAGCAGTGACGGTAACGGCGGGGCCGGG
>JBBMKD010000063.1:8143588-8161814 GCA_037834095.1 Argya squamiceps | reverse complement strand
TGGGGATCCACAGGGATGCAGAGATCCACCCACAGCCCCTGGGGATCCACAGGGATGCAGAGATCCACCCACAGCCCACAGGGATCCACGGGGGATGCAGAGATCCACCCACAGCCCCTGGGGATCCATGGGGAAGATGCAGATACACCTGCACAGCCCACAGGGATCTATGGGGGATGCAGAGATCCCCCCACAGCCCCTGGGGATCCACAGGGATGCAGAGATCCACCCACAGCCCATAGAGGAGGTGCCCAGGCTGGAGCAGGTGGATCTCTGGAGGAGGCTGTCACCCAGTGGAGAGAGGGGGCCCTGCTTCCAACCTGGAGCAGTCTGTCCTTGCAGGACTGCACCCTGTGGGAAGAGAAACCCATGCGGCAGCAGTTTTGGGAGGTCTGTGTGCCCGTGGGGGGAATTCACGTTGCAGCAGTTTTGGGAGGGCTGCTCCTCATGAGATTGGAACCACGTTGGAGAAGTTCTCAGAGAACTGTGTCTCCCATGGGAGGACCCCATGGTCTCACAGGGGAAGGACTCCTCTCCCTGGGCAGTGGAAGAAAATTTGGGTGATGAACTGACCAAACCCCCATGCCCTGTCTCCCTGTGCTGTCAGTGGGAAGGACAGAGGGGTTGGGGGGGAAAAAGGTGTTTTTAAGGACTTACTTTACTTCCCATTATATTATATTATTATTTTGATAGTAACAAATTCACTTTGTATCTCTAAGCCAAGCCTGTTTAGCCCTTGGAGTGTTTTCTCCCAGTCCTTATCTCAACCCAGGAAGCCTTCACTAAATTTATCTCTCTCCTCTGCCCAGCTGTGGCAGAGGAGGGCAAGTGAGTCACTTTTGTGGGTGCCAGGCACTGGGCCAGTGTCAAACCACAATGGAAGTTTCTTGAGTTCATGAACTGACTCATGTTTTGGGAAACAAGGCTGGGATCTGAACACAGGATCCCATCTTGAGAGAGATGGAGAAGATGCACATCCTCCAGACCAAGCTGGTGGCAGTGCTCTCAGCAAGGCCCCACTGCTGTGGAGTGGGAACAGCACACACAGAACTTCAGAGGATGGATTCCAGTCAAGGTTGTTGGAGTGCTGAAGGTTAAGAGCTTCTTAGGCAAATGGATTAACCTCTTTTTGGCACTGCTCCACCTAAAACTAGTACCAAAACCTCTCAGAATGTAAGAGCAGATGGAAAGAATGCCACCCTAATCTTTGTTCAGAGTTGAATTTTTGATTTTTGGTAGTTTAAATTTCAGCTTAATGCATTACAGAGCCAAGGGAGGCCTTTCTTATGTCACTGATAGCAGACAGCTGTTAGACAATCACAGAAAGGAGAGCCTGGCCTCTCCCTTGGCTGTGGGTCTCTGACAGGACAGACAAGGAAAGAAACAAAGAGGTTCAAATTTTATATGTGCAAAACTTCAACTCCCAAGAGAAAAACACTGGCCAGCAACTGCATCACAGACATTTTGGACCTCAGCTGGTGGTTATACTCTGAGAAAAGCCAGGGTGCCATATCTGAGGAATGCCCAATTCCACCATGGACACTCTGAGTCCTACATTACTTGGATCCAAAATTCCCATTTAAGAGAAAGGAGCCAGTCAACTGCACAGGACAGGTTTTAAAGTTCAGTAAAACATGGGAAATAAATACTTGTCTACTTCGTACCACAAACCTTCCCTGCTGGGACAAAAACTAGTCAGAGCTCTTAAAAGTTGTTGGAATTTCATGTATTCATTTATTTATTAGTACAACCAAGGCTTTTTAGGGCATATCTCATGTACTACTAGTTTGAAAATGACTGAGATTTTCATACATGGTCAACATCTTAAAAGTCTGTTAGGACTATAGGTAATTTCTTAATATAGAATTGATATTTGGGAGGTATAAATATTGGTATAATTATTTCATCAGACTAATTTCTCTCAACTGGATATAACTCAAGATATCCGAGACCAAAAAGAGCCTTCAGCATTGAGTGCCAACCCACTGCCAAATCAGCATTACTGCCCACCCAGCAGTAGGCCATGCACCATGCACACCATGTAAAGACTCCAGTCCTTTCAGCAAAACCATTGCAACCACTTTCACTTCATTTTTCTTTCAGCTCTGCATACAAAATTTCAGTAGAGCCACTTTGCTGTTACACACTTGACCAGGAAATACCTGGAATTATTTATTTTCCCACTTCCTTTGCTGTGACAGTGCCCTCACTTTGAGCCAGCACTGATGACAACACCAGCAATGGACAGCTGTGCTAAAAGTGCCTCCTAAAGAGGGCTGTGAGTAAAGAAGGGATGAACTATCCTCCTTTTGCACAAGGGGAAGTCAAGCCAGCTGAAACCTGGGGAAAGCTGCATTATGTCATTTCCCCGTTCTAAACAAATCCAGAAGCAAGTGTGAAACCTGGTCCTGAACTCCTGCTGGAGGTTCATTGGCTCAGCAGGTCTGTTCAAGTGAGCAGCAGGCAAAGTGTTGGTGGTTACAATGTGGGCAGTGCCCACATGGCTGGGTTAACAGGTAATGAGCAGGTGGACTAATTCCTGGGAATAATTCCCCCCATGGGGCAGGGAACAGCCTGGGGGGAACTGCTGAGGCAGGAAGGCAGCATGGCACCAGTCACCACCAGCTCCTCTCTGGAGAGAGGGAAGGCAGGACCAGGATGAGCTTTTTCAAAATGCCTCAGCATGGAGCTAAGCCTGGCCCTGCTGACACCACCAGCACAAGGTCCCAGTACTGAAGTGAGAGCACCTACATCTATCTTGTGATACACAAGCAGATGTCCTACAGGTCTCCCCTTATCTCCAGAATGACAGAAATGTGCTGCTCTGAATTTACCTGCTGAATTTCATGGTGTTCCCAGGGAACAGCCACTGCACTCAACTGAATTTAAGGCTTCAAAATTCTCCTTGAAGATACAACCACCTCACCCACCCAGAGCTGGATTTCAGTCTCAAAGGCATGACTGGACCTTACTTATTTGCTGGCAGGAAATAACCATGCTGCAGCATGTTCCACCTGCCTACAGAGTAACTGCTAGGACTTGATTTGGTGTAAAAGACGTAACTGTATACTGCATAGACAGTCATAAAAAACATCAGAAATGTCTTTATTTCTTCATCAGGGAGTATGGTTTACCATTCGTGCATAACCATCTCAAACTCATGCCAGTAAAAGAGAAACCTTTACAAATCTGCATTTTTAGAGATAACCATATAGGCAGCTTTACATCTCTTATGGTTTGTGAAATTTGGAAAAAAATTATGTACATTCTTACTTGTTGTAGTGCATAACCAGGACTAGAGGGGACTCAATTGACTTGTATTCATGGAATATTCTGAGTTTTTGACACAATGGGACTTGGAGCAGGCTGTAGGATGTTTGCATAACTAGTTCTAGATGAACAGAGGAACATCCCCACAGCCTTCAGCTGAAAAGCTCTCACACAAATCCACACAACTATTGCCTGTGGTAGGACTGCAAGACCAAACCCATCATATACAAACTGTGTGATCCTCTGATGTAACATGAAATTCCTTCTTTGAATTAACAGAACAAACTATGATGGGGTTTCGTTTCAGTTGGTTCCTAATCCCAACCATTTCAGTCTCTCTCATTAATGCATACTAACCATCAAGTGAATCAGTTTATCTTTTATTTAGGAAAAAAACATATGAATTGTCATAGATATAATAGGAAAAATTAGCTCAAATATACAGATACTGTTGTCCAATGCACCATTTAAGTAACAGCTGAAACTTAACGTGGAGGGGTTTTTCCTCCAAAGTAAACAAATGGAAATCTTTGCAGGAATTTTTCATTACAAACATTAGGATGCATTCAGGTACAGTAAAATTCAGCTTTATTGGAAAATGTAGCAGCCTCACTGAAGTCCCTGCTGATTTTAATCCCTGTCATCTCCCCAGGATTGCTGCATTGAATTTAGTCCTTAAAATATGTTCCAAAGTAAAGTCCGACATTACAAATCTACAGTAATTAATTGCTTTAGGTCAATTCACAGAACTGCTGAAAAAGTAGACATTTCTATATAATAGTACAAAAGGGTCTGTATAGAAGATATTCTCTTATACACTTATATTACACAGCTCTAGATAGGCCGAGCAGACTCTTCTCAGAACGGGAAGCTTCTGACTAGGTAAGAGAAATTAAAAAAAGTAAGTTAGTTTCATTGAAACCTTGTGTTTTATTACAACTATGAGCAGTTTGTATTCTATTTGCCTGTTCTTTAGGCCTAGGTTCAGCAAGCATGCAGAAGCTGAATACTGCTCTCAATAAATATGAGATTAAATGTGTGCTCGAGTGGTCTCGGTCAGAATTTAGAACAAATATTTATTTCAGTATAAATTCGGTGAATGGCCTAAAGCATCCAAAACTGAATCACTGCAGCACCAAATTGTGCAGCCATTGCTCAGACAACATTTCTGTGACCTTTAATTGACAAGTGAGATGGTTTTTTATATCTCACTGGCTGCAGTGCATCCCATGATGAATCAAAGCTTTTCCTTCAGTATATTTTATCCTGCCACATTCAGTTTTATGACAAATACCCCCAACACAGACTTCACTGATTTAGTAAGACCACTGTGGCTGTGCCTGTAGTGCTCAGGGCACAGACAGTTGGGATGCTGCTTGTCAGTTCATGGAACTTTGTACCACATCATTTCATTGTCCCAGTGCCACCTCCCGTGTCCTGGGCTGTGTTCATGTATGGAAGGAGGGCCAAGGCTGTCCCTCAGCTCCAAAAACTTAGATGGTGCCAGGAATGAAATCCAGAGGCTCCAGGCTCCCCAGCCAATGCTTCATTTAACTTTATACCAATCAAATCAAATTGTTGAAGTATCAAATACATAATCAGGAAGATATTTGGGTCTCAGTATTACCAAAAAACTGAAATGGGAAGAAGTACTACCATTTTCTTTGAATGAAGCACAGAGACTCCAAACCATGTGGGTCAGCATTTTAGATTTGGTGATGACAGCATTCTAAAATTGCTCTCCACCACCACAAAGTCATGATTTTTAGGAACAAGTGACATTAAAAATAGAGTAAGAGAAAGATTTGGACATTGTAAATTAAACTAGACTTTTCATAGAAGTTTAATTTAAGAAGAGAAAGAAAACTTTTAGAGGAGGTTGTTTTGTCATCACAGTTAATAGCTTTACTGAGTGTCCCAAGCTCAGACAACACTGCAACCATAGTGAAGAGCTTTCCTGCTCAATTACAATTTGGAAATATATGTGCATTACCAAGAATAATAATGCTTTTTCACACAACCATATCAGAGCTTTTCATAAACACTAATTTCTCTCAGCTTTCAGTTGCTCTGCTTCTGAGGTATGTGATTACCATCATACATTTTAAGCCACATTTTTCTAGGACTTCCTCACAAATTTGAACACAGTGTGCTTTATATTTTATTTGGATAAGAAAGTGCAAAACATCTGACATATTATATATGGGAACTAAGACACATAAAATAATTCACAACCAGAAGTACTGGCACCTTCCAACTGGCACCCTCATCTCTCCTTTCCCCAGCCAAAAATATAAAAATATTATTCCATCTGACAGGTGTTGACTTCAAAAAACACTAAATTCCTTTACCCCGTATTCATGAGGTCTATGATGGCAGGTCTGGATCTTGCTTTATTTGAGAATTTTCTTCTGTTTTTGTGTTATCTGTTAAAAAAAAGTAGCAGTGAATGAAAAAAGTGGAACTTCCCCACCAGTTCCTCTACAATTGCAGAAGTTTTCCCTGTACCACACCAACTTAGGATACACATTTTTAAAAGGTGTAGGAACATTTAGAAGCTGTATTGGATCAAAGTGAAGTTGCCCAACCACATTTACTTTAGTTAATTCACAGCCCAAAGCCAAGTCCGTTCAGACTAAGACAGGTGATGTGTGTGCAGCCCCAGATGCAGCCTAGCAGGGCTTACAGAGCTTGGCAGCAGGCAGAAATTCCATCCAGACCCCACTGCCAGCTATGCAGGCAAACTTCACTTGGCTGTACATGCAGACATTTGAGTTAAGCAGACATTAATAAAGGGATACTGAATTGCCTTTACACATTGCCCCCACTAATCTTTCTTCCCACTCACTCATCACCTGCAAAAATCAAATCAAGGAACACACCACTGACACAGCTTGAAGAAAGCAGAGGCACTTTCCATGAATGTTTAACAGCTATTAAATTGTTGCACACCCATCTCAAAATGAAATGGCTCATCATGTCCTTACACCTAGGACATGACTGCTAGTGACATCTGCCAATAAGATGCAGAACTCCATAGCCCACCCTCCTGCAAGGCCACGAGTCACACCCTGCATCACCTGGTGCTACTGTGGCTGCTGCTGGTGCTGATGATGTTGCTTCTGCTTCAGCTTCATCTAGCAGCTCTAGGAATAGACATGATCATTGTTTTACTTCACAATGAAAATGGTTCCCAAGGACAACTTTTGAATCTGCAAATCCTGAAACTTGTCACATGAACAGGTTACTAACAGTGTGATTGAGGTGCAGTTCAATTTTTCTGTTACAGGAAAAACATTCCCTGTCTCGCCTGTGAACACCAAAAATTTTCTCTTAAGTTTCCACATGTTCTTCAGATGACGAACTAAACATCATACTTATAAACAGTTGGCTCAGAGCCTTTCAGTCATTCATCTTGGTATCCATCAGTATAAGAGCATTTTGATCATGATGAGTGGACATAGACAACGCCCAAACCTCATGTGGTCCTTGACCAATCTGCTCCCCCTGTCCCAACACAGGGTGATAACTTAGGCTGAACTGGCAACAATGGATTCTTTCATTTCTAACTGAATTCCCTGCAAATACTATTACACATTTACCTGCCTGGAAGTACTTATGCTGTTTAAATGTAAATTTATCCCCCTGCCCTCAAGTTAACTGTACATACATGTTTAGTCAGGAAATCCTAATGAGACATACACAGTCAAGAATTATACAAAGACCTTAACAACCTGGGGCCTCTGTCACTAAGACATAATGTAGAAAATGAGTCTTGTAGGTTACAAAAACACATTTGTCATCAGTGTCTCATAAATACTTACGATCGTTTATCACAAGTCCTGGAAACGGTCTGGAAAAAAAAGAAATAAATTAGTGATTCTAAAATGCACTGCATGGCATTTCCTCCCAATGTAACCTCCCCATATCTTCTATAACAGAGATCATGCAAAAAAATTAAAAGAAAGTTAATTAAAACAGAAGGAATAGCAGCTCTTGGGCACTTTGGTTCTTCAAAAACCAGCATTTTGAAAAGTAACATACATGGGAAGAGCTAAACCCTTCCCTCAGGCACTGCTACTTAGCAAGGGGTCACCTCTTCTTCAGGGTTCAATTCAAAAACACAAAGTCCTTTTGGTTACAATGTGTCATGATTAAGGGTTGGGAATTCAGACCCCGTAGTAAAATCTATTTAAGAAATTTCTCTCTCTAAAGATAAACTGAAGCTTTTAAACTCTTGGGAAGTCATCTATGATTTGAGAAGTTACAGAAATGGATCAATTTTTATTTTCAACTCCTCCTTAGAATGATTCCAAAGTTTGATCTGTTCTGCTTCATGCATACAAATTAACACTGGATATGTGTGTGTGTGTCTATATATGTCTGTGGAGATATACACACACAAATGTAATTCCCTTATACTGTAATTGGACAATATTCTATTTTTAAATATTGAATAGAAACCAATGAGCTCTGGACTGGTCTCAGAACTTGATATTATGACTGGGAGAGCAATGCCCAGGAAACTATAGGACTTTTGTACACATTATGATTAGATTTTAACTCAACAGCTTGCTGTAATATGCAGTATTAGTAATGTCTTTTGTCATACTAAATTGGACATGTCCTCTTTCATTCATGGTAGAACACCTGGGCTTCATTTGACCTGATACACTGTTATCCAAAAAGAGACAACACCTATTTAAGGATGTACTACAACTTCTATTCTCTCACATTTGTTCCAGCTATGGGGCTGTATTCACAATCTAATTAATGGCAACTACATACCTAATGATAGTAAACTTGACAGACTCTGGTGATTCCAAAATTTTCCTCATTGAGCTAATTTCCAGATAACTGGGTGCTTTAAATGTCACACCTGGAGGCATTCCATCCACCAACACACTGCCAGGGTTGTTAGTGATTTTTCTGTATGGAACTTTCACAGGAAAATTCATACCAATGGCTTCACCTAAGTGAGAGAGGTCGTGTTTATTTTCAAACCTACAGTATTCATGATTACACTGAAGAAAAAGTCCCCAGATAATTAAGAAACAAAATTCAAGACATGCTTTCTATCAGATCTGAAATTATGAAAATTCACTTGACAGTGAAACAATTACAGTGTTATAAATGAGGTTTTGGAATACACTCATGAACATCACTACAAAAGCATGAGTCACAACTCCAACTCTGACAGTTCAACATATAAAGAACACAGATTCTGCTCTTAGAGAATGGTATAGAACAGGACATAAAAGGAGATAGTTACATGAAGGAAAAACAAAGCATTTCCTGCAAGGCTATGAAAAGCAATTCAATGCAGCACAAGTGAAGGAATTTCAGATAAGGAAACCCAAGTCATGACTACTGTACAATGCAAAGTAAAAAAAATAAATGAAACTATACACAGCAAAAATGTTAAATTGCATATTTAAAATTACTCTAATCCCAAGTATTAAGAGGTGAGGATTAGAAAGCCCTGAGAAGAACCATGGACTGCCAGCAAAATAAATACTTCATCCATATTGACTCAGAAAACATGAAAAGAGAAGGGGAACCATGAAGCAATCTAGACTCTAAAGAATTTTTTTTAAAACACCAAACTGCCTACATCACTTACAAAAAATTCTTTTTGGAGTCAAAGCACAACATTCATACACAATTCTCAAATTTGTTCATTTTAATGATCATATATATAATTCACTGTGAGGGAATATTCATTCAGTAACTTCAGAATGAACTAGATTAATTGCACTCACACCTATATAAAAATGGGGAGTAAGAAGCAATTACCAAATTTCTGGCTAAAAAGATCATTTACTTGCTCTCTCAATTGTCTGGCATTTTCTACTCTTGACAGTCGCTCATTTTCATCACCTGGAAGAAATTGTTAGAATAGCATGAAAATTAAGCACAAATTTTCCTCCCTGAAGATTGTTTATCCCTTCATGTTTACTCAAAGCAGGTACACCCAAGAGCTTCTAAACAAGCATTGTCTTTGTTCCTCATTTTAGTAGTAACACCGAATTGTAGAAATACACAAAAATAGATGGTTGCTAAGGAATTACAGAATCCTAGAATGGTTTAGTTTGGAAGAGACCTTAAAGATCATCCAGTTCCAAACTCCTGCCATGGGCAGGGACACCTTCCACTAGATCAGGTTGCTCCAAGCCCCATTCAATCTGGCCCTGAACACTTCCAGGGTTGGAGCTAGAGATGTCTAGAGATGATTTTGTAAGGCAAATTAAACCAACACATTGTATTTTTCTTTCTTACAGAACATAGAATGGCATGTAAAGGTAAAAGTGATCATTCAGTAGATGGCCATAGCAGGCAACAAAAAAAGCAGCAATTGCTGTTAAGACAAAGCAGTTCAGCCTGCATGGTCATTCAATTCAGTTCAAGTCCTGACACATGGAAGTTGCCAAGAACTGCAAATCAATATTTAATTTATTGCATCATAAAAATGTGGATACTTCTTAACAGGTGGTTGGACTAAGAATATTCTAGAGATGTCACTGATGAGATATATTAATGAGTGTTAAGTAATATTTAACATCTCAGCAAAACTAAAAGATAATTTATGTTCTTTCTTGACTGTATTCCAGCAAACCAGCTTGACTGGGAAAAAACTTCATCAAACTGAACAGATATCATGAAGAATATAAGCACAAACAGTATGATGTGAAACCAGCCAGTATACACACCTGGTACGGTGACTTGAATGAAGTTTCGGTCTTCAGCACCTTCAGCTTTGTTCCCTACTGTGGTTTTTGAGGTCCTTGCTGTATTGGCTTTAGTGCAGGAATTATTTTTTCCTAAGAGGATTAATTTAGAAAACATTTATAGAGAGCTCAAAATCTTCAGTCTCATCTATAAAGAAAATATTGCAAAACAACAAATATTGGCAAAGTTTTCAAAGAGAACCTAGTTTCAGTTTCAAAATGGGAACATTTATTCCGTGACCTACCTACCTGACACAATTTTCTACTGGCTATCTGCACTCCTGTTTCTGGTGTGTGTGTCATTTAGATGATCTACATACTAGGAGCAAATAATTTATCTCTAGACCTGAATAACTCATGTGAATCCTCCATTACTGGCTGCATTTTTGATATAATGTAGAAAGGAATATATCAGAGGCACAATTTTTGTGAATAACTTAAAAAAATTAATACTCCCTTGTTAGAGCTATATTTAAACTGTAACTGGTAAGTGCTTTTCCTATCTTAAAAACAAACAAGCAAACAAACCAAGCAACTGCAATGTGTAACAAATCTTTCAGCAATTTATTAACACCATGCTGCTCTCATAATTAATATTTAACCCTTGAAATAAACTGTTATCTAGAAAGTTAAGCAGTTGCAAAACTCACTTTGGGGGCTTGTGTCAGAACATTCTTTGATAGCTTCCTTGAGCTTCTCAGGCCTGCAAACAGATTGAACATTTTACATGCAATAATAAAATTATAACATCAACATTAAAGAAAATCCCATTTTCTATAAATGGTAACTAAGTGTTATCCTCTCAGCCAAACAGACAGTCAAGAATGCAATGACTGAGAGGCTGCATAACTTTACAAAATCTTAGGCTGGTTTGGGTTGGAAGGAACCTAAAGCCCATACAGTTTCTTGCCCCTGCCATGGGCAGGGACACCTTCTACTAGACCAGGTTGCTCAAAACCCCATCCAACCTGGCCTTGAACACTTCCAGGCATGGGGCAGCCACAGCTGCTCTGGGCAACCTGGGTCAGGGCCTCGTCATCCTCCCAGTGAAAATTTCTTCCAAATATCTGATTTAACCCTGCTCTCTGTCAGTTTAGAGCCATTCTCCCTTGTTCTATCACTACATGTCCTTGTAACTTCTCTTGCCACTTTTCTGCACTGGCACAGGAGTATCTAAACCCATTCCAGGCAAAAGAAAGAAAATTCTTACAGCCCTCATTAGAATAATCTCCACTCCTAGCTCTCACTACACAAGCAGCAAGCTTTATGAGTAGCTCATAAGTGCTCCTTGCAGTAGGAACTACACCAGTGATGTGATAATTGTGATGGATTAAGAAATATGGACTTGCTCTTCCACTCACAACGAAGTCTAAGATTATTGTATCCTGTCCCACTTGCCCCAGAGCTTTCTGACCATTTCCTCAAGTACTAAAAATATTCCAGTGTGTATTTTATAGGGTAATTTAGCAAGTTGGCAACACAATTTCATTTTTTGGTCTACATTTCAATCCTCACAGAACAGATTATCAAAGGCATACGGGAGCCTTACTTTTTAATAATAAATCTTATTTTGGATTTATTTCTCAGGATCTTCTCTAGTCTTGGAATCCCAAAGGTTGAAGGTTGGCGGAAGGGCACGCCCTCAGGTAATCCCTCCACGTAGAAATCCTCAGGGGAGGAATCAAACAGTGCATATGGCACCTTCACTGGCTCACTGAGTCCCAGAGCTTCCCCTGAAATGCAACAGAGCAGGTAAGGCACCAGGTGTGTAACTGATGTGCATAGAAATAGAATATCTCTGGTATAAATGAAATACAGTAGTTGGCACATACATATTCTATTAGGTAGAATCAGCAGGCTTTGCCTTTTTTGGTGACAGCTATGAGTAGGCAGGAAGAAAATTAACAGTTTCAAATTTAACTCATACTGTTGCAGTAAATCTCACCATAATTTGCTGAAAATTAGTAATTTGCAGCCAGCTCATGCCACTGGCTTGGTCTGCATCCAAGACTATCCTATTTGATGCCACTTTGTTGAAGGCAATGCATTCTGCCCCTTTCTCTTCTAGAGAACAGCACGAAAGGCAGGTGAGATTAGTGCTCTTGTTCAAAATCCTGCACTCAGAAAAGTAACGAGAAGTTACTCTTCTCATAATGAGAAGTTACTCATCTCATTACTTTCAGAGTAATGAGAAGTTACATTACTTCAAAAGTCTATAGTTTCCAAAGAGCCTGCACTAGAAGAAGTGCTGGAATATAATGGAGCACATTTCTCCAGATACCACCCATAACCCATTTTGAGTCACGCAGAGTCATACAAAGTCCCATTTATAAGCAGAGTGATAAAAGCTTAAAATGATGTGCCAGTGTGTGGAATCACTCTGTCTGTGGATCATTAAAAAAACTGTAATCCAACTACAACTTCTCCATTTTCAAACCCAAGTAAAATGGGTTTGACATTATGGAAATGTGACACTGGATTGCAAGTGCATGAGAATGAACTCAGGTGGGAAACTATAAGGTATACAAGAATCAGGACCTCTGGAATAAACATATAAGCACCTCTCATACATCATGTATGTTCCTAAGAAAGGCATCTCAGTAAAAAAGAATCAATAAACATACCACATTTTTTATCAAAAAGATTTCCAACTCTCAGCTTTAAGTCATTGATTTTGGCATTCCACGCCTCTGCCAGGAAGAAATTGGAAGAATTAGAACAACACTCATACAATAAATCAGTCTTTGAATAACATTTTAATAAATGTTTAATAAATTACTATGTTTGATAACAATTTATTACAGCAGTAAAAATGTTCAAAATGGCTTTCATTCTGCAAAACTATATCCACATCAATCCTCATTTTCTGAAGCTTTGAAAGATACTGCCACTAGATAAAGCAAAGGTGATTAAAAGCGAAATTAATCCAGGAGTGATCCAAATTTACTCTCAGATAGCATAAAATTTACTCATCTGAACCACCACCCAAAACAGTGGCAGAAAGTTCCTCATATGTTCGGTGATGCAGCCCTGAAACACATTCCTCTCTCCTGAAAACTTTAATCTCTAGCACAGTTTCTACTTTAGTGGTGAAATTAAATGTCTATCTAGATAGGTATTTTGTTTCTGACAGCCACCAGAGCAATTTCTAAACTTGGTTGACTTGTGCCTGCAGTATATGGGCCATGGCTGATCTACAAAACTAAAACCTCAGTCTAAAGTTTAAAAAAGTTGCAGACAAAAAAAAAAAGCCTAGGTCTAACAGCAACAGGAAAGTCCAAGAAAACTGTATGCAACTCTGAATACCACCCGTGCCAAATCAGAATCTCATTCATTCTCAATTGGCTCAGGAGGAGTAAATAATTCTTTCTTACACATTTTATGACCATACAGCTACAAAGCAAGCTTAAGGGACAAAAAGGATAAAGCAAGTAACAACAAATTCCTACACAAACACAAACAAATAAACTCAGAATGTAAGTATGCAGAAAAAATGGTTTACTGAGACACAGAACTACTTACAGCTACTTTGAATGCAGTCACTCATCTCACTTGACAATGAACAATTTTTCTAGATTGCAAATTGACCCTGCTTTCAATTAGAGATTTCTGTTCCAGAGCACTGCACTAACAGGCCTGGGCCTCCATGGCTAAAAAACTCTGGCCTACATTCATGAACACAACTACATGACTTTCAATCCTGTCCAGCTTTTCCTTTACTGATTTTCCAGAACTGGAGAGGTTGATCATGGCAATCATGATAATCAGCTCTGACAGGTCAAGGCTTACTAATGTTAGTTCAAATCCTTCCTGGTCCCTACATCCCACCTCGGTATCTCTGCACACTGATGTCAATATCTCAAATTTGTGAAGGGCTTATGAAATGTATGCACAGCATCACATCTCAGCTGTGTTTGTGCACTTTGCACCAGGAAAGTTCTTGAAGGGTCTGCAGCATCGTACAGTAACAGACTAGGAAAAATCTAAAACTGACTCTGCACCTGAATCACTAAGATCTAATGGATCAGCACACTCAACATATCATCCAGGATTTCTCTAATGCAGATTACTCCACGTAATGAAGAACTGAATGTACACAAAAGTGAGAACTTCATTCTGTACATCAGAACATGAATGTCAAAACGTCTGATATGTCATCTGGATGTTCCATACCAACATTAAAGGAATGCATGTGTGCTAATTCCCCCAACACTTACCAAAAGAAAACTCTCTTCCTTGTTGCTTCGCATCTGTAGTGGGGCCATTGGTTTGAGACTTAGTTGGAGTATCTGCTGTTTGTGCCTTTTTAGGACCTGTGAAGAGACATTACATACATAACTCAGACAGCAGAAGCAAGACATCACACAAAAAGAACAATGCATCAAACTTGATTACTAGAAAAATCTTCAATTCTGAAACAAGAGTAGAATTTAAAAAAAAAGCATTTAGGAAGTTCTAGGGTTGTAGTTAAGCATTTAATGCTACTGAGCACGTCTGTCATTTCTCTGCTCTGGACTACATCGGTTCCCACATCTCTGCTTGGAATAATGGCCCAAGCAAGCTGTCAAACTGCAACATTTTACCTAAGCACCATCTACACAGTATCTGGTTTGTTTCAGAAATGAAAAACAAAGTTGTTTCTATATTCTATACCCAGAAGTGCATCTGGAGCCTTGAAGTGTAACAGAGTTTGCTACATGAGGTGTATGTTACTTAATGGCTATGAAAGCTTAGAAGAACAGAAAAAACCCAGAAGAATATAATAAAAAAAACCAGAATAATATTTAAGGGTATTTCTTCCATACTGTCATCAAGAGTAACTTCAATCTCTGGAACAGAATTTGAATTTTCTGAAGAACTTCGTGAACTTCTGGAACTCCTTGGAGTAATTTCTGGAAGCCAAAAGAACACAAGGTGTAAGCACAAATCTTGCACACCTAACAAAGGAGCAGCTGTATTCTAAGAATTCTAACAGACTGAACTATGTAGAGTCTGCACAGTAAAACCTGAACAGTACAGTGATGTTCCCAATCTTAAAAAGTAGGTTTAGTGCTCTTGAAAAAGACATTCATAGATTTTCCACTAACCCAGAATGTAAGACTTTGTTTTTGTTAAGTGTGAAGGATAGTTTTGGTACTTTTTATTATCTAAAACCCAAAAAAATACAAACATCTGAATTTTCTACAGACAAAACATTCTTTTATTCTTTTCTTATAAAACACCATTATTATTTACTGCAGTTCACAACTCTCAGTTAAAAATGACTGAAGCCATTAAAAGTGAAATAAAAGCTGTCAAAACTGAGTAAATTCCATTTTCTGTACTAGAACAGTCAAGTAAAAAAGTGGATACATTTTTTTACATGGTTTGAGTGTCTTTCTCAAAAAATTGCAGATTTAGAGGCTACTAGACTAGATCATCCTAAATAATGCCTTTATTTACAGCACCTGTATTTTTCAACCACAACGATCTCCCAGTCTGCTAGGAAAGCAGAAGGGAAGTATTTACAAATGGATGGCAGCAAATAATATTTAATTGTTTACCTTTTGTCTTGAGTTTACTAGCCACTCTTAGAGGCAAATGGGGAATGATAAGCTCAGGCCTAGAAATTGAACAGAACAAATCCAATCAATTGCAAGACAAGTCATACAGCAAAATGTTACCAATTTCTTGGAATTCAGTTGAGTTCCAATTCACATAACACCAGCTCTCTACAATGAAATTCTATCAGAAGCATGGATGATTCTCCATCTACTAGAACCACAAAAAAATAGAAAACATAAAGCTGTATTTTCTATTCTGCAATTTTCTTCTGGGTTTACTTCAAGCAAAAGAAAATACAGAAAAAGGAAAGAAAAAGCAGCAACAAAGCTTCCAGGTACAAGACCATTTCCCCCCTCAATTCTTGATGCATAAAATGCACAATTTATACATTTACAGAAATTTAGTGAGGAATGTAAGTCCTTGTATGAGATCAAACATATATGCAAAATATTTTTTGTGTTTCATGGAAGCAGAGTTTAGGTAGCATTTAAAGCCTAGAGTTGCTGGGAATAAAGTCAAATAACTTCAAAATGAGAGGTAAAAGTAACTGGATCACAAACTTACTTCTTAATAGTAAATTTGATTTTGTCACTCGCACGGATGATCCTTTCAAGGCGTGGAATTCCAAACCACGTGGGGCTCCGGAAGGGGACTCCTTCTGGCAAGCCGTCAACCACCAGGGAAGTCGGGTTTGATTCAAACACAGAATAGGGAATGTTCACTTTTATAGTCTCTGAAACCCCCAGAGCTTCAGCTGAAAATAAAGATTAAATGATAGATTACAAACTTAAATGGGTGGAATTTTATCTCATGTGATTTTAAGAATCTTACAGAAGATCTGCTACTCAAAGCTAACAAGCCCCCTGCAAAAAACCAGAAATATTTAAATACATTTAAACAGATTCCCTATTATTTTCTGTGGAGGAACTGCAAATGGGAACTTGGCCCATCTCGTTACAGATAATATCTAATATAGGCCTGCAGTGCCTAACATTTTATTTTGAGAAGATCATTCAAAGCTTTTGTACAATCTTCTTGTTACATAACTGGAAATATTATGGCCTAGGATGCTCTTACAAAAACATTTACGTCAGCTATAGGAAAGAGCAAGTAAAGCATAGGTAAGAGGAGTCAAGATTTCCCTATCTGTCCTAATATACTTCTGATACTTAAGTAAATACAGTAACATTTAAACAGAGGAGTTTTAAAATGCAGCAGCATTACAGAACAGTTCATTTAGCATTTAACTTACCAAACTTCACACGAAATATATCTTCTACTTGGTTTCTTAGCTTTGTGATCTTGGCATTCCAATCATCTTTCCCTGAAAACCAGAAATAGGTATCAGAGAATCACCCACCTCTAGATACAGAGGTACATTTGAAAGTACTTCTTTCAATGTAAGAACACGAAAACTAACAACAAATTTACATCTGATTAGACAGGGACACACTGAATAATGATTATTAATAGCAGCTTAAATGATACACGTAATTACCTCTACATAATCAAAAAAATCTGATTAAATGTAGTTACAAATTTCAAGCACCAACCCTAGCAGAACAACTTGTTCTTCAGAGCCTTCAGATGCAAGAAGAAATTATTTTAGTGGTTCTTACAAAACTGGAATTCGACAAATTAATCATAGTGTATAATAACATTCTTTAGAGTAGAACATCAGGATTTAAAGAATGTTTTACTAAACATTTTGATTAGCATTTAAAACCTCATCTTCAGTCCTATTCTCTATTGTAAATAAAAGCCAATTATAGGAGTGCTAGCCAGTGCAGACAATTTGTAGCTTAGACAGAGAAGAAAGAAAAGAATGTCCAATAAAAAGCACTTTTGTTTTCTAACCAACAGCATTGTAGGGGTTTTGCATGGCCTGGTTTTTGGTAGCAGGGGGGTTACAGGGGTGGCTTCTGTGAGAAGCTGCCAGAAGCTTCTTCCATGCCCTGGTGGCTCCAAAGATGGACAAGCCACAGGTCAAGGCTGGGCCAATTAGAAATGGTGGTAATGCCTCTGTAATAAAAGTTTTAAGAAGAAAGATGAACCAAAGAAGTGGTGGCACAGTTGTAGTTGCTGTCAGAGAAAAGCAGGGTGAGAACAGGTGAGAGGAACAACTGTGCAGACACCAAGGTCAGTGAAGAACAAGGGGGAGGAGCTGCTCCAGGTAGCAAAGCCAGGATTTCCCTGCAGCCCGTGGAGGAACCCATGGTGAGGCAGCTGTGTCCCTGCAGCCATGGGGGGCATGGGGAGCAGAGATCCCCCTGCAGCCATGGGGGGCAGAGATCCCCCTGTAGCCATGGGGGGGCAGAGATTCCCCTGCAGCCATGGGGGGCATGGGGAGCAGAGATTCCCCTGCAGCCATGGAGGGCAGAGATCCCCCTGCAGCCATGGGGGGCATGGGGAGCAGAGATCCATCTGCAGCCATGGAGGGCAGAGATCCCCCTGCAGCCATGGAGGGGAAAGATCCCCCTGCAGCCATAGCAGAGAGACATCCCCCTGCAGCCATGGAGGGCAGAGATCCATCTGCAGCCATGGAGGGCAGAGATCCATCTGCAGCCATGGAGGGCAGAGATCCCCCTGCAGCCATGGGGGGCATGGGGAGCAGAGATCCCCCTGCAGCCATGGAGGGCATGGGGAGCCGAGATACCCCTGCAGCCATGGAGGGCATGGGGAGC
>JBBMKD010000063.1:8123821-8143488 GCA_037834095.1 Argya squamiceps | reverse complement strand
CAGAGATCCCCCTGCAGCCATGGCGGGCAGAGATCCTCTTGCAGCCATGGGGGGCATGGGGAGCAGAGACCCCCATGCAGGCCCCAGAGGAGCCCATGCCAGAGCAGGTGGATGCTTGGAGGAGGCTGTGAGCCCCTGGGAGACCCATGGAGAGAGGGGCCCTGCTCCCAGGCTGGAGCAGCCTGTCCTTGAAGCACTGCACCCCATGGCAAAGTGACCCATGCTGCAGCAGTTTGAGGGGGGCTGTTGCCTGTGGGATGGATTTGTGCTGCAGCAGTCTGGGGCAGGACTGGTGCTCAGGAGATGGATCCATGTCAGAGAAGTTTGCAGAGAACTGTCTCATGGGAGGGACCCCACGGTGCAGCAGGGCAATGACTTCTCTCCCTGAGCAGCAGGAGAAGCTACAGGTGATGGACTGACCATGGCCCCCATTCCCCTGCACAGCTGGGGTATGAGGCAGAGCTGCCAGGAGGGAAGGGTGGGGGGACGTGGTTTTAAGGGTTAATTTTACTGCTCATTATTCTGCCCTGATTATGTTAGCAATAAATTCACCTTATATCTCTAAGTTGAGCCTGTTTTGCCCATGGTGGTATTTGAAGAGGGATCTCTCCTAGTCTTTATCTCAAGCCATGAACTCTTTGTTGTATTTTCTCTCCTCTGTTCAGCAAGAGAGGGGAGTGAGCAGTGGGTGCCTGGCATCTCGCCCGTGTCAACCCGTGGCATCATACTTCATTACTTTTCATTACAACTGACAAATAACAATTAACTGCTACTGAGCCAAACCAATTCCAAGCTGTGAAAGGCATGCAGGGAGGAAGCTATACAGATTTTTTTTGTTTCCAAATCATATTTTTGATTCATATATTATCTATTTTGCTTATTTCTAGTGTCTTATACTTCCATGGCAAGATGCAATAATTTTTTTTTCCAGTCTGGCATATTTATTTGATAGATTTCACAGGTATTTAACACCTGCATGTGTGTTTATAACTATTCACACGTTTAAGTCCTAGTGGCAAAGGAATCAGACTGACTAATTAACTTTAAAAAATTGTTATTCACAAACTGTCTGTTGATGGCACAGGATTACTATTTTCCAAAATAATAATATTTTGCTTAAAAAAGTCTAATATTCTTTAGCAACATTAAGTTTGTGTCTGCAGTAAGAAGATCCTTGGCCTTTGTCTGGGAAAGTGGTTTTCACTGGGCTCTAAGTCCAGGAGAACATTTGCTGTGTTAATCTCTCTGACATTAGACCCTGGACCCCAGCAAGCATGGTGGGCACTGGTAATTCCAGAATCACCTATAAATTAGTGAAAAATACAGTGGAATATCTAGTAGAAAAAGTAAGTATTCTGTACATTCCAACAGTCTGAGGCTTAAGAATCATCAGTACTCACCTTTTCTTTCAGAAAGAGGAATTTATTAGCTGAATTTTTTACTGCTGTCACTGGCACATGCTTTTACTACTTCAAAGAAAACCCAAACTTGGTGCTGCCTTTTCTTGCTCCACAAGAAAAACAGCCTTTTCTATTTAACTACCCTCTTACTAAATATGAGTTTTATCCTAAAATCCAAAAAAAAGTCACAATACATTGTGATGGTGTAATGTGACTGCTGCTTCCATGATTATTGAATCCTATTAAATCATATCCCTTCTTTTTATTTTTTTCCTCCAGGAAGCTGTGTGTGTGTAAAAACATAGGAAGCCCTGAATCTTGGCTTGTGTTCTTATTACAGGCAGATTCAGACTCCTAAAAAACCCAGTGAGATCTGGATTGCACATTCCTGTAGTAAGAAAGCACCAAGACACTTTAATTCAGGGCATTCAGAAATAAACCCCAAACTGATTCTTCTCCCTGTTAAAGGCACATCATGCTTTCAAGAAGTCCCTACAATTCCTTTCCAAGAGAGACCTGTAAGAGCCCAGGGTCAGCTGTGAAATCCCAAGGGATTCCAGACCTTTGATTCAGGCCAGGACAGAAACTCCAGTTCTCTGGGGTTTTGAAGGTGAACCCAGTCTAGTTATTCAAAGGCAGCTGGGACTGCACCAGGATTTCACAATCCCAGAAGCCATCCACGTTCACAGTGATCAGTTTATTCCTTAAAACCCTCATGAAGAATATGTCATCACACATGGGTAACTTTTTGAAAAATGCTGCACTGATCTAGGTGCATTTCCCCACCAAACACTTCCATTCCCACTTGGAGACAGCACCTGTCTTACCTGGACCGTTCGACCTGGAATGAACAGCTTCGGTCGAAGTGTGAGTTAGCAGCTCTGGCCTGCAACCAGGACACAAATAATCTGCTTATTTCTGACATAAATTAAACACTATTAACTATTATGACATGAACTGAAGAGTTTGAATTTTTCTGTTATGTTTTTCACACTTGTCAAAATGCTAACAGATTTGCAAAACATATTCTGAAATATTTGTCTGGATTGCAAATGCCCACTTTATGATGCAGAACATTTAATTTGCCTGTTTGGTAACCAGAGACCAAATGCTTCATGACTTAATGAAACCAAATGCTTGATTACACACAGGGTGTTTGTTTGGATTCTTTCTCTAAAAACTCTCCATGTTTAGACTTACCTTTTGATCACAAATTTTATTCTGTTGGCCACTTGAATTATTTGTTCTAGGCAAGGGATTCCATACCAGGAGGGACTCCTAAAAGGGACGTTGTTTGGCAGCCCTTCAACACAGAGGTCCATTGGATGAGCTTCAAATTTCTTGTATGGAACAGCTTTGGGCTCATTGTACCC
This sequence comes from Argya squamiceps, assembly GCA_037834095.1. Taxonomy (NCBI): domain Eukaryota; kingdom Metazoa; phylum Chordata; class Aves; order Passeriformes; family Leiothrichidae; genus Argya; species Argya squamiceps. Next base: position 8,140,715 of record JBBMKD010000063.1, on the reverse strand, counting down.
CAAAGCCTTGGCTGTTGGAACAAAATACATCCAATAAGTGGAGAGATTGGCCAATCAACCTTCATTAAAAGCTAGCTGATACCAATTCCTCAGGCTGTTGCAACTGTGATCTTAAAATGTGGAACAATATGGACATCTAAATCCAAAAGAATGTGGACATTTAAATCCAACAGAACCCAAGTTTCCACATAAAAATGTAAAAAATTGCCATATGATGTTGCTATTGGGCAGTCACAATACCAGACTGGACTGCTCACTGGGGCATAATACATTTGTTTTATTCAAGGTTGTTTATTTGTTATAGAGTACCATGAAAAATTTTATTCTAGCTCTTATGAACTTGACTATTTTTTCATATTGGATAGAACATAAAACTTCACCCAGAAATGTTTTAATACTAATTATGATGCTATTGCAGTGGATGTAAGTGAGAAGCTGATTTATTCACCACCAAAGGAAACAATCCAAATAGGAAAGAATCAAGAGCAATCAGAAGAGCTGTATATGTAACTTATAATTCTTTTTAAACTATGAATTCACTTTGTATAAGCAGTAAACGAAAACCTTCTTTTTCACTGAGCTTCCAGAATTTTAAATACTTGAAAATAGAATCTGAACAAAGGTCACATTTACAGAGATATTCAAAGGAAGGAATGAAAGCAACCTTCAAGAAATACAAAGCCATAAAGAAAATGAAATATTAATACTGTACTTACCAAACTGTTTACAGAAAATTTGATCTACCGTCTTTCTCAGTTTGGTGACTCTGACATACCACTCTTCTCTCGCTGAATTTGAGGCTGACACAGAAAAAAACAACATTCCCTAATTATTTTGGCTATATTTTCAGTTGTTCAGTTTATATGATGCATAATTATCCTGCATTTTCAGGTAACACATAAATGCTGTGTGTAACAAGTATAGATTCAATGTGGAACTAGAAAAAATTATCATAAAATAATGACAGAATACTAAAACTGGCAAAACTCCACTGGACCAGTGATATCATTCTTCCTACAAAATACACAGTGTATTGGCCTGAAGAACTGCAACACTTTCATCATCCACCTCCAAAATGAAGATTCCACTTGCCTTTTCTCTGTATTTCAAGACAAACACCTAGCTAGCTCATCGTTAATCTTTCTGCCAAGCTGAATCAAATCATTGAGAGTAACACTAGCTTGGATAACCAATGGAAAATTCTAAAGAAAAGCTAAAGAAGCTACAGAAAATTTAAGATCAGAGCAATTTCTTGCAATTCATATTATTTTATGTATTATTAGTAAGAGCAAATTGTAGCCACCACAAAGACTGACAAATAGGACTATCATACTCTGCTTGTACAATTCACATATTTGAAAACCTACCTGTTGAAGTTGTCTTGTCCGCCGGAACACCTGAATTCAGAAGTTCAGGCCTGAAAGATTTAAGATACATGTTTCAATAGTGGCAGACACTTTGAGAAACTAGCCTCCAGCTACAGCCTCAAGTTACTACTCACTGAAGGATCAAAACCAAAAAACCTCAAAGGGGACAACATGATCCCCCAGCACTAAGTTTCAACTAACACTGAAGTATTGTAAGAGCTGTCTGGAACCCAAGTGACAAAACATTTTTCATGTCCAATACCTGTATCTGCTGGAGCTGTAACATTTCATGGTAGCATACAGGTTCCATTAAACTTACCTCTGAATTCTAAGATACACTTAATCAGAAACAAAGATCCAGTAGGGTCAAATATCCCAAAATCAACGGCTTTCAACATGTATTGCAGCTGCAGAGATCTGAACAGTACAAAGAGATCTGCTCCTGACAAGAAGTCTATAATAGTGAAAAGATCTGTCCAGAAAACTCTCCACCACCACTGTAAGTGTTCCACTGGTCTGATAAACTGAATTTATCAGTGAACATCAACTAAAAACTACTCCTTTGTACTGTAAATTAATATGTCAGTAGAAACCAGTTTGGAATTCCTTTAAGAAAAACGAAGCAAAGTGGAACCAGCAGAAAACAATGAGTGATGCAGGGACACAAATGCAGAATTCCTTACTTTTTAATGACAAACCGGATGCGGTCCTTTGCCAGAAGAATCCTCTCCAGGCGGGGGATGCCGTAGGTGGTCGGACGCCTGAAGGGGACCCCTTCTGGCAGCCCCTCCACACACAAGTCCTCCGTTTGTGACTGGAACTGTGTGTATGGGATAGACACGGGGCCTCGTACATTTAGAGCTTCAGCTTTAAGGAAAAAGGAGAATTACAACATTAGACTAGACTCAATTACCCGTTTGATATCACTCTGATAAACATTATAATTAGCATACAGGCAATAACCCCTCAGCAGATTTAAATATGCAAGCATTCATGTTGTGAGGGACTTTGTTTAACAGCAAAATCATTTGATTCACAGTAAACAAGCTGCAGCCCTGCATACATATGCACATCATCCTGTTTTCCCTTGATGTAAACATTTAGTAACAGTGACTGCACTTGTTAGAGTGAAGATTTTCACTATTTTAGTTTTGCTTAATAGAGCATTTTGAGAGATTAAGTTATCTACATTTAAAGATAAACCAGACATGTTTGAGTTCACTAGCTCTGTTATTATTTGTTACTACTATTGGCTTACAAGTCATTAATGCCTTGGAGTACAGGCACATCCCTTCTTTTTGGTGAATTCCTTAAGTTTCCAAGTATTTACAAATCCAAAGAACCACTAGCAAAATAAAAAATACACTTCTAACACTGCTGAAAAAAGCATGGCCCTACTAATGAAATCTTTGAACCAAATGAGAAGCAAGTAACAGACTCGGCTGGAAAACAACCTCAACTTACTTAAATTATAAAGATCACACTATTATCAATACACCTATCAGGCTGGCAAAGACTGGAGAATGACATAAGAATTTGCAAATACCAAAAGGGCTGATTTCTTTATATGCACAAGGTACATTAAATGTGTAGGCCATGCAACAAGAACTCTATTACCATAGACTGATCTGCACAGTTTGGTATATGATGCTGTTCTGATATGAAAAATTAGCTGCAAAAAATTATTTGAGGTGAGAAAAACAAACTAAAGGCTGAATTAGAGTACAATGATGCACTGGCAGCATTTCTGAAAATAGCACTATTCAGGGCACCTTTTCAAGCAACTTAAGGCAATATCCAAGTGGCCCATGGTTGAGATATTGTCTATGCAAAATGCTGTCATTAACTTGCAAATTCTTAAATTAAATAAATGAAATTTAACTATATAAATATAACTAAATAAAACTATTTAGGTGTTAAAGGTATTTGGGTAACATACCCTTTCAACCACCTGCAACCAGAATATTTCCAGGGATTTTCATTACAAAAAGGGGAAACTGAAAACACTGGGTTTTTTTTGAAAAACATCTTAAGTCTTCTATTTTGATCAAAATCAAGTATCAAAATCTTAGAAAACTGCAAGAAGAACGGTGTTTCAACTAGACTTGGTTTCAACTGACAGCCAAAACTGGAGACAGAGAACTCATTCATAGAGATGGACATGAACCCAAAGATGACTCTTAACAAATACACTGATGAAACCCTATTCAAACCTGTGCCAAAGGAGCTCCAGAGCAATCACCAACAGCTCTGTTGTGTATCACACCAGTCCTTCATCAACACAGATTTTTATTCCAGTCATGTACCTCTTTCAAGAAATTAACAAAAATTTTTCTCAGTCCTGGAGGTTGCTGTGGCATGGGGTGAAAAGCTCAACAAATCCAGCAGACAAACCTCAGGGCAACAGATGAAGAATGTTACTAAAATCCAGATTCTTACCCAGCATAAAGTAAGAACAGCTTCAGAGTAACAAAAATCCTGCTTGTTTAAATAAGTAACTAACAACAAGTAAATTTTCACTTGTAAGAGTCTCTATTTCTCTTGAATCAGCAAATGTTTTAACCAATACTGTTTGGAGAGCCTAAGAACACCATCAGCATCACAGTCTGCAGTGAGGTTTCGTAGATTTGGAATCTCACATGTTTTTACATAGAAATTCTACTGAATGTAGGCTTTATTTTTGTGAGTGACTAAAAGGAAATCCAATTTAGTTGTCATCTAAAACACAAAGCTGTATTTTCAGACATATCAGTTGTAATGGATTACAGTAGCTGATAATGCTGGAACACTTTGGAGCTACAGAAGCCAACAAATTTGAAAACCATTCTGGGAATTCTGGACATCCATAACTCATTTCTATAAATGGGAGACTGCATGCCCATACAGATAGAAAAAGACAGTCTGACAAGGAATGGTTTTGTGAACCAGTGAAATGTTGTCATCCACAGAGAAAAGGAGATAATTTTTTAATATGATATGGCCTGCTATGGAAAGTCAGGAATAACTCAGCAGTCAACAGACTCTCCACAGACGGTTTTTAGGCTGGTGTTGTGGGTAACCCAAAATGTTATTGCATTCCATATGTATCTGTGCCCAAAACTTGTTACCGTCTCTTTTATACCCTGCAGCCAGAAAACAACACTGGCCATGGGTGCTATTTAAGTCAGCTCAGACTTTTTTTGTCAGGGCTTTTATCTCTCTGGCCTCTTGGTCTTTCACTCAGGCAGAGAAGCTCCCTCTTGCTACTTGTCCTTTGGTCCCTTGATTTTTACTGCTGGCAACAGTAGGAACTCAGGAACTGTACTGAGCAATCCAAAACTGTTTCAGTGTGAATTTTGTAACTCCTGGAAGCAGCAGAGGGCTAGAGGTGGCCAGGAGGCTCATGTTCCCCCTGCTTGGGAAGACCATTGCCCCTCCCTGCTGGCAGCTCACAAACAGCAGCACCAACACCAGCACAGCTCAGTGGGTGGCAGAAGGACACACAAGGAACTGCAAGTTGACATTGAGGGCTGGAGCTCCCCAGGCAACCCCAGGATTCCCCCCTGCCACTAGAACTGCTGCATGAGCTCCTCCTTTCCCAGGAGGGTTTGCTGCCATTATCCTTCTGTGTTTCAATCCACAAAGTTGGTAATGGTTATGGACATCTTGAGAAGTGAAGGGCATACCCCACCATTCCAGATTTCCCGTTGTTGCCATGCACCTCCAGACATATAGCAATTTTGTATTTAATCATTATTTACTCTTACTTTTTCCCTGTTGCTGTTTTGCTTGTTATTAGACTGTTATTTGTTCACTTACACCTACTAGTAAGTGTAGCATTGCTGGAAAGGGGTTGGTTAATACCACAAGGGGAGGTAACTCATTCCATAGTGTCTACCTCTTCAATTGTCTTAAACAGACTTAATTTTCTTAAACCAACTTTGCTACATGCAAACATCAAAATCAAAATTAAAGCATTTCACTAAGATTTGTGCTCCTTTCTAGAGCAATTAAAATACAGTGAATCAGATTCTGAACTGTATTACCTTGGTGCAAGTTGCTTTCAGTGGGCTGTTTAAATGTCAGATGATAGTCACATCCCAAACATGTAGTAACTCCCAATCACAAGGTCTATTCTGAAAGCACTCCCACTTTTTGTGGCATAGGCACACCAGCATTTATTTTTAAATCTTTGCTGATGCTGTTTTAGTTTGTGATATATGGACACAAAACATATCTAAGTGCAGCATTTGCAGAGATATTCCAAAGTCTAACACATCTGCTGCTTTTTATTTCCAAGAGCCATTAACATACTTAATTTTTGCTTCACTGCAAAACAATCATAATCAAAAATGAACAATCAATGAATCAATTTCTTCAGTGCCATTCTAAAGATTCTTTCACTTAAGGTCTCAGTGTAATTGCAGAGAAAAGGACAGCTCTCTCAAATGTGGATGTCCAAGATATGTGAGCATGCAAGTGCTCCAGGAGACTGAGCACAAGTAAAAAAATAAAATCAAGTTTTGCACTTTGGTGCCAAACACAGATACCCCATATTGAAATTACTCTGCTCATCAAAAAAGCTACTTTCCTCAATTTTATGTCTTCTAACAGTATTTAGCCCTTTGGTGCTGTCAGTTCTGGTGTGCTCCTGAGCCAACAAGATGCATGCCAAAGAGCAGTCAGCCACTTGCTGTGACAAAGAACTACAGGCAATGGCTTGGAAAGGTGTGTAACACATACCATATCTACTTTGAAACAGCTCTTCAACTTCCCTTCTCAAGTCTGAAATTCGTGTATTCCATTTGTCTGTAAAAAAACAAAACAGGAGGACATGTCAGACTAGAAACAAAACTGAGAATCTCTTGTAAAATCTGTGTTGCCACTAAATGAAATATGAAGTGTGTACTTTTACTGCTCACTTGCAAACAGGTGCTTGCTGAGTACAGGACAGACTACACCTTAAAATGCATGGATGCATTCAGAAAAAAAGAGAAGTACAGAATAAAATGTTTATATCCTAAACTTGTATATTAAATGAAGTTAAAAAAACCCACAACACAAACCAGGTTAAAGTAACTTCCAAAAATTATTTCTCTTTTTGATGGCTCAGTCAGCAGCTCTTGCTGCCAGCAGGGGTAAAGGCAGTTTATAGCTGCTCCTCATAGTTATCTAAATTTGGGTGCCGAAAAGCTTAATTAGTAAAGCTTGATAAAGCTTAGAGAAAGTACATGGAGTTGTTTTGGTGCAAATCCGTACAACTACATGGATCAGGAGGCATCTGCCATCCTTCACCTTAATCCAGTATTTCTCCAAGTCCTGGTGTTGCAAAATACCCCCATAAATCCTATTTCTGAAAGAAAATACAGCTTCAAGACAGAAGTTATCCAAATCCAAACCTGTGTTCCATGGAGAGCTGGATTAAGTAACAGAATTTTAACATGTAATTTTCTGCCTGTAACAGAGCACACATTTTGACTGTTTTTTGTACTATCTCCATGCTTTTAGGAAAATCCCACAACTCTTTTGTAGATGGTACCAGCTGTTGTCTGGTGTTCTAAGAAAGAGTTAAGCAAGTGTACTTACAACTTATTTCTTACTCCAAAGACTTGAATCTAGTAACTACAAAGGTAAAAAAATGAGGCCATTCAAGCTATTACACTTCCAGTTGTTCCAGAGATTAAGGATATCTATCAAACATTTTAGCAGAGACTAGTTAAAATTATTTTGCTTTCCACTTTGTTTTCCTGTTTCCAAAAAACTAAGAGCACAGCTTGTTATTCTCAGGCCATTTCAGATACCTGTTCAATCAAGATATACAGGAAGGACCTCCAACTCAAACATCTCGATATTACCACGGTTATGTAAAATACTGGAAGTCCTTGTGAGACAGATTTCTCACTCAAGCATCTGTTCTGTTTTCTGAGTGCATGAATCTTTGTCGTTCTGAAGCTACTCATGACAGAGTTGCCACCTCCTTTCTCCTATCCCTGTTATCTAATATTTGACATCAATAATAAAGGTGCAAAGTCTTCTGAAATACCCAAACAGCAACACTACAACTACCAAAAGCTCCTCTTTTCTCATCAGAGCAAATGAAGGGTCTTTCCCCAAAACTTCTCACATTCATTTTGTGTTTTAACCAGGTCTTGCAATACCATACAGACATGCCACTTTCTGTATGTGAACCTCAAAGAAAACATGAGTCAATATCCTCAATACAATTTAGGAAGCTCAGAAGTCAAGGTATCTGAATAATCTGTGAGATGCAAATCACTGTAATCTAACTGCACACTGGCTATCTCAAAATGAAATTTTCTTAAAAATAGCAGAGAAGATACATTAAGTCAACTCAGAGCAACACTTAGCAGGGAAGCCCTGAGACAGTCTAAAACTGGAGATTATATATTGCAACCTCAACTAAAACTTCCATCATCCTGATTTTTTCTCTTTCCTCTCCATCTGAACTCCAACTCAATGTTTCTTCACTTCTACACTGCTGGCAATCAAAGCTTAGGTGACTTTTCTACTGAGAGAACATATCTAACAAAAGCTTCTGCAGCACCAACTCCTCAACAGTCTCCACTAGTAATGCTGTATTGATGTTCTCCTGACCAAACAGAAAAAAAAATATACATGTTCAGCCTACTGGCATTAATGATGTCTTAGGAACAACTCTAAAAATTTCAGTCATGTTCACTAAAATTGACATCTGTCATGCAAAACACGTTACAAGGAGATCCATAGGAATTTTTATATTGACTTCAATTTCCAGAATTCTGAATACAAACACAAATACTGTGCTAAATGACACATTTCTGACATTTCCTTTATGGAACCTAATAAAAGCAGACAGAAAATGTGTCAATAAACCAAACCAAACCACAGAATAAAAGAGAGGTAAAGGACCACAAAATACCTCAGGCAAAGCATCTTTAACCAGGCTGAACTGAAGTGCAGGGATGCATTTCTGTGGAAAACCCAACAGAAGGGATCACAAAAGAACAGAGCCAAAAGATCCCAACTTCCTGTGTGTCTATTTATGTTGTCACATCAGATAACAAAAAACAGGGGTAGCCTATGATGATGACTACACTGCAGCAATACACATTCACAGAGTCCATGGCTCTTAAATGAAGGCTTGCACTAACATGTCTCACTCCTGCAGCACAAAATCACCTTTCATACAACAAACCTTTTCATACAACAAAGAAGGGAGATAAAATAATCTTTAATTTTCATCTTACCAAAATTAAACTCTTTTGTTTTTTTCCCAGTACTGGCAGCTGCATTAGCCGACTTGGTGCTACTCTGTCTCCTGTGACGGGGTATGTAGTCATGGTCATTATCTTAAAGACACAAAGAAAAAAAAATCATTGTTTTTTTGTCCAGGGAACTTATGTGCAGCACTGGAACTGCTATGAATTTTAAAAAACTCTAACAGAATTAAGGAACTCTGCTTATCAGAACACCAAATTTTGCAATAAATTACGTGATAAATAAATTAAACTAATTAAATTACCTAAATAAATTCAACAATTTGTTCCTTCAAAAGAGCCTGTGCAAAGCACAAGACAGCAAAAAACAAAGCTGCTTCTCTACTCCCTAAGGAAAACAACAACATCTCCTGATACATGACTGGACATGGCATGATCGTAAAATGACCATGCAACAGCAAAAGGAAGCACAAAATAAATTGTGCAGACAGGGACTACCTTCTTTAGCTAACTGGAAGTAATACCATTCCACTAGTAGACCACAATACCAATGCTTAAAAATTGCTCCAGAGATACAAATTTCTGTCAGGCATCATTTCAAAACCAGCCCAGTAAGTCCAAAACACTCCAGTACATTGTGGTTTTCTAATGCTTCTCCACCAGGTTCATTTACCAAGCAGTGCACAAGCCAAACTACAGTCAACACCAGCACACAAGTCTCGTCATTCGATGTCAATTGAAATGTAGGCTTTAGAAAACACATTTTGGATATAAAAATGTCCAACCAACTGAAATCAGTGGCCTGGGGAACTGACCTTCGCTAGTGAGGTCAGCATCAGAATCCTCACTTGATTCTGCCGAGTCATGCTGGGAGGAATCTGAAAGGGAAAAACAGGATCTGCAACTTTTAGCCACTGCCTTTTGACCTTCTCATGAATACCACCTTTCATGCACAACAGATTTATTCCATTTTGTCTTTAGGAAAAACCTTACAAAGGGAAGGCCTTATAAAATCATGGCTCAGGCCTCCTACTTTGGCTAAGCTGAAAAGGACTAGGGGGAAGTGACTCAGCTGAATGAGAGGTAGAAAAATATTTTATGTAACCATCGTGTATGGTGTGGTTGGTCATTTCTGTTTGTTATGATTTAAAAGTATGAAACTGATAACCCACTACCTGCTTTAAAAAGGCAGTGTTTTTACAATAAAGCAGCTGTCCTTTGCAATGCCTGGGGACCTGGCACCATTTTGGACCATCACCTCACAATATTCAGCAAAACCAGGTGCAACTTTCCACACCTCTCTTACAGAAACTTGTGAAGAATACCAGGTGTCAGAAGAAGGTGTATAACAAAACCTTAGTCTGACTCAAAGGACCACACTCAGCATCTGGAGCTATAAAATTCCAGACAAAACCAAAGGCAGAGTTAGACTCTCAAGGCTTTTCCTATCACACTTCTCCCTCCTCACACTCCCTCCTCACAATCAGGTACAAAGCACATGGCATTATGCTGAGGAAAACAAAACTACCCAGATTTCTCTGCTCAAGTGAGTCCTGTTAACACTGCAGCCAGCATATGCAGTGGACTTCATTCTCCTTTATCAGGAGAAATGCTGCTGAATTTCATGTAATGGTACCTTTAACTATGGTGATAGCTGCCTCCAAAGCAAAACTAATGGGATTTGCAAGGAGCAGCATTGGTGCTTGCAAAACCTGGCTTCAAAAGCACAGGACTCAGGCTGGAGAGCCACGTGCTCACAGCAAAGCCACCCAGACAATGATGGGACTCCTCACATCCCACCAAACCACTAAACCTTGGGGGACCAGCACCATACAAATGCCTTTCATGACTTAAAATAATGACCACTCCTGTCACAATCTGCATATAGCAAGCCCCAGAGTGGTGTGTTTTGAAATATTAAAACCAAAACAAAATAAACATCATAACATTGACAAATTACCAAACACCTGGAGGAAATATGAAAAGAGAATGGTTGGAGAAGATGTATAATTTATATTAGACAACATCTTTCCAAATATTTCTGTGAAAAAATATCCAATGATATTAATTCATCCTAACAAAACACACTTCCCATCTCAAAGGCTCTAACTGTATCCCTACATCTCTTTCTTCCCTGACATATGAACTCTGGTGACTGCCTTCAAAAATATAAAGTAAAAAACATATTTCTGACTGCACAGAACTTTATAAAAGCAGAGAGATAATTGTGTCCACAAACCAAACTAAACCAAACCACAGAATAAAGGAGAGGTAAAAGAACTCAAAACATTGCAGGCAAAGCATCTTTAACCAGAGTAAACTGAAGCCCAAGCATGCATTTCTGTGGAGAATCCAACAAAAGGGATCACGAAAGAACATAACCAGAAAATATCAAATATATCAAATATCAAATATATCAAATTCCTGTGTGTCTATTTATGTTGTCATGCCAAATAACAAAAAAAACACAGGTAGCCTATGATGATGATTATACTGCAGCAATTCACCTACACAGAGTTCATGGGTCTGAAATGAAGGCTGCACTAACATGTCTCACTCCTGCAGCACAAAATTACCAAAAATCCTTTCATTAAACCAAGAAGGGAGATAAAATCATTGTTAATTTTCATCTTACCGTCATCTGATCCTTTTGATTTACTTCTCCCAGTATTGGCAGATTCATTACCCGACCTGCTGCTCCTCAGTCTCTTGTCAGGGGATATGTACTCATCATCATCATCTTTAAAAAAGAAAAAAAAAATTTTTTAAATGACTGGTTATTTGTCCAGGGAACTCGTGGGCAGCACTGGAACTGCTTTAAATTTCAAAACACTAACAGAAATAAGCAACTCTGCTTATCAGGGCACCAAATTCGCAATAAATTACCTGAAAAAGTTCAGAAAGTTCCTGTTCCTACCTGTGAAGGAACAACTTGGGCACATGGCCTGTGCAAAGCACAAGACAGCAAAAAACAAAGCTGCTTCTCTACTCCCTAAGGAAAACAACATTGTCTTCTGAAATGTGACTGGACATGGCATGATCGTAAAATGACCATGCAACAGCAAAAGGAAGCACAAAATAAATTGTGCAGACAGGGACTACCTTCTTTAGCAAACTGGAAGTAAGATCATTCCACTAGTACATCTCTAAAGACAGTAGCTAGGGTTTGTCTGGAAGAGCTCAAATGTTCTCAACACACTTTCAAACCAGAGTAGAACTAATGGGCACCAATGAAATTCATCAAACAGGTCAACAACTCTACCTTAAACACACACAAGTGGACAGACAGCAGAACAGCAAACTGAGCCATTTGTGAGAGCTGCTACTTAGCCAGTCACTCCCCAATCCATCTCTGTCTTAATTATGGTAATGACCTTTTCAGACTGCCCAATTACCAATACCTCCAACCTCAGAGGAAGCAAATGGTTAGAGCAAAGAAAACTAATTTCACATACAGAAAAACATGTACCCACATCAATAAGGGTATGGTTCACTTAGCAAGAATAGTATCACATACCTTGTACCAATACAGTTCTGTTATACCCTGTCAGAGAAAACTTTACAGAGCACATTTACTTCTGTGGGAAAGGGCTCTATATATATGCAGAACTTAATGACTCTTCACATATAAACTTTTCTGTTCAGGTAGTGTTGGAATTATTTCCATGCTGCAATTTAAAATGCTGAAGGTAATGCCACAAGAGCCTACTTTGTCCCAAATGTCAGAAGTCCCACTTTGCTCTCCCTACTTTCTAAATTGCTGATTGGGTGGTCTTAATCTAATTCCACAAGCAACCACTGCAAAAGCCAATCTCAGCAGGCTTTTGAAGCAGTTACAGGACACTAACTCACAAATACAAGAAACACAGTTGACCTCCTACCAAGATCCTGGCATGAGAACACGAGGGACACTCGTTAGCAGCTCTAGAGACACTTAGATGAGAAAGGGAGGTCCTAGGTGCAAAGGTTTGTACTTATCAATATTAGACAGACACCTGGAGGCATCCCTCTACACCACCTGCAACACAGCCTTTGTGTCCAGCATCATTCTTCCCAGAAGCTAGTGTTAACTACAAATGTTACACACAACTACAGTGTGTTTACAAAGCAATGTGTTCTCCAGGATCAATGAATGCTAGAACATCTGGGCTGTTCAATGAGTATTTTTCATTACCAACACTTGAAAAATATGCAAAAGATAAAAACTTCTGTCTGCCATCATTTCAAAACCAGCCCAGTAAGTCCAATATGCTCCAGTATATTGTGGCTTTCTAGTATTTCTCCACCAGGTTCATTTACCACGCAGTGCACAAGCCAAACTACAGTCAACACGGGCACACAAGTCTCTTCATTCAGTGCCAAGCAATGTAGGCCTTGGAAAACACATTTTGGATATAAAAATGCCCAACCAACTGAAATCAATGACCTGGAGAACTGACCTTCGACAGTGACCTCAACCTCAGGGTTCTCAGTTGTTTCTGAAACATTATGTTTGGTGGAATCTGAAACGGAAAAACAGGACTGCTGAATGATGGTCACAGACAAGATTTTCAAACAAATACTCCAGCATTGTCAAAGAAGCCCCTTGCACTCACAGCATGCAACAAAAACAGAACCAAAGGTATGTTACCATGGGCCTTTGAGCAGTTCCAGACTGAGGCAAGGTGGTGAGCATTACACTTGCTAAACTGCACCTGCAGCAGTGCAGACTTGATGCTATGACAAGAAGGAAATTCCATGGTCTTGGCTTTCTAGGGTTGATACAATCACTATTATTTTCCCCTCTCTTACTCAGGATTACGAGGAATAGAAACAAAGGCTGTGTGTTCACATACATTATGTATCTTTTTACATCTCTACACACTCACAGTTGCTGCACTATGATGATTTCCATAACAGGCTGCAAGGCTAACAATGAAACAAGGGAGGGAAATTCATGGTCACAATGCTTTTGTTGGGGCAGAGTGCAACAAGACAAGCAGAATTTGCTGGTCAATATTCTGTGTGAGAAAGTGCAATTTACTGCACTACAATTAAAGAAAGTGAAGCTAATTGTATCAGAAACTATATCAAAATTAAGTAAGCAGTACATGAAGGAAAACATGTCAGTGATTCCTGCAGAGTAAATCTGCACCTGTGCATTTGGAAGGGTATCTTCTTTCAGATCTCTGTAGGCTGCAGTAAGTTATCACTTTGGGAGCAAATCTGAAGGAATCCTTGTTTCAAAGGTTTGTCTTCACATGATGTGTGTGGTGTACAGCAGAAATTCAGCTGTATCTACTGGGACACCTTAACTGGAGCATATTTGAACTATGTCCAATACATCATCCAGTTCATGGAAAACTGGTTGCTAACAGCTGGCCTGGAGGCCTCACAGTCATAAGTAACCACAGTCACAAGTCAACCAGCCCATACCAGTAAAGGAAAAGAAGTAAACACCTCTATGAATAAGGCACTGAGAGGCCAAGATGCAAATACAAGCAATGGACACGGGCAGCTATGGGCCAGTGAGCTGGGTGGTAACAAATCTCTGGCCAATCAAGACCGAACACGAGGTTCTTTGAAAACCATATGAAAGAAAGATGTTAACAACAAAATTTGCTATTGCCTCATGAAGCTTGGAGCAGCATGTCATGTCTGGATCAACTGTGACATTTGGTGACCCTGACGTGATCAGTAGGAGCCTGGCCATGGGGAGAGCAGCTGGGAGAGCTGCTGGAAGGAGGGAGGTGTTGCAATGGCCCAGACCTCGTAAATAGAAGAAGCTGTTGGGGTTCAAGGCCACTGCAGATGGAGGGCAACCTCTGTGGTGCATGAGCTTTATAGGTTTGGCAGACAGATGTAACACACATTTCTGAATCTGGTCATTTAAAATATGTGGATTTTTCTGTAGACACTTTTTCATCTGTCATATGAGCCTCGGTCCACACTGGAGAAAGAAGCTGTGATGCCATCACACACTGGTGACCAGCCTTTGCTGCCCTAGGCACTCCCCACCATCAAAACTGATAATGGCCTGTAAATGTCTCACAAAACACTTGACAATTTCTATACATCTGGGGTGTGTCACACCACACTGGTATTCCTTGTTCCCCTACATGTCAAAGCTATTGTTGTGTATGCCCATGGCACTTTGAAGCCCATCCTTGAAAAACAAAAAGGATGCATGTGTACTGAAACCCGGCAGAGTAGGGTGGCCAAAGCCCTGTACACTTTAAATCACTTCATAACATTGACAAATTACCAAACACCTGGAGGAAATATGAAAAGAGAATGGTTGGAGAAGATGTATAATTTATATTAGACAACATCTTTCCAAATATTTCTGTGAAAAAATATCCAATGATATTAATTCATCCTCACAAAACACATTTCCCTTCTCAAATGCTCTAACTGTATCCCCATATCTCTTCCTTCACTGCCATATGAACTCTGGTGACTGCCTTCAGAAATATAAAGAAAAAAATGTATTTCTGACTGCACAGAACTTTATAAAAGCAGAGAGATTAATGTGTCCACAAACCAAACTAAACCAAACCACAGAATAAAGGAGAGGAACAAAGGAACACAAAACATTGCAGGCAAAGCATCTTTAACCAGAGTAAACTGAAGCCCAAGCATGCATTTCTGTGGAAAACCCAACAGAAGAGATCACAAAAGAACACGACCAGAAAATATCAAATTCCTGTGTGTCTATTTATGTTGTCATGCCAAATAAGGAAAACCAACACAGATGGCCTATGATGATGATTATACTGCAGCAATTCACCTACACAGAGTCCATGGCTCTGAAATGAAGGCTTGAACTACCATGTCCCACTCCTGCTACACAAAATTACCCAAAACCTTTCCATAAAACAAAGCAGGGAAATAAAACTGTCTTTATTTTCAACTTACCGAAACTGAACTCTTCTGCATTTCCACTCCCATTATCAGCAGCTTCATTAGCTGACTCAGAGCTCTTCGGTCTCTTATCAGGGGGCATGAATTCATCATCATCATCATCTTTAAGTAAGAAAGAAAAAAAAAATAGGGTTTTTGCCCAGGGAACTTGTGTGCAGCACTGGAACTGCTTTGAATTTCAAAAAACTCTGACAGAATTAAGGAACTCTGCTTATCAGGATATCAATTCTGCAATAAATTACTTACCTGAGGAACTTCAAAAAGCTCCTGTTCCTAGCTGTGAAGGAACAACTTGGGCACATGGCCTGTGCAAAGCACAAGACAGCAAAAAACAAAGCTGCTTCTCTACTTCCTAAGGAAAACAACACTATCTCCTGAAATGTGACTGGACATGGCATCATTATAAAATGACCATGCAATAGCAAAAGGAAGCACAAAATAAGTTGTGCAGACAGGGTCTACCTTCTTTAGCTAACTGGAAGTAAGATCATTGCACTAGTAGATCTCATTATCAATGCTTAAAAATTACTCCAGAGATACAAATATCTGTCAAGCATCATTTCAAAACCTGCCCAGTAAGTCCAATATGCTGCAGTAGTTGTGGTTTTCCAATACTTCTCCACCAGGTTCATCTACCAAGCAGTGCACAATCCAAATGACAGTCAACACTGGCACAGAATTCTCTTCATTCAGTGTCAAGTAATATAGGCTTTGGAAAACACATTTTGAATACAAAAATGCCCAACAAACTGAAATCCATAACCTGGGCAACTGACCTTGGAAACTGACGTCAGGTTCAAAACCCTCACTTGTTTCTGATGCATTATGCTGAGGGGAATCTGAAAGAGAAAAACTGGACTGCTGAATGATGGTTACAGACAAGATTTTCAACCAACCACTCCATGCTTTTACATCTAAACCAACACTGTCAAAGAAGCCCCAAACACTCACAACTCGTCGCAGCACAAAATCAGCCAGAACATTTCCATAAAACAAACCAGGGAGATAAAATCATCTTTAATTTTTATCTTACTGAAATTGAACTCTTCTGCTGTTCTGCTCTCAGTATTGGCAGCTGCATTAGCCGACTCAGAGCTCTTAGGTCTCTCGTCACGGGGTAGGTAGTGATCATCATCAGCTTTAAGTAACAAAGAAAAGATAAAATGGGGTTTTTAGCCAGGGAACTCATGGACAGCACTAGAACTGCTTTGAATTTCAATAGTCTAACTGAAATAATAGAAATATTCATTAGAAATAATGAATTGTGCTTATCAGGACACCAAATTCAGCAAAAAATTACTTACCTGAGTAACTTCAGAAAGCTAACTGAAGGTAGTATCATTCTAAAGTACATCTCTAAAGACAGTACCTAAGTTTTGTCTGGAAGAGCTCAAATGTTCTCAACACACTTTCAAACCAGAGTAAAAC
>JBBMKD010000063.1:8106755-8123721 GCA_037834095.1 Argya squamiceps | reverse complement strand
AAATAGTCCATATCTCCATGGTTTACATCCAGAGAAGTCCAGTCAAAAATGTCCACTTCCTCCATCCCTTCTTCCAACAGTCTTTATCAGTTCTTTTGCTGGTTTTGTCTCATGCTGCCTCTCTGTATCTTAACTCACTCTGTCTTCCATAGAAGAAAGGGTTAATGTCTTTGCCCAGAGTCTGTCTTTCTCTCAAGCTAGCTCCCAGTGTTGAACTTCAAGGCCACGCAGGTGATGGGGGAGGGAAGCATGCCCAGGAAGGCTGATGGATGACCCTCCTCCACCCCTGGTCAAATCTAAAGCAACTCAAACTTTGCTCAGCTCCCTAGAGCTCTGGAGAAAGGTTCTCAAGATTCTCTCCTCCCTCGGACCAGAGGCCCTGGCAGCCAGGCCCAGAGCACGGCTGCTGCGGCCCCTGGCGCAGGGCCAGCACTGCCGACCTGCAATCCTCCTCCTCCTCTTTCCATGGGCAGGAGCCAGGGCAGAGAGGGGACCCCGCTGGCCGGGGCAGCTTTCCCACAGGCAATGACCCCCCTTGAGGCCTGGCCCCAGGGAGCCCAGCCCAAACTTCTGACTTATGAAGTGATGTTAGCTCCTTGCCAGCCGGAAAAGGAAAGGGCCGAGTCACCTGAGATCTTCTGATTTTAATCTGGGGCTCTCCAGAGGCGTAACCAACTCCCCAATTGGTCAGCCAAGCTGTCAACATGCGCTATAACTTCCTTAGAGAAAAAAACCTCACATCCGTGCTAAACTACCACACCTTCTCATAAAACAAAGCAGGGAAATAAAATCATCTTTAATTTTTATCTTACTAAGATTGGACTCTTTTGCTTTTCTTCTCCGAGTATTGGCAGCTGGATTAGCCGACCTCGTCCTCCTCCGTCTCTTGCTAGGGGGTAGGTACTCATCATCATCATCATCTTTAAGAAACAACAACAAAAAATTACTGATTTTTTTGTCCAAGGAACTCGTGTGCAGCACTGGAACGGTTTTGAATTTCACAACTCTAACACAAACAAGAAACTCTGCTTATCAGGACACCAAATTCTGCAATAAATTACTTATGTGAGTAACTTCAGAAAGCTCCTGTTCTTACCTGTGAAGGAACAATTTGTTCCTTCAAAAGAGCCTGTGCAAAGCACAAGATAGCAAAAACCAAAGCTGATTCTCTACTCCCTAAGGAAAACAACATCTCCTGATACATGACTGGACATTGCATGAACATAAAACAACCATGCAACAGCAAAAGGAAGCACAAAATAAATTGTGCAGATAGGGACTACCCTTTTTAGCTAACAGGAAGTAATATCATTCTACTAGTAGATATCAAAAGATAGCACCTAAGTTTTGTCATAAAATGGCCAAATTAGACTGAAACTTTGAGGCTTCACTTACACCACCTGCAACACAGTCTTTGTGTTCTGGTACCGTTCTTCTCAGAAGCTAGGGTTAACTACAAATGTTACACACAACTACAGTGTGTTTATAAAGCAATGTGTTCTCCAGAATCAATGAATGCTAGAACATCTGGGCTGTTCAATGAGTATTTTTCATTATCAACACTTGAAAAATATGCAAAAAGATTCAAACTGCCTGTCTGCCACCATTTCAAAACCTGCCCAGTAAGTCCAGTATGCTGCAGTATACTGTGGTTTTCTAATACTTCTCCACCAGGCTCATTTACCAAGCAGTGCACAAGCCAAACTACAGTCAACACTGGCGCACAATTCTCTTCATTCAATGTCAAGTAATGTAAGCTTTGGAAAACACATTTTGGTTATAAAAACGGCAACTGAAATCAGTGACACGGGGAACTGACCTTCGCTAGTGAGTTCAGCATCAGAATCCTCACTTGATTCTGAAGAGTCATCCTCAGAGGAATCTGAAAAGGAAAAACAGGACTGCTGAATAATGGACACAGACTATTTGGTCATCTTTCCAAATATTTCTGTGAAAAAATATCCAGTGATGTTAATTTATCCTCATAAAACATTTCCCATGTCAAAGGCTCTAACTGTATCTCCACATCTGTTCCTTCACTGCCATATGAACTCTGGTGGCTGCCCTCAAAAATATAAAGTAAAAGACATATTCCAGACTGCACAGAACCTTACAAAAGCAGACAAATTACTGTGTCCATAAACCAAACCACAGAATAAAGGAAAGGTACAGGACCACAAAATACCTCAGGCAAAGCATCTTTAACCAGGCTACACTGAAGCACACAGCTGCATTTCTGTGGAGAACCCAACATAAGGGATCACAAAAGAAGGCAGCCAAAAGATCCAAACTTCCTGTGCATCTATTTACGTCACCACGTCAAATAAAAAAAACAAGAGGTAGTCCATGATGAAGATTATACTGCAGCAATACATCAACACAGAGCTCATGGCTCTTAAATGAAATTCCAAAACTGCTGTGTATTTAAAATTTTTTAGCGTCTAAAATTCTCTCAAAAAGGATCTAAATAATTAGGAGCAGTGAGTTATTTTTGCAACCATACTGAATTGTTTGAAGCACAAATCTACCCAAAACATTTTCATAAAACAAAGCAGGGAGAAAAAAATCATCTTTAATTTTCATTACCAGAATGGGACGCTTCTCCTTTTCTGCTCCCAGTATTGGCAGCTTCATTAGCTGATTTGGTGCTGCTCCGTCTCTTGTCAGAGGGCAGGTAGTCATCGTCATCATCTTTAAAAAATAACAACAACAACAACAAAAAAAAAAATAAATCAGTTTTTTTGGCAGTGTACAAGCCAAACTACAGTCAACACTGGCACACAATTCTCTTCATTCAGCATCAAGTAACGTAGGCTTTGGAAAACACATTTTGGATATAAAAATGTCCAACCAACTGAAATCAATGACCTGGAGAACTGACCTTCAATGGTCACCTCGACTTCAGGGTTCTCAGTTGTTTCTGACACGTTATGCTGGGAGGGATCTGAAAGGGAAAAACAGGACTGCTGAATGATGGACAGTGTCTGTGTGTCTATTTACATCATCAAGTCAAATAACAAACAAACAAAAAAAAAGAGGTAGTCCATGATGATGATAATACTGCAGCAATTCACCTACACAGAGCCCATGGGTCTTAAATGAAATTCCAAAATTTCTGTATATTTCTTATTGTTTAGCTTCCTTAATTCTGTCAAAAAGCTTCTAAATAATCAGTTGATGTTACGGTTACTTTTGCCATCATACTGGGTTTTTTTGCATCACAAAATTACCCACAACCTTTTCATAAAACAAAGCAGGGAGGTAATATCATCTTTAGTTTTCATCTTACCAAAATTGGACTCTCCTGTGTTTCTTCTCACAGTATTGGCAGCCTCATTAACAGACTTGGTGCTCTCCATTTCCATGTCAGGGGGCATGTATTCATCATCATCATCATCATCATCATCTTTAAAAAACAATAACAACAAAAATCACTTCTTTTTCCCCAGGAAACTCCTGGGCAGAACTGGAACTGCTTTGAATTTCAAAACTCTAACAGAATTAAGGAATTCTACTTATATATGCTCCAGTATATTGTGGTTTTTTAGTACTTCTCCACCAGGTTCATTTACCAAGCAGTGCACAAGCCAAACTACAGTCAACACAGGCACACAAGTCTCTTCATTCAGTGCCAAGTAATGTAGGCTTTGGAAAACACATTTTGGATATAAAAATGCCCAACCAACTGAAATCAATGACCTGGAGAACTGACCTTCGTTACTGAACTCTGCCTCAGAATCCTCACTTGTTTCTGATGAGTCAGGCTGGGAGGAATCTGAAAGGGAAGAACAGGACTGCTGAATGATGGTCATGGACAAGAATTTCAAACAAACACTCCCTGCCTTTGCATTTAAACCAACACTGTCAAAGAAGCCCCTTGCACTCACAACATGCAATAAAAACAGAACCAAAGATATGTTACCATGGGCCTTTGAGCAGTTCCAGACTGAGGCAAGGAGGTGAGCATTACACTTGCTAAACTGCACCTGCAGCAGTGCAGACTTGGTGCTATGACAGAAGGAAATTCCATGGTCTTGGCTTTCTGGGGTTAATACAATCATTATTATTTTCCCCTCTCTTACTCAGGATTACTGGAAATATAAAAGAAGCCTCAATGTCCCCACAGATTATGTATCTTTTTACCATCTCTACACACTCATGCTTGCTGCATTATTATGATTTGGCTACAAGGCCAACAAGGAAACACAGGAGGGAAATTCATGATCACAATGCTTCTGTTGGGGCAGAGTGCAACAACAAGACAAACAGGATTACCTGATCAATATTAGGTGTGAGAAAGAGTAGTTTAAATTTAATTGCACTCCAGTAAACAAAGTGAAGCTAATTATATCATAAACTATATCAAAATTAAGTAACAGTGCATGAAGAAACAGATTTCAATTATTCCAGCAGAGTAAAGCTGTGCTTTTGCGTTTTGGAAAGTATCTTCATTCAGATCTCTCTATGCTTGAGTATTTTACCAAGCTGATGGTTTCCTGTACAAATATAAAGTAAAAACTTACCACAGTAAAAATTTGTAAGAAAATTTTCACGATTTTTAATCCTTACTATATAAAGTAAGAATTTTCACAGGACAAATTCCAGATTTTTTTTGTTTACACGAACAAAACTCAGAAGGCTGTTTTTGCACGGTAGCAGGAACATTCTGACTTTACAACAAAATTCATGGTGTTAAATGCAAGTTAATATTTCCTAGTCTTTGCAAATGGCAAAACTAGTATTTTTAATGTAAACTGTAAACAGTTGAAAAAGATAGCACAATTTTTTTGTAAAGGCATTTGAGAGCTTCTAGAGTTTCAGTGAGGAACTGCTTCCCCAAACACAGACTTCCCATTTATTTTTTTCCTTATGTGCTCATTCACCTCACACTGAACTGAAAAAAAATACTTCAGTTGCACTCACAATTTATAAAGGAGAGCTTTGTTAAACTTTATAAGCCATTATAAAACAGACTGAATTTCCTGAGAAACATACCAATTTATACAAATGACTAGTGCTTTAGAGTGATCTAAATGAAGAAATGAAGTTCCTGTCTACATGTCTCTCTACTTGGATAGCTGGAAATTAAAGCAACCGTAATTATTATTTCTGTTCATGTTTAAGTTCCAATACCCTCAGTTTTATGGCAAATCAAGTAGCAAAGCTGTGAAAAGCAAAACTCACACATTCAATTTCTAAAACAGATATGAGGAAAAACACAAGCAAAAGATCTACCTCTGTAACTTTTTCCAGGATCAATTTTGTCACCTGGCTCTGGTGGTTTGGAAGGGACTGCTGGAGAACAGAAAGAACAGTTTTTAAGGATGTCTCACAACAAACATGTATTTCCAGCACATAGAGGAATTTACCAAGTAACTTTTCATTTCATAGAGTATGTGCTCACTTCATACTTTCTATGATGTTGAACTTTGGAAAGACTGTGTTAAATATTAAATATTGATAAATCCTTACTTACTTGGTTCAACAGAATAAAAATAGGGTTAGTGGCAGCATTGTGCATTTCTTGGACTACTGAACACTCAAGAGACTCATGCTGAACAGCAGGCTTTCAACTAATATACTAATTTTTAAAAATTAAATGAAGCAGTGATCCTGTAGAAGGGTCTGGTCTTCTTCTGAAGGTGCAGTGGTGGTTATGTTGCTGTTGTCCTCTGGGAATCCAGTGGGTAAGGCTGCCCATGGTGTTCCAGATTATATGCAGGTAGGAATGCATGTTCCTCTCCCTGGGCAGAGCACCTCACAATGGGATGATGTCATTTTATCAGTCATGTAGTGAGACTTGATGGCCCAACAGCAGAGACAATCCCCAGAGTTATCAGGGGTAAGTCATGGAGCAGAGATAAGGAACACTGCCCCACCTGTTTCAACAACTTATGAAGATGGTAATAGAATATAGACTTTTGGTTACATCTTACATTGTAGCCTAAGACAGCGCTAGTGCCCAGTGACAGAAAACTGCCCCTTATTCTCTGTCAATACACCCAAATGAAGTTTTAGGTGGCTGAAGTCTCTATTTCTCAGTTGTCTTACTGTGTACGGCTAAAACAATTCTAAATTTAGTAATTCAGTATTAACTCATGGCAACATTCAAATGGTGCAACCTTCTACCAAGATGAGAAGAACATCCACCTACAGATATAATTTTCCCTCTTTGATAAGCAGGAAGAGTTAGTGTGTCACCCAGGCACACAGTACTTTGATCAGCATTACAGATCTTTGAGAAGATGCACTTAGAGAAAAAATACAACTATGAAATTTTATCAGTGAATCATGTTCTCCAGGAAGCCTGAAGCAGATTGCTGTTCTCTAACACTTAAGTTATTTCTTCTCAGAAATGGACAAGCCTGGCCTTTGCTGTAGGTTATTTTAGCAAAATTTATTACCTTATCCATTTTCTTTATTTTGTAGCCTCTCTCCAAAGGCAGTGCTGGGACAGAACATGGCTTTTCTCAGGAACACCCGTCAGAATAACTTATCTAAGGTTCACTTCTTGTACAGCACCACCACCCACACACAAACACCTAAGTGCCTCCAGAACTTATAGCTCTTTATAGTTTGGACAACCTTTGGCTTGAATCAGAATCAGTAGCTACTCAAAGAATGAAGGGGAAGCTGCTTCACTTGTTGAGTCAGTATGACTTACTATGTGACTTTGACATGAAAGAGAAAACACCTCTTTTAGCTCACAGCACCCCATCACTTCTACCAATATACTCAGTTCTGTCTTGTTTTAAATGCCATTTTGGACAACTACACTGCAGGTGGAGAGGGAGTTATTAATCGAGCACCACTTTATCAGAGATATGTATTTCTCTTCATCAATCAGAAGATTTAAATTTAGAGTTCTGTGAAAGACAACAGAAATCCCCCTGTCAAATGTGCTTAGACTTCACTCTGGAAGCATATTGCATAACTTGGATTTTTCAGCTCAGACAAACACTGGAGTGCAATGGATACTATTTTGTAAAGAAGCGATTTCAGTGCAGACTCTTCAGATGGCATTGAGTTAATCTGTGGGTTATTGGCCAAATTCTGACATCATTTGTATGCATGAAATGGGAAACCACGATGGGGATGAAAAGCAAAAGAATGAGAAGAATTGGGATTGGAAGGTACAATGATTAGGTTGTCTTCACACCAGTGTCTACTTTTACTACATTAAATCATGCCTGTAAACCACTATTTTTCCTAATCTATAAGTCTGTAAGGCTAGGCAATGTACACATACAAAGAGCAGATAATCCCAACAACCTTTCTAGTTCTGCACTCAAAGGGTGACACTTGCCTATACCATGGTTGAGACCTCTCTGAATGATGCTCGTATGTTACTTGAAATATGCCAGGACGAAAATATTGATTCCACAACCCCATAGTTAGTTATTAAAGCACATTAGAAAATAGTCTCAAGAATCTTCATGACTGAATACACACAAAATGTTATCTCAATAATATATAATATTACAAAATGAAGGGATGTGCTGTTTTGCACTTCACTGTTGAACATGTAACTGTCATTGAGAGATGTGTGGCAGTTTCATGGACATGCATGCCCATGTTTCTTAGTATTACTCAAACTAATGACAAATACACATAGGTTGAAATTATAAATTTAAGGGTTTAATTATTTTATATTGCCACTTATAATCACAATTTCTTAATTACCGTTCATGTCAACATAAAGAAAAAACAATTTCTGTTTTCTCCTAGCCAAGGTGAATGTGTTAACTGGATACACAGAGGTGAGGCAAAGCAACTGGGAGACAAAACATACATGAAGAATGAGCCATGGGCCTCATAAATATTGTTATGCTTTGTCCACATAAATAATCCTTTCAATACAATTTTGAAACATATTGGTCATTCTGTACAAGAGAAGTGATTGATACACTAGAATCATAGAAAGGCTGATTACATGACCATGAAAAAAATCAAGCAGTGCTCTAGAAAGCATCACCATAAAGGTTTATTTTCTGTTTAACAAAGTCATTGGAGTTATAGAGTCTGCACAATCTACTCTCAGAAAAACACAACAAGCAGCTCAAAAGACTCCTGGAACTTCTTCAGACCAAACACACACATCAGGGGTTGGGTTCAAGTTGCTCTTTAGGTCTTTTGGTATTCTTCACAATAACTCAAATGACAGGCAGCATGGAAATGCTGTATCCTAACAGAGCTAAGCAATTGCATGTTTAATGACCAAAAACTAGTAAAAATAGAGGCATGGAGAGAGCAACACTTAGGCAACCAATCCTTTCATGAGATATACACATATGAAAAGTGGTATCATTACCTGGAGTATTAATTGGATAGTACATAGGATCATCTTTTTCCTGCTTTATTGCTACTGATGGCGTTTTGGAAGAAATTCCTGTAAGAAGCAACAAAGGAATCAAATATGGAAAGCAGTAATAAGCAGATTCTAAAAACAAAACAATCAAAAGCACCTACCAAGATCTTCGTTGATCTCTGTTAAAAAAAAAAAAAAAAAAAGAGAAGAAAAAAGAAAATATTACACACTTGTTGAGCTAAAACAATGGTATCAAAGTGACCTGCTGGTTTCTTATGTTTCAATTTGGTCACCTCCAGAAAGGATCTAGGATTAAATACCTCCCTACAAACTAGGCTTCCCTGCACATGTGATCTCAGATCTGAAAAATATTTTTAAAACGGGCTCCTTCCTCTTTGCTTGCTAAAAATATACAAGGAAAAAAATACACTTTATCACTCGTTGTGCTGAAAGCCCTGGAAAAGCTCCTGCTCACTCTTCTGTGGGAAGAAGCTTACAAATTTCCTCCCTCCTGAAATGGAAGCCTTTGGCTAGGGTTCAATATCTCATAAAAACTCCAACTGAAAAATGGGCAGTTTCAAGGAAAGAAAAGTTTTTCTATCTCATCAAGGATGTCTTTTTGCTACTTTTCTCTTTTTTTTTGAGTTTCCTATCTCTGCTTAAGTTCAGTCTTCTGAACAGAATCTGGCTTTTTTTTTTTCTCTGCAAACTAAGGCAAAATTTTGAACGTACCAGAATCCTTGCTTGATTCCTTTTTCACTTTAACAGGAGGACAACTATAAAAATAAAACAAATCAAACAGAATGACATTATTAAAAAAACCCCTTAGATTTCTTCAAACTTCTTCAAGCTTTATAGCTTGTTAAGTAAAATCAATCTCTCAAAATTTTTTCTAACAAGAACATAAAATTTTAAAACCCTGCATATTGGCTTATCTGATTTTTCACAAGTCAATTGCCAGCAATCTCTTATTCCTACATTTTTTTGAGGCATACAGAATATTCAGATCATGTTGAGCATTTAATGAGAGGCAAACAGAAGCACAGAAAACTGATTCCTGTTTTCACATCAACAAAATTTTGATGTATTGCAGATATGGTAACTTCATTTACTAATAAAAATAAAATCACTTTTTTCAAATTGAGGAGGGGGAGGGAGGAAACATTACATCTGTTCTCCCTCCCTCCCATAAATCGAGGCAAACTTATCCCTGACTGACAGATTGTGAATTAAGAACACCTATTGGGCTCATTAAACTGAGGAGAAACTTTGCCATTTGTTTAACTTGTAACAGTTTCCTCACAAACAATGATCAAAAGAAAGAGAAGATTGAGTTCCATGCTTTTTATAATGCCAAGCAAGCAGAAGCTATTTTAAGTCCACCTGGGCAGAAAAAGCACATTAAGACAAAGAAAACAACATGAAAATAGATAGTTGTTTAAGAAAAAAAAAATCAACATTATTTTAAATTCACCTTCCAGACGGAGGTATAATTGAATGTGAAGGATCTGTCGTATCAGCTCCTGAAAGTTGAAAGACAATATTTGAATTTCCTGTACTCCATTTACTTTAAACACAAATTGCAAACATTGTAACACTGATTTCACAAAGCAAAAGCCTGTTCACACTTTACAAGCATATGTGCATATTTTCCTTATTCACAGATAATGAAAGATTCCAGTAAACTGCACCTCAACACAAAATGCTTGCATCATTTAGAATCTTTTGAGGGAGAACGTGGGCAGTTGATGATAGCTTTGAGATAAAGATTACTTGGGAGAAATAACGGGCAAAGCAAGTATTTAGGTCATAAAGTTAAGTAGAATGAGAGTGGAAATTTTATATTGCAATTGTAATGAAATGTCTAGGGGTGGAAATTAGTGTAAAAATTTCCTTCTGTTCAGTTTAGTAGTTTTTATTGTTCTAGGAAGAAGTTGCATGTTGAAGGTAATTTCAATAATAATTTTCAAATGTATATTCACAGAGAAGAGGGGTGGGGAATGCCATGGTTTAACACAGCTTGGTTTTCAGTTAAAGAGAAAAACCCATCAGTTATGGAAGTGATTCTCTGGGAGGATTGCTCACAGCTTCCTCTGGACCCAAGAGAATCAATCAGCTGGCCAGTTTTGAATACTGACACCCTGTTAAACCACTTAAGAAAGCTGAACACGCCTCTGTGGAATCACATTTAAAAATTCTCTTGCTTCCAGCCTTTGAACAGGTAATTGGTGCTTTGGCCAGGAAACTTGGATTGGTGAAGCAAAACCACTGCACTTAACTGTAGCCCTGGTTTGTGCCTGACATGTTTTGGTTTCTGAAATTCCTTTCTCTCCCCTTTTATACCATTCTACACAGACCAATTCAACTGGTAACAAGAAGACAAACCTCTTCAATTACACCAATAAGTCAGACCAAAGAGACATCAAGAAGTCCCTCCTAGGGAAAGAATGTAAACATTCTTGCCTTTACCAAAACATGTCTCTTGTTCACAGAAAATTTCCTGGGAAAGGAATTTCAGAAACCAAAACACGTCAGGCACAAACCAGGCCTACACTTAATTGGTGTTTCCATATGGTTAAACCGAAACCACCACAGTCACTGAGCACGCTGAAAACCTGCCCTGTATTTTTGATAGAACTGTATTATTACCAGAATCTCCATCGTATTCCTTCTCTAGTCCTCAACCTGAGCATAGGCAACACTAACTACTAATCAAGCATCAACTTCTGGCTCTTTCACCCAAGAAATTAAACTCTTCCTTTTTGACTACATTCCTACTGAGATTGCTTCATCATTTTCATACAACAAATCCTCACACTTATGCATTTAGCAAGTAAAGCAAGATGATACCATAAAAGGAACAGGAACAGGGATTTCTCCTAAGCTGGAAGTGAATCTCTCTAAAGTTTTACAAAACTCACTCTAGCTCAGAATTTCTAATATATAGAGCCTTTCATAGGAACTACAACACCTAGCCACTTCAGAAGATTAAATTACTTTTTAAAATGAAATATAAATGCCAAAATCAGCTGGGTAGTGGAACATGAGCACTAGAAAGTCTCAGCATCTTCTAAAAACTGAAAGCAGTCCTTCATAAGTTCACTTCTCCTTCCCCTAGGATACTATACAATTTACATTAAATTTAAATTCAGTATAAGGGTGAAGAATAAAATAGGATGAGCTTGATCAAGACAAAGAATGAAACAGAATGAATTCCATCTCTAATGAGTTGCTCCTGGCAAAGGCATAAAGGAAAAGGTTACAGCTCCATAAGTAAGCTCCATCTCACAGTCTAGAAGTTTCTGCACAGTTTGCCACTTTATTGACATGACCAAATGTTTTATGTATATTGCTATCTAAACTCAAATTACAATTTTTTCTGTTTAGACTGAATAAGCATTAACTTACCTATGCTCTTTGGTGCTAGGAAAGGCCTGTGTGGAAATATAGGAAGAAAAACTTAGTTTTAGCAAAGACATTGTTAATTACTTGGTAGTGTACATTACAGAGAGAATTCCTGTTTAAGAGAAACAGTCTGCAATGTATTTAATTAAAAATTACAATTAATTTTACTTAAATACAAAACCAAATTGGACAGAGCAGCACAAGAAAGAGAGCAAATAACCTGCTGATACTAAATGAGATCCCTGATTTGTTTTCCAAAATCCTTTTCAGGGTGGGAACATCATAATTTGATGGATGTTTCAACGTGAGTCCATCGGGCAGGCCCTGTACTGTCACAACAGACTGGTTCCTCTGAATCTCTTCATATGGCACAGGGACCATTGTTGGCTTTCCTAAAGCTTTACCTGGAAAAAAAAGAGGAGGTTGTTTTGATGTCAAGACTGCTAAAGTTAGCACAAGGATGAGTCCCTCACAAAACTTCGTAACTTTGGATAGGATTGGAGCAAAAGTAAAGTGTGGGTGCAAATCTTCTCAGAAAACCAAATACTGCTGGCACTAATATGCACTGTGCAATAATCTCAAATCACATTCCACAAAACACATCAAGAAGAACCACTATATGTGGCTACTAGAAGTTTCTAAAAATAGCAGTGCAATTGGAAGACTAAGATCATGCAGGTTTTTTCCTCCCAAATGGAATAAAAATTTGAAAATTCAGAACAGCTCTTCAGAAGAATTTAAAGCACCCACCATAGCAAACGCTGAAGAAATCCTCCACAGACTTTCTAAGAGCCTCTAGCTCCTTAGTATCCACTGTCTGTCTGTTAACAGCTGGTGTAGTCTTCGTTTTCTGCAG
Source organism: Argya squamiceps (assembly GCA_037834095.1). Classification (NCBI taxonomy): domain Eukaryota; kingdom Metazoa; phylum Chordata; class Aves; order Passeriformes; family Leiothrichidae; genus Argya; species Argya squamiceps. The sequence continues at coordinate 8,111,152 of JBBMKD010000063.1, read as the reverse complement.
TTCTGGAGGCCTCTCCTCTTCTGCAACACCTGGCAATTATTTATAAAAATACATAAAATAAAATAGTAAGTTATTAGAAGTGCCTAGTCCCTCCACTTTAGAGTACAGATTCTCAAGAAGGAATCCTGCCAGGAAATTTTAAGAATTTACCTGTATTAGAAGCAAATGCACATATCTATGTACATAAGCAATGAGCAAGTTTAAATTTACACCAGAATTATTATATCCTCCCTACAATATTTGCAAATAGAACCCTCTGAAGAATATGAATGACAAATTAAGAGACACGTCCAAGGAGGCTTTTTTTGGCATGAAGAGGTAGAAAACACTGTTAATCTCACAAGAGGATAATACAGTAAAAATAAATGCTAAACTGTGAAGAAAAGAAGGATAAATAGAGTCACCAAGGAAAAGCTAAAATGCCAGTGTGAAGGGTCCCATAGCTCTCTAGTGCTGTGCAGGACATCCTATGTAGCAGTTCTATTATGTCCCTGTTTATTCATTCTGTATGTGCTTCGTAAAACATTTTACAGAAGGGATCTGATTTTTGCCATGACAGGACATCTCTTTCAAAGACATTTTAAGTACAAAGCTCTTACTGCTGAATAAGAAGAGCTACAAACAAGCTGTATCATCACACAAAACAGAGAAGATTTCAGCCCTACATCTTGTTCTAGTCTCTGAGCAAAAGTCACTGCAAAAGGAGTGAAGCAGTAAGAACACTTCCAGTATTAAAAAGCAAACCGAAGCGATTGTTTTGGGTGGCAGCTTTCCTTTCTTATAATTCAATTCTTGCTAAGATTTACTGAGAATCATCCAGCAAAACCAGAGGCAAACAACAGACATATGCTTGCCTACCTGGAAGGGAAGGCAAGGGGGATCTGTGTTCCTTTGTGCAAGAGCATGATCAGTGCTGAAGCTGTGTCATGACTTCCCCACGAGCCAGCACAGCAGTAAGCCTGAAACACTGTGATGTGCATCACCAGGACTGCTGGCATCAGAATTCTACACTGACACAAGAAAACAAACATCAGTTTGAACAACTGATTACAAATGGGCTGTGAAATGAGCTGAAGCAGCAACGCTTTTAGTAAAACCACAGTTATCATCTTAAAAATTCCTATCTCCATTTCAAAGAGAATCTCATCCTTCTTCTGCAGATCATACATCTGCTTCATGAAACCCACCTCCATGTGACATTTATCTCTCCAGGCCTGAAACTTTTGCTTTCTCTGCAGTATGCCAGAGCCTATCAGAACATGAAAAATAACACAAAACTGGGATATTGTTATATACCTGCAGCACAGGTGCTTAATCAATGACAGATTTAGGATTTGCCTGTGGACTTGGGATAAGACCTCAGTTTCCATTTACAGCTACATCTAATGTAGCTTTTTGAGTGGGCCTTTCTCCCATGTAAGAAACTGATTCACTGAAAATGCCTTTACTGCCAGCAGCTTCAGAAAGTGTACCCACACTTTCTAAAAATAATAAACAAAGCAAAATTAAGATGACAACACTGCCCTCTTTATATGAAAATGAAAAGCAGACAGAAGATACAGAAATTTTCTTTCTTAACTAGAAGACAAACACTTATGGGATTTTTTTATTACATGATTTTTACACATTTTCTTAAGATCACATTATGCATCTGCCTCACTATTCCCTCCAACAATTGTTGGCCCATTTTAATCAAGACTCACAAACAAGATTAAGTTTCAAACACTGCAAGATTTGTAACAGCCGTGTACAACTGATCCAACCTAAGCAGGCATTCACTCCTCCTGCCACTGCCAAGGGACACACAAAGCCTTGGAGGTTATAGAACTTCACAGGCTCTTCCAAAGCCCTTGCCACAACTACTGGAGCCCCAAGCAGGATTTGGGCTACATTTGGGAAGGGATGCCTAGGACATATGCACCAAAATCTGCTGCAGAAGATGCATGAGGGGGCTGTATTTACAGGGTAAATGGCACACAAAGAGGGAGGAATGGTTATGTGGTAAAAGAATAGCATTCTGCACAGCTGTGAGCATCCTGAGGATTTCGTTTTGCTACTCTCCTGGATTCAGCATGATTACAACCACACAGCTCCCAACAACCCTCATTTTGCAATAAGAGTCAATATATTCTTAAGTGTCTCTTATCTTCTTCGACTGTTCAGGTGTTTTGGTTCTAAAGAACATCCTTCCCTTCAGGCCTGACAGCCCAGCATACCACTTAGCTGGAAAAGGAATCTCCCAGCTGTCCCCATTCCTACGGAACACAGAGCTGTGTTGGCAGGAGGTAAGCTGCATTTCTCCTGCAGAGCAGAGAATGCCCTGCTGGGTCACACCACAGGCAAGCAACAAATCCAGCACTGTTCTCATCTCACCAAAGAATAAGAAAAAGAAATCAAGCTTTAGCAGAAAAACCATTTACTTAACTGAAACCTCCTCAAAAAAAGACCTGAAGATGAGATGCTCAACAAAGAAAAGCCGGCACAATTTGGTATTTGAAGCTGATAGAGCTTAGGACTCCTCTAGCAAAAGAGCTGTCAGTCCCATGGCAGTTAAAGCATCTTAAAAAACCAGAAGATTTTTCATCAGGTAGCATTCAATCTCTCATGGAGACAAAAACAAGAAGTACTTTTAAGAATATGAGACCCCTGTGCATGCACTCTGAGAGGCAACTTAAAAGCAACAACAATTTTGTGACACCACTCACATACAAGTATTTCATTATTTGTGTTTAAGGAAAATAACTGCAATGAAGGAGGGAAAGAAAGTGGGTGCACAGCTAAAAACATTTTGTTTTGGTTATAATGTTATTCACCCAATTCATCTGTGAGCTCCTTAAGGCCATCCAGCTTTACAGTACATGAAATTGGAAGATATCCTCAAATTGAAAAAAAAAGTCATTTTGTAGTTATCAAAGGATCACTTGTGTGGGCCTGAGAGATTTTAGCCTGCCAGCAGCTGCTAACTTTTTCCCAAGGAAAAGTTTCTCAAGAAACCTTTTTCTCAAAACAATCTTGGCAAACAACTCTCCTTTCTCAAAACAATCTTTCTCCAGCTGGGGTTTGCTGTTTCTCTGGTTCAACCAATGGGATTAGAAAGGTGTTGTTCCTATTCACCAACCATGTTAAAGTCTGTATTAGAACACCTTATAAAAGGTAGTAAGAATTTAGACAATAAAGCCTTTTTTCTATGCTCTTTGCCTTCTGGAATATTTGGAGTCTTTTGCATCCTACAGCGACACACCTGAACCACACAAAAAGCAAATCACCTGAGGGAGAATTTAGAAGGCACAAAATTTCAAAAATACTGACTATCTACAGTAATTTTCTGTTTGTTGTCACCCCTGAGGGAAGAAGATGTGTGGTTTCCATGGAAATGGGACTGAACTTTCCCTGCGGGTTTTTAAACCGGCCGTTAACTTCACACCCCTAAACTGGTTTGGCAGAGACAGAACATCACAGTTTTGTGGCAATCAAGCCAGGCAACCTGGTTGTACAAGTTACCCAGCTCTGAAATGACCCACGAAAAACAGCAGGGAGCTCTGAGCTAGGCAGGGCATGGCTAGAGCTAAGGGTGCTGGAAAGAAAAGGGATCCAAACTGGCACACTGCCTGCAAGAGTCTCTGCTCTTGGCACATCTACAGGGAAGGGAGGCAGATGATGGAAGCAGAGGAAGCACCTCCCAGGAAGGGAAGTGATACCAAAACCAGACAGAAAATGAACTTTCTAACATAATTTGAAGTATTAGAAAGCAGGTGTTTTTTATTACAGCACTGGACACACTCAGAGGATATGTCCTCAAATCAAACTTTACAACAGGATATTTATTCCATCATGTTCATACACATATATTACAATGTACTTCCTAGATAATAACATCACTCTTCCTAGAATTAACTTGCATGCATCTGCCTGCTACTGGAAGTCTTTTTATGCTCCTACAGGGTCATCTAAAGGGGTCTCTGGTGGTTGTACTCACTGAGTGCCCTCAATGTTACAGATGACCTTGCCTTGACTTTTTCTTTAGTCATTTCCTGTTGCTTCTTGTTACATAATTCAGTCCAAGAAGCCACTATGATCCTCATTATCTGTTTCCCCACTGGTTCCAGCTGTCTTTATCATCTTGCATGGATGGATACTTTTACATCCTTTTATCTCTTTTTGCTAGTTAGTCTTTAAGCTCTATCTAGCAACTGTGGGAGTGCATTTTTTAATTTTAGGTTTAATTCATAAGTTAATGTTCTTTTGTAAAATAGTTTTGTAAAATAGTTGTACCCCAATTTCTGTTACCCACGGTTGGTTTATCCCTGTTTTTCCCCAGTGACAGTTCTGTAATTGGTTCTGTATTCTCCCTGAGTTTTCCCTGCCAAAAACAGTTAACTGTCCATCACTTCACAGAC
>JBBMKD010000063.1:8094589-8106655 GCA_037834095.1 Argya squamiceps | reverse complement strand
CTATGCTTGCTGTAATTAATAAAATTCTAATTGGAACTATTACTTGGCTGGTTGCCTGAAATTCCTTTATAACACCCGGGCCCTGAATAAAGCACCGTATAAATCAACTTTGTTGGTTTGTGTTTTACTCTGGGAATCGGGCAACAAACTGACTCGTAAATCAAGAGAAACTGCCAATAATGTAAAACTTCAGAAAAGCAGGTTAGTTCAACCCTTATACCATGAGAAAAGGCTTGCAAAGGAGACTATAAAAATGCATGGTTAGCTGGGCTGGCTATCATCCACTTTAGGTAAAACCCTTTTATCAATCCAGGAACTTGGGAAAAAATAAGTGGTAAAAAAGGGAGAGTATAGCAGGTCATAACGTACAGGTAAGAGACAGGAAAATTCTTTCTATGTCTTTCACAAAGATCTAGTATTAATGTTGAACTCAGATACTAAACATATAATATGTGAAAAATATGCAGCACAAAAACTACATTATTTGCATTGCAAAAGTTAAGCAAAAGGGGATTGCAAGCTGAACCATTTAAATGAGCTGAAATGGAGACAACAACGGCAAAAAACCATCCAGCTCCTGCAGTAAGATTATTTCTTTAGATTTTATTTTTATTACTAGCAACGGTTTGGTCAGTGCTAGGAATGTTATCTTTCAACTAATTCCTAAGCACATGATTTATTACGAATAAACTGGTCAAGTCTTTAAGTGTTGTTGATTTAACTCATAACAGCATTTCTGCAAATACAAAATAGGAAGTGACTGAAACTTAATCCAAAAATGTTTGGGTTAACACAGCTCAGCTAATTTATCAAGCCGTTACAACTGCAACAGGAGAACTCCCCCAAAAGCTAGGGGTGGGGCAGAAGCAGATTTGAACTATGAACTACTGCGTCCAGTAGAGAGTACAATGTAATTATGACAGAGAAAACACTATCCTAAAGTGTTGGTAGTAGACACAATGTAGAAAAGTGTCCCTACTTTCCTAAAGTGTTGGTGGCAGACACAATGTAGAAAAGTGTCCCTGCTTTCCCGCAGGAGCATGTGAAGCTTCATGTTTTTTCACAGAATTAACCAATTTGGAAAAGACCTTTGAGATCATTGAGGATTATTTTATTAAATAAACAAAGATATCCTTATATATCTTGCCCACAGCTCTCCCTATAAAAAAATGTCAGGAAACTGTTCCCTAATTAACCCCAAGTAGAGACAGGTAGGTTAACATTAACACATCATTAAACGGGCAGGATGAAAACTCTCAGGTAACGTTTAAAGGACAAGAGAACAATCACATGATCCACTAGAAGAGATGCCAGGTGTTAACTCCCAAGTGACAGACGTGGCAGGAATAAACACATCATATCTTCCAGCACAGTAAGTCTGGGCCATGGTGAAAAGCCACAGTCAGAGCGGCCAGGAGCAGCCATCTATCTCTGCTGGTCTGGACACCAGGAGAAGCCTAAATTATTCCAATTCATCTGTTGCAAAATGGGAGATGAAAACTCAGGAACAAAACAGAGCCACAGCTGAGTAAATTCCCATTAGCAGTGACTGGGAAGAGCCTGTTCGGCAGATACTCAGAATAAATATTTAGCAGGTACTGTTTTAGAAGGGCCACTCCCAAATTGCTGCAAGGAAAATGGGCATGAAAGAGATCAAGAGTTACAGAGGTGTAAAACAGCTCCGACTGGACAATAGGAAAGTGTTCCTGACAGTCACACCTTTAAAATGCAACTATGCAATGACTTCCTTTTCTCCTGCTAGCATTCTGTAAAGTGTAACCCATTTTGAAGTGCACTGGAAGACCAAAGCTAAAGCAATCAGAGATACAGTCCCAATCTGCATTTAAAATAGTAGCAGATCAGTGACATCCTTACATGCAAGTCCACCAGTGTTTTGTCAGTGTTAATCCTCTGCCTGGCTCTTACTGTTTTTCTTTGATTTATTATTTACATCTACGATTTAATGATTCCTTTATCTTCCAAATTACGCTGTAGCTTCAGGAGCATAAAAACACAGAAATCTGCTGGCCACAGACTACTTCTTTACTTGCCTGCAGGTGATGGAGTACATCCAAGAGGAAACAGTAAATCAAATAAACACACCAAGGAGCCAAAACTGAGCAATCTTTCCCATAAAGGCTGTGGAGAACTGCATTCCATTCATTCTTCCTGAGCAGGAAGAATGGCTGTGTTCATTAAAAACACTCAGATTTTGGGCATTCCTGAAACTACAAGAAGTTCTCACAACCTGTGGCTGGGTGGACATGGAGGTATAGCTAAGAAGAGTGAAAGACCCTGGTTAAAAGTCTCTAGCAGGACTTAAACTCCAGCTGCATTGTTACAATCAGTGTGGAAACGCAAGGCCATCAGAAGAAAAATGAAGGCTCCAAAAATAAAGGACTTATCCAAGATGAATCACCCACAGGTGCAAGATGACCCCATCTGAGCCAAGTGAGCATAAAGCCCTGGCACCACCAAATAAAAAGCAGCATGACTGGGAGACCTGCCAGAAGTTGCAGAACTAGCAGGATTAAGTTTCCCTGCAACCCACATATTAATGGTGCAGCAGCCAGTACCAGTGGAAATGCCAGCAGAGGCAACTGGGATTCTTGGAGAAGAATTGTCCCTTTGGCAGATGGGATGGATCACATGGTGCTGGGTAAGTATCTTCCAGTCCAGAACAGGTGACCAAAAAGGTGCTTCTGAGTCAGGAAGCTCTTCTGAAAGTTTCCTTCTGACAAGGAAATACAACCTGGGGAAAATAAGGCTTCCTCTGGGTTTTGGTGTTTCTTTGGTTGTCATATAAATTATCTCCAGCTCACATTCAAATGAGAACGAATTCCACAGAGCCCAAGGGAAACTGCCAAGATGATGAACACATGAAGGGAAGAGCATTTTTCCAGGAGTAAGTCACCTGTTCAGGATAGCTGATAACCCACAACTTCACAGCTATCCAGAGATGACAATCCAGAGGCACTTCATCTTGCCAAGACCATGCAAGAGGAACTGAGGACCACAAAATACACTTTAGCAGGGGACAGAAACTAAAATGAAAAGGTACTGTTAGAGCAAGATGAATATGATCTTGATTGTTTGCAGTGCAGAAGTACCTACACTTGTCCATATGCTCAATATGAGCAGGTGCTCAAAGAACATGCTCTTTCTATATACAGTACAAATTTACACAGGCCTGGAATATCTGACACTGCAGGTTACCCAAGTCACATGTTCTGGACACAAGCACATGCAGTTCTACACTGACTGAAACAGTCTATTTCACTGTAACACAGGGCTCACAGCCATCTTCTTCAAGCAGAGCTCAGAAAAATACATTATCTGACTCGGTTTGAAATAATTAATGCCTGTTGACTGGTTTTTCAACAATTACTACACAATCATAGTAAAATTTTAAAAAGCATTGTTGTTATCATTACCTTAAGGTAACAAGGTAAATGAGTTATGGGCAGGGCTCCTCTCTGCCCTGCAGCAAGGCATTAGGGAACCCATGGGGGTGAAAGTCATCATGAATGAAAGCCACAGGAAACCAAACTCCAGTGCTGCTTTCACTGAACCATTGTTATTTTTATCATTTTTATACTGCTAGAAAGTGTACATGCAACTTCCTTCATAAACCTCATATATACATTTCATCAATTTACCCCACTAAATTAGGCTAATTAATTTTAAAAAAGCAGCAGGGTTTGAAGCCTGAGCCCAACAAATTCTGAAAACTCTTCATACACTATTCAAATTATACAAAGGAGCTGTGAAAAACATGGAAATAAAGACTGAAGACGTGCTGGCTTGCAGAGTCAGACATAACCAGACATGTGCTTAGTAACTAAATTTCTCTTTCCATATTTAAACAAATATGAAGATACCCACAAGTGGAAAGGTGATTCTCAATACTGTCAGCACAATGTGTTCCAGAGACTGATATAACAGATGAAATTTTAAAGGTTTAGTTCCAACAGCAAGGTAAGAATCTCTTAGAAGCTTTATCAGTCCTAAAGTAACAAGAAGGACTCAACTCCCACTTGTTAAAAATACAAAGAATGGTGTCATTCCTGGATTCTTACAAAACATCTACTAAAATCTCAACTACCACTGCCTATGGCTCACTTTCATACTTGTGCTGGTTTTGCACTGATTCAGTCAGCAGGGAAGGAGCCACCCACAGAAGTGATTTTTCTAAGAGAAGCTGCTAACAGTTTCCTCCGTGCCTGAGAAAACCAATCAGTGGCTAGGTTTGAATCCTGACACCTTGTTAAAGAAGCTGAACACACCTCTGTGAACACACAGGTTAAAAACAGAACAAACCCTGGGAAAGCTCTCTTCTTCTTCTAGCCTGGGAACAGGTAACCAGATGGGAGGAGAATAAGGAGATGCCTTAGTCTTAGGCTGAAATTCTTTTGCAAGGCCATGGTGATGGACTTGATGCACTAAAATATCCCTTTAATTCATGGAAACAGTATGGGGAGATGGAGTGTTCAAACTGCAGACATGAGCAAAAGCTTTTGTGCTGAAGCAAGTAAATGTTGAAGCAGCTGTGATCTCATGTGAAGCTTGAACAGAAAGAGATGAGAGTGATGAAAGACCCTCTGCCCCCAGGGAAAGAAGACCTCTGTTCCTAGAGATGATCTCAGAGATAGATGAAGAGAACCTTGCTTTGAACAGCTTATCCTTAAAATAGTACCCATGAGTTTGACATGGCCATGAGCTGCATAAGAGGGGAGGGACTTCCTGAATGCAGATTTCTGGGGGGCTGCTGTTTGTGAGAATTGAAGCCACAAGAGAACAGTTTTCTTGTGAAGTCTCCATGACATGGCAAAAGAGACTCCTCTCCCTAAGAGAACTGATGAAAGACTATTTTAGAGGTGGTCAACTGACCTAAGTCCTAAGGTTTTGTCTCTGTATGTTGCCAGTGGGTAAAAAAAAGAAGGTTGTGGGGGGAGAAGTGTTCTGGAAGTTTTATTCTGATTATTTTATTTTCTTTTAGTTCTGTTAATGAAATTTTGAGCCCGCTTTGCTCTCCTCTTAATTCTTATCACACAACAGAAAATAAGTAATTCTAGAGGGCACTTAACCCACCCATTATTTGGTGCGTTGGCCAGGAAACTCAAATTGGCAAACCAAAACCACTGCAATACTGAACTGAAGGAACAAGGTGCAAGAGGAAAAATTAACATTTCCAACCACTGTAGAAATAACACTCCAGAAAAGACCACTATTACTGCTCATTTAATGTCCCTAAACAGCTAGATTTGCCATAGCCAACATAATTATAGCATGCAGCCATGAGAGACAGAATTTTGCTCCCAAAGTTACCAATATTATGCAATATACATTATGCAGCTTGTGACATACAAAAATAAAACATGAAACTTACAGTATTCTGTAAAATCCATCTTAATATCTTCCCTAGCGTTGACAAAGGCTTTTCCTTTCTCAGTTCCAACTACAAAAATATTTCTTGCATATATACCAATACAGGCAATTTCTGCCTTGGACTTGGAAAGTTCTTTACACTATAAAAAGAAAAAGAAAAAGCAAAAGCTTTTGTTACCGTAGTTAAGATACAGTTAACAAAAACGTATGTGATATAATCTAAAACAATTACTATACTGCTGTCAGCATCCACCCTTCAGAAGGCACTGTGAGCAACATAAGATCAGCCAGTAGCAAAGCAAAATTTACACCTCTGGAATACTATTAATCAGAAATCTTAAAAGCATTGTAGATTTATTAGCAAAATTATATAGACTTGTATAGACAAAAACCAGAACACACTCTTGCCTTTCAACCACGTTGTACCTAACCAATCAACAAATATTTCCCATTTATCTGACAAAATAATTTTTAAAACAACCACATCACAACATGAAACAAGATTACTGATAGCAAAATATAATACAGATACAACAATCTACCTTCCTTGCTGCCCAGTGGGAAGCATTATACTGATATAATCCTCCAAATACCAAGACAGATTTATGATGCAGAAACTTAACTTCTATACATACCACTGACTCAAGTCCTGACATGAGAAAATTAACCACCACTCTGCTTTCCAAGGATTCCTCATCATGGATGGATGTTGCTGGTGCAATAGTTTGAGCCATTTTCCTCCTGTAAAATGAAAGGAAAAAACCTTTTCAGATACATACAACAGTGCAAAAAAATGAAAGCCCCTCTTATGCAAGCAAAGAAAAAAATAAATTCAAAATTGTCCTGGTTTAGGGCAAATTTGGGAGAAAACCTCCAAATGGTGTTCCTCTGGAAAGCAAACCCCAACAGCCCCTTCCTCCAGCCAGTCCAGGGAAAGAACTCCCTCAGAGAAGAGTGGAAAAAAACCTATTTATTTAACAAACAAAATGCCCACAAGCATGAAGAATGAATAATATAATAATATCAAACAATAATAATAATATGAAACAATAAAACCTCTCTCCACTCCAAAGAGAGATGGCAAAACTGAGAGTCCGTGCCAGGAGCTGGCTCAGCTCCCTCAGTCTGTTTGTCACTCCCAGCCCCTTCAGTGCTGGAGAATGCCCAGTCCAGGCCTGGTGGGGCACAAGGTCCCGGTGCTCCCCTGGGTTTTCAGTCCAGAGTAGATTTAAACAGTCCCAAGAAAAAAGGGAAAAACACTCCAGGAAAGCTTCTTTGCCTCAGCTAGCTAGACTAACAAAAAGGAAAAAAAAACCTCTCTCCCCGGCTGCTGTCCGTGCATCTGACGGAAAAAAAACAGTCCCAAGGGCGAGAAAAGATCCCGAGGAGTGAACACTGTTTTTCAAAGCAAACTGTGCACCTCTTCTTTCCCTGCTCACTCTCAGAACCAGTCTCAAAAGTACAGAACACAGAACAGACCATTTGGGGATAGGTATCAGAGTCACCCTAGGACAAAAATCCTGTAGAAGACAGCCCACTTCACACCAACAACCAAACAAATGGGCAAATTAACAGGAGAAAGTGCTTGCTCTTCTAGTCTTTCATGCTTCCTGCTGTTTCATCCAAAACTGCAGCTAAACATAAAATAAAATGATCAGGCCACAAACTATCTGTACCCAGAAAAATTGATTTCAATTGATTAGCTGAATTTACGTTGATTTTTTCCTTCTAAGCATGTCTAGATTAACACAGCAACAAACATTGGCAAATTGTAATTATGACATGCATTAGAACAACCTTCCCAGTAACTACAATGGCCTAGCCCAAAACAACCACCACCCTGCCCCAAAATCTCAAATCTCACCCTGCCTCTAAAACTACAGCATCAGTAACCAGAATGTGACTCTAATTTGCATATTTTTCACTTGTAGGATTAACTCAAAGCTAAGTAGTCTCAACTAAGGTGCTAAAATTAATAATTAAATTTCAGTTGTGACACAGAAAAACCCCTTCTTTCTCTAGGTCATTCAGGAAGTTTTCAACATATTTAAGACATTATAGGTAAAAACCTTATAAAAGAAAGGCCTTGTAAAATCAGGCCTTATTACTTTAGCTAAGCTAAAAGGTAGCCTGGTAAGTCCCCATGAGAAACCTGTCAGCTTTCATAAGAATGGAATCCTGTAACAGTGGCAATCTGTGCTTATTCCCATGAGAAAATATCTATGAGAATGAGAATCAGTTTACATAACAACCTATTCTTGTGAGAAAACAGTTTGCACCTGTAAAAATAAGAAATCTATCCCATGAAAATCCATAAAGAAAAACCATGTAAACGTATCTAGAAAGAAAAAGGCTTGATGGGCATGTACACTAGCCATTACCAACCACTGAACTGAGTTTCAATGATTTGCTGACCTATTAGATCCAAACACGGTGCCTTCTGACACCATATAAAAATGTGCTGTGTGCAATAAAGATCTGGCTGTTCTGCACCAAGGAAAAAGTGTCTTTGTCCATCTCTGTTGCAACAGACATAAATAATAATCAAGACTTGTTTATGCTTCTGTTGGTAGAATTGTTTATACAAGAGTGATATATATGAGAATGAAGTTTCAGCAGCTTCTAAGAGCACATTTTTCTACTGGAGTGTTGCAACCTGTAATGTTTACACAAATCTAGAGCAATAACCTGACATGCCTGGAAGGAGAGAGAACTTCTAGATAATTTACCTGTAACAACTCCACATGCAAGTTAAGAAAAATCACCTCAACAGACAAGACATCAGATAAACAAGACATTTCACAGGCTGAGGAGACAGCTTGCTGCTCCTGTAGAGCCTGGCCACACAATGTGGCTCAAGTTTTCAAAGGTGGCATGTATCCTATTAGATATGTAGACAAGTCAGGGTATTAGCACTGAAACACAAAATCACAGAATGATTCTATGCAGGTGCTTTATTGAAGAGCTCTGGGAATCAGGGGTACAGGATACAGACCCAAATCTGACTCCCACATGGATTTGAAATGGATGTGGTTTTATACCCTTTTGTTATATAACTATATAAGTTAATTATTAAACTCATATTGTTCTATTGTGTACATTGATCTTATCCAAGCATGAATTTTGTAAATATAGTTTTTCATGATTCTTGTTTAGGATAATAATCATATTCAATTACCAAACAATCATTACAATTAACAATCACATCATTTATCATATGATGATTATGCATGCAGGTGCAGTTTCACATGATCTAGTAAAGAAAAACCTAACCTTTGTTTCCAGGGCCTACGTGTTAACTACTGACCACAAAAATCACACTCATCCCCCCCTCCCCTGATTTATTACCCAGGCAAAGTCATACTTGATTTGGTTAAGACAATAACATGAAAATATTGTCCTGGTTACAGTAAAGCTAATTCTGTTCCCAAGGCCTTGCTGTCCAGAAATCATTTTAACCCTATACTATCAAGGGCAGCACACTGCATGTGATAATGTGCTGACTTTGGGGGGAAAAAAGACACTGTATTGTTTCTAGGGCTTAGAGCACTTCAGGCAACAAACTGGATGGGAGAGGAAAAAAACCCAAAAGCCCAAATGATCAACATTGCAAACTCAAAATGCATCTAGTAGCCTTCTGGCCCTCAGGCACAGGGCAGCAAACTGCATTTTGGATGAAGTGCATTCTGGATGAAGCGGCAGGGAGTGGCACAGCCAGCAGCTGTTGGAGGATGCCAGTAATGAAGATGCTGAACACTGGCACCTGCCACACTGAGGAGGAGACAAAAAGGTCCTTCATCTGGTCTAAAAAAGGAGCCAACTTTGACAGTGAATATAAAGGAACAACAACTGCTGTAATATGTTGATGGTTTCAGCAGCCTGAGAGAGGGCTGATGGGGATGGGGAGATGGAGGCTGATGGGGTTATCCTTCAGAGAAGAGAGGCACTGCTTGTGGAATATCAGAGGTAAAAGGGAGATTATGACAGAACATAAATAAATCTATAGTGAGCCATGATTTTTGATACGTAATAGAGTTCTCAAGCACATCTTTGGAACTCTTTCAGGGTTGGGATGCTGACAGTGTATGAGGCTAACAGCTGGCCTGAAGGCCTCACAGACACAACAGTCAACCCTGACCTTGACTGCATCAGCCTGTACCCATGAAAGAAAGGAAGTCAACATCTTTAAGAAGGCACTGAAAAGCAGAAGGACTTAATTGCAAGGAAGGGGTGTTGGCCAATCTTTGGCCAGCACATACACAGGCAGCTGTTGGCCAGTGAACTGGCTCATACTGCAAGTGGCATGGGATAATGCAAATGAAGACTGCAGTAGAGCTATGGACCTATTATGAAGAGAAAATCCATCCTTAGATGAAATGATTGATGCATACTCTCAAGTTGGAACTGAATCATACAACATGGCTTTGGTAGTTAATTCCTTTGCAGCTGCTGTGAGGTTTGTCGTGCCATCGTTATGGATGTGGGCAACAAGGCCACATGAAAGCAAACTGTCCCCACAAGTCCAGCTCACTGGGGACATGCCAAAAACAAAGAACTGCCAATAGCAGGAAACTGCAATCAATGCAGAGAACCAGGTCACTTTGCCAAGCAATGCAAGTCCAAATTCCACATTAATGGGCAGCCTCTCAGTGAACAGGGAAACGGGAACAAGAGCGTGAAGGGAAGCACGCGCAGACACAAGCACCTTCCCATCCCCCAGTGCAAGCCTACGTGACCAGCTCACAAGGAGAACAAGAGGAGCAGCTGCCATGGATGTTTCCACCACTGATACAACTATAGACTCGCTGGATGTGCATAAGTTCCCCTTACTTGGGAGAGCCTATTGGGAGAGGGTTGAGTGCACTGTTATTAGGAAGATCAAGTACAATGTTGCACTTTGTTCACCCTGGTGTTATAGATGCGGACTGTATGGGACAGACATGCACCATGGTATCAACACCTACTCCTCCTGTGACCATCCCAGCTAAAAGTCACATTGCTCAACTTACACCTTTTATGTCTTGTGTCCCTAAAAAAATTTCAAAGCTGCAAGGAGACTGAGGCTCTGGATTGACAGGAGAACCTTAAGTATACTGGACTCAGGTCATATCTGATCGAAGACCAAAGATGGTTTGTACTCTCACAATGCCTCAGGCAAATCCATTTCACATCAAGGTTAGTGGGATGATAGATACTGAAGCAGATGTTACTATCACATCTGCTAACACATGGCCTCAATCATGGCCTGCCACAGCTGTAGGATCTGTTATTGCTGGCCTCAGAGGTACCACACAAAGTTACTTTAGTAGCCTGTGTTAGTTAAAAATCCAGATGGACAGACAGCCACGATCTGTCCCTGTTACTGCTACAGCACTCAGCCTATGGAGAAGGGATATCTTGTCAGCATGGGGAGTTCAGGTGGGAATGGATTTTAATGGGGGCCACTGTGCTGAAGGGCATAAAACATCCCACATTAGCCTTAAAGTGGCTTACTGAATGACCTGTGTGGGTTGATCAGTGGCCCCTTGAAAAAGAAAACCTAAATACCCTTAAATTAGCAGTTCAGGAACAAATAAATGAAGGACATATTGAGCCATCAAGTCCATGGAACACTCCTGTGTTTGTGATTAAAAAGATATCAGGTAAATAGAGGTTACTCCATGTACTACATGTACTACATTAAGAAAAATTAATGCAGTTATGCAAAGTATGGGTTCTTTACAGCCTGGGATGCCATCCCCAACTATGATACCTGTTACCTGGGACATTTGGATTGTCAACTTGAAATATTGTTTTATCACTGTTCCTTTACATACTGGATGATATCCCAAGGTTTGCATTTAATCAATCTATCAAGCCCTCTATCAATCACGCAGCACCCGGAAAGTGCTGCCACAGGGTATGAAAAACAGTCCAACAATTTGTCAATGGTATGTTACACAGGCACTCTCAATAGTTAGAGAAGAATTCCCAGGAGCATAATGTTATCATTAAATGGATGATATTTTGATAGCAACCCCAACCAAGGAGGGCTTTTTGCAGATTCAGTCAAGATTGATGCAAGCACTGCAAGTTTGGGTTGCAAATTGCACCAGAAAAGGAGCAGCAGCAACTCCCATGGAAGTACCCTGGAGTTAAAGTACTAGATCAAACAATACAGCCACAAACAATACAATTGCCAACTAAGGTTCAAACACTGAATGATGCACAAAAATTTTTGGATATCATCAACTGGGTATGGCCCTATTTAGGGTAAAGCACCCCACAACTACCACCCTTGTTCAATATTCTTAAAGGTGACTTTGAGTTAACTTCTCCCAAGGAAATTAACTCTGGAAGCAAAAACTGCACTTGAAACAGTAGAGTGGGCCATAACAAACTGTAGTGATTTAAAAGCAAAATGAGTGAGAGGCTCCAAGTCAGAAATACAGTTTAGTAGGAAGAAGAAAAAAGGATAAAATAAAATAAACGCAACAGTACAAAAAACCACTGACAGAGTCAGAATACAACCTGAGTGGGATGATGGAAGCAGTGATCCCATAGGAAGGTCTGGTAGCTCTGATCCTCTGGGAATCCAGTGGGTAAGGACCCCTGTACTGTGCCAAATCCCAGATTATATCCAGGTGAGAATGCTTGGCTCCTCCCCCTGGGCAGAGCATCTCACAGTGGGATGATGAG
>JBBMKD010000063.1:8035519-8079888 GCA_037834095.1 Argya squamiceps | reverse complement strand
CGCTCTCGCGCCGACCCCAGCGCCGCGCCGGGCGGGGGATGATCTTTTTGCGCAGCCGCGGCGGCGCAGGGGCCGCTGGGAGACGCAGTCTCGGGCCGCAGCTCCCGCCGGGCACCGCGCCAGGGCATGGCCGCCGCGGCCTTGCTGCCGCCCGGTACCGGAGGGAGGAGCGTCCCGGGGGCTCGCCGTAATCCCTGTTCGCACAGCTCGGCCACGCTGAACACCCAGAACTGCTCTCCAGAACCAACCAACGGCCTCCACCAGCGGAAAGCATTGCTTAGGGTTAATCAGGATCTTCACAGCAAAGCAGTCTTTTATTTCGTTTTTAAAGACGTTAAGGGTAATGGATGCTATCTATGAGATCTTTTTTCGTGGCTAAAAAGAGTGAAATGTTTTGTCTGACATCACTCTTCCTTTCCTTCGAATTTAGGTTCAATGTAGTAAATGTGGATGGAAAGTCTTCCATTTGAAGGACAATGATACATTTCAAAATTTGATCTCAATCGAAAGTGCTGCAATTAAAACCAATAGATGTTAAATCAAACTGTTGTTTAATATTTGTTGGTGTTTGTGTATTACTTGCTATTTTGAACACAGCTCAGTTTAGAAACTTAGTGTGGATATTATGAGTATGTTTAAGATTGTTACTGATTTTACTGATAATGATCAGATTCCTAAAACCTCGATTTTGCCGAGTTGCCCAGGCAGAATGGGGACTTGTACATTTTGGTATTGGAAGATACTTTTCTGGATGGCCTGAAGCCTGCCCATATCACATCATTCAAGCTAAGGAAGTTGAAAAATTTGACAGATCCGAGAAGCTTCCTGGTTTGGAACTGACCTTTAACTTTGGAAAATCCACTTCATGACCTCCAGCCAGGAGATTTTGTCTATGTGAAGACATGGACATCTGAACCTCTCTAGGGACACTGGAAAGGACCATTTCAAGTATTGTTGACTACCTTCACTGCCATTAAAATAGAGGAGCATGGATATATACTCCAGAGTGAGGAAAGCCCCACCTACATGGAGGATTGCTAATAGCTGTAAGCTGTGTAGGCTACAAAGAGCTGCAGGTAATCTCTGCAGCCGTGCTTGCTTCGTGCACTGCTGCAAGGATCTGGATACTGCAGGAAGGAATGGGTTGTAATGACCACTGCAAAACAGTCTGAAATTTGGTTGCAGCTAAGACAAAGTCTTACTTTGGCAACAGCTGAACTCTTCAAATATATAAATAAATACTAGAAAAACAACAAAAACAACAAAACAAACCCCCCCAAAAAACTCCCCCAAACTACCCAAAGAAGGAAGCAAGACCTCACTTAACTGCATTATTACTTTCCCAGCCTTTCCCTAGTGTCAGGGAAAGTAGAATCCTATGGAGGCACCCTCTGCCTGCCGAGCTGCATCCCTCAACCTGGGATTGCTCTGGAAGGAATTGCAAAGGGATTCCTCAAAAATGCGTTCAGGCTTCTGAATAAAAGCACAGATGCTGTTTATGCTGTTCTTTAGTATCTCGGTGCACTGTATTTTTTTTAAATTATTTGAATCAAAGCTCTCATTCTTTAATTAAACTTCATTTAGTTGCCATCTGCCTGGGATCAAAATGGTTTCATGTTTTGCAACTCTTAATGAGGATTGTTATTGGATTTGTAAACATATAAACACCACCCCCCCACCCCCTCCAAAACACCAATGAGTTTGAAAAGTAACAAATGAGAAACACAGCTCAAGCATTAAGATCTGCATTTTCACTCATCTAATTGTAATTGTCAGGCAAATTAATCCACAAACACCAAAGGTTTATGTCCAAAAAGGAGACAGAGGGGTCCTGTAACTTTATTCAAATAAAGGGAGAGGCCATGGGGCATTTCACCATGGGGTCCCTCAAATTTTTGGAGGGTGCAGCCTCCTTTTTATCCTAAGTTCCTGACCTCGTGTCCCTCTCTCTTTCCCTATTGGCTGAGGTACTTGAGAGGTACAGACTTCCCAAAAAGCCTAAGACTCCCTTCTAATGTATAACCTCTCCCTTTGTCTTTTCCTTGTGTCACTCAGTGGAATTCCTTATGGAATTTATGGTTCTGTAATAAATGAAATGCTAGACTTGCCAGTGCATCAAGCAATACAGCCAATTTATTAATTTGTTTGATAGAAGAGTGAGCAATTACAGCACTGGGTACGTGGGGGTCACTGCCCCAAGCAATGCACAAGTTCAGCTTTGAGCAGTGGTCTTCTTCTACCACTCCTGGCACTTCCCCAAATTCTCGGTTATTTTTGCTTTTCTTCATAATAAACAGTTGTGGTTTTTGAAGGTCTGTTGGGGAGGTGGTCTGAGATGGTCTTCTGATGTCTCTCCAGCCCCCCATTCTTATTTTAAATTATCTTTTTCCACTAGCATTATTTTTGGTTATATAGTTTGCTTAAGCAAGCATATATATTTTGTTAGTCAGCATATATTTTGCAAGCCTCCTTTCAGTCATTACACTACCAAAGGTAGCAGGGCCCCAACACCTGTCTGCATGAGGCCCCTCTCTCAGTTACAAAACCTCAAAATCAGCATGTTTCAAAATATCTCTGTAAAGCCTCTCAGTTTATGTTAGTCACAGTTCCCCTTTAAATTATTACAAATTCTTCTATACGTGTACAAAGGACAGTTTAAAACTTACACAGGGTAGTTAAGGCTTACATTAATCACTTGCAAACAATTACAATTTTGTTGTTCAAACAAACAGTTTGCTAAA
Source organism: Argya squamiceps (assembly GCA_037834095.1). Lineage (NCBI taxonomy): Eukaryota > Metazoa > Chordata > Aves > Passeriformes > Leiothrichidae > Argya > Argya squamiceps. Next base: position 8,077,147 of record JBBMKD010000063.1, on the reverse strand, counting down.
AGCCTGCTGTTATATAGTTGCCTTATTAAACCCCACTTCCATGCCTTACTTAGCTGATTTAAACCTCTTCTTTATAATAATCCCATGGTCTCTGGCCATGCTGCCCACAGACACACATGCTATTTTGATTGACACAAATCACAACCTGATTTCTCACACCGTGTTGAGAGTTAAAACGGTAAGGAATTATAAACATCAATACAAAGAGAGATAATTTAATATCTCCTCTGGGTCTGGCTCTTATTCTTGCCAAAGCTAACGTCAAAAGCCACGTCCATGGCATCTTAGTTTCTATCACTAGCTTCTAAAGGTGTTTCTTTATTTCTCCATTCATCTGTTCTACTTGATTTGCAATAAATAATGTATTTAAAATGTTGTACTTTGTAACCCTGAAACTGCAAAGTAAGCCCTGGTTCCCAGAATGGGAAAGGCATTTCCAAATATCAGGACTTACTTTGCAGCTGTGAAGTAGCAGATTGAAACTCAAATTTACAATCGAAAAGGCTGGCTGAGCAAGATGTTGCTTGTGGATCAAATCAGACTCTGTGCACCTAGACAATCAAGTGACTGATGCCAATCTTGAGGGAGGGCCCAGAGATGAGGCAAAAATCACCATCCCAAAAGCCGTTCCAGGAAAATCCTTTCAAGACTTACACGAGTGCCGAGAAATCTGCTCAAGATTCATCAACAAGTAAAAGACGGTGTTTGAATATGAAGACTAAACAAAGAACACAATGAACTCGCCTTTAGGCACAAAAAACAGTATAAAAATCAAACCCAAAATCCAGCGAGTGTGGACAGGGCAGGATCTCACCCTTGCTGCCAGTTGCCTGTCCACCCAGCGTTCGATCGATGTTGTGTGCTTTGATTGTGGCTGACACAGATTGATTTGAAAAATGGCAAAAATAAAATCTTTGATATCAGATTGGCTGATAATCATTTATAACATGCTCATCCCTGCCTTTCCAGCTTACTGCTTTTGAGAGTCCTGCCAGGGCACCGGGATCGACAGTCCCAGGGGTTTGTGCAGCAAGGCCTCTCTTCCCTCCCTCCCGTCTGGGACAAAGCCGCCATTACCGCGCGCTCCCCAAGCTGGCGCCACAGCGCCCCCTGCAGCCGTGGGGGAATCATTACACCTGCCCTGCCCGCCGGGAGCCACCAGCGCCCCTGCTGGCTGTGCCCGGAACTGCACCCAATGGGAAACTGCTCACGGCCCAGAAGGGGTCACTGGGTTCCTGGTTCTGTTTGTTGTTGATGCTGTGGTTGTTGTTTTGTTTGCCTTGTTGTATATACTAGTAAAGAACTGTTATTCATATTCTCATATCTTTTTGCCTGAGAGCCCCTTAATTTCAAAATTGTAATAGTTTGGATAGAGGGGGTTTACATTCTCCATTCCAAGGGAGGCTCCTGCCTTCCCTAGCAGACACGTGTCTTTCAAACCTAGACACAAGGCCTCCACAGAGGTGGGTTCCTAGTGTAGTGGGAGCCCCTTCCACCTCTAGCAATCCATCTCCCTTATCCTCTGGACTTCCTCCTCCAGAGGGTCCACCTGTCTCTGTGGACAGTCCCGCTTCCAGTGTCCCTCTGTCTTTCCCCATTGTCCAAACACAGCTGCCCCACAGGCAGCCAGGGTGTCCCCACAGCCTCATGGGGCCAGCAGTCACTTGCTCCTGCCTGCCTGTGGTAGGGTCAGGCACTGCCCAACGCTGAGCTCCAGCTGCCCCACAGCCCCCACAGGCCCCCAGCCCGTGCTCCTGGTCCTGCACCTCCTCACCTGGTCCCGCCCCTTCTTGCCTCAACCATATCACTCCACTCTCCTTCAACCAATTCTGTTCCAACACACCAACAGCTATCTGTCCATCCCCTATTATCAAGACTCCTTCTCGATTCCCCTTATTGCCCCTCGAGGCATGGATTGTTGAGACCCCTTCTTGACTTTCTCTTACTGCCCCCTTTGGCCATCTGTGTTCTTAATTACCTCTGGGAGAATCTAAACCAACTGAACATTCTTTCAAGGGATTCTTTGGAGATATTTTGGGATCATAATCCCTTTTGCCAGGGCCTCTTCCCTTCCTGGCTTTACAACTGTTATAAATAACTATGTAGTTGTTGGCTTTCACTATTACATATTGGCTTTTGCAAATTTTTATTAATCCACTGATTTTGATGTAGTACAGTTTGTAATAACTTTTGACTGCTTTAATATAGTATAATTTGTCAGTTTCGGTGGCCAATGCTCTGGCCTATGTAGCTTATATATTATTGTGTCAAGCATATATTATAGTTTAGGCTTTCACAAAATATTAAAATAGAGACTATGTAATGTTAACTATGCAAAAGTCGCTAATGCCTTTATTTGTGTAAGTGACTGACAATGGTGAGAATAACTCAGAAAATGTTGTGAAATGGCTTATGATGATATAATGTACTTGTGGAGTATCTTATCTGTATGATAAGATAACATTGAAAAGAACCAGGTAAATAAGCATTGAAAGAAAGAATGCAAGGACGAATTTACCACTGACCCTTCGGTTATCAAGAACTGTCAAACCACAAAACAGAGGGCCTTGGGAGGAAATAAAATATATAAATTTCATCTGCAGTATGGCATGGACTTTAAGAAGACAGATCAAGGGTTGAACTGAGCAAAAGAATTCCCGGAACATGTAAACTCAAAGGAATGTTTGAATATGTATTATCTTCATGAATATGCATGTGACTAATGTAATGAAAAAGTAGATAAGAAAATTGATTTAAGTTATAACTGGCGTGTCTCTAGCAGTTTGCCAAACACCCAGCACTGTTTACTGTCCCTTTTATTCCTTGTTAAACATTTAAAAATTTTGAAGAGTGAGCCTTGTTTCTCATACTTTGCCACCCTCCATGGGTGCCCTGTTTTCTCTATGCTACCCTCCATGGGTACCCTGTCAGGTTTACTCCACAAAGATCCCATTGTGCTCACTGATGAGATTTCCAGTGGTCCTCCCCTGCAGACTCTTCATGGATTCCCCCGTTCCACCACTCATCTGTCTCCTGGACAGTCTCAGGAATTCCATCAATCTCCCAGTGCTGGCTGGCACCAAGGGGAAATGATCACTGAAAGTGGGTGAGGCATCTTCAGCTCTGCTCACTGCCCACCACCCACAGATGGTGGAGGTATCCCAGACAAGATCCCCAAATTGTCAGGAACATTAATCCACAAACACCAGAGGTTTACGTCCAACAGGGAGAGAGAAGAGTCCTGTAGCTTTATTTGAATAAAGGGAGAGACCATGGGGCATTTCCCCTGGGGTCTCTCAAATTTTTGGATGGTGCAGCCTCCTTTTTATTTTAAGTTCCAGACCACATGTCCCTCTCTCTTTCCCTGTTGGCTGAGGTACTTGAGAAGTACAGACTTCCCAAAACATCTAATACCTAAGACCCCCTTCTAATGTATAACTTCCCCCTTTGTCATTTCCTTGTGTCACTTGTGGAGGCTGTTAACAAGACAGTAATATAAACACAGTCCCCTAGAGAGAAGCCAGACAATAATATGAACACCCTCCCCTGGAGAGAGAGAGAGAGCAGTCAAAGTAGGCAATAATATAAACACGCTCCCCTGGAGAGAGAGCAGCTAATCCAGACAGGAATATGAACACAACCCCCTAAAGGAGAAATCATGGTAGACAGCTCTCACTGTTATGGTGAGGAAATGCTTTACTCCCAAGAGGCTTTGCAACAGCTATGTAAATCTTTTGTACCCCATTGGCCCTTCCCCTTTGCTTCCCCCCTATTCCCTCTGTTGATTGGTCCTTCCCTTGATCCCTCAGCTGATTGGTTCTCCCCTGATTGGCTCAGATGTTTTACCCCGCCCCCTGCCTTCCTGATACAAACCCTGTTCCCTCTGGATTTTTGGCTCTTTGTCACTGGTCTCATCTGAAGAAGAAGCTGAATAAAGCTTCCTGCTTCAGCTCTGAATCGATGAGCTTTACAATGCATTATTGCCACCTTTCGAGGTACCTGCCCCCCTTCTAACAACCTCTGTATTATTTTTCTGTTTCACAAGAGATCCCTGAGAAGTTCATAGCTCCCTCTCTTTCCACATGCATGAGTTCATGTAGACCACTCCAAAAGTAAATTTGAGTCAGTCCATATAATTACAGTCTTACCCTGTGAGAGACATAATACTCTTGTCAAATGTAATCAGTCCTGGTTTCTGAGCCAACACGTTGGGGGGGCAGAGCTTTCACCTCTATTACCTTGTGCTGAGTTACCACATTCTCAGCTTTTTGGATTCCATTTTTCACAAAGCTGTTCCCATCCATGAAGAGTTCCCAATTGTATAGAAATTCACACTATTGAGACATTAATTTTAAGAATTAAAGACTTTAATTAAAGTAGATATTGCTGAGATAAGATAGACAAACTTCCCTCTACTAGCAGAAGCTGGATTTAAGGAACTGATAAATCACGAAGCCTGTTTATGTATCCTGACTAATCAATAGACTCCAAGAATACAATACCATCATAAATCAAACAGTCCTGAAAAAACAGGATTCAGTTGTCACGTAGCACTAAAAGGTTAAAAAGTCAAAGCCAGGAAGACCCATCTTACTTCATCATTTTGAGACCCTGCCCCATAAAAAGGACCACCGACCCATTTCAAAGAACAAACTATGCATGCTTAATGGCTTTTTGGCTAATTACCATACGAAGCAGGGAATGGGATGTACCAGAGCTATGACTATGTATTTGTGTTTTGGGTATTCAATACTCCTGTACATAAAAGACCCTGTGATCATCTGTAAATTGTGGTGTGTATTTGGGAGCAATCCTGCACGCTGCCCAGCATCATAATAAACATCCACTTTGTAACTTTAAACTGTTAGAGAGTCTTTGTCCATCATAGTTGGATATCGACATTAGATCAATATCCATATTTTTAATAAATCACTATGAAAACCCAGTGTTCATAAAGGAGACAGAGGAGTCCTGCAACTTTATTCAAATAAAGGGAGAGAGGCCACCAGGGCACACACCTGTGGGGTTTTCTCTCTTGGGGTTTCAGGGGTGTACCCTCCTTTTGTCCTAAACTTCCAGCTGCATGTTGCCCTCTTCCTTTCTCCATTGGCCGACGTACTAGAAAGGGACAGCCTTCTCAAACAGCCTACCACATGTCCCCACTTGAACCTGCCATCTTACCCCAAAGTTCAGAAGCTCAAGCTTGTGCAGACCCACTTGTTTGTTTCAAGAGTCAGGCTGTCTGGGCTTTGCAACAAACCTGCTGCTTGAAGTCAGTAGAGACATTAAGACCCATTTCCAAGACGTTAACACCCATTACCTTCACCCACAGAATTGTTTGTAGAGACATTAACACAGGTCTTCCCTATCAGGGTTGAAAGGCAGCAGTGAGCTCTGGCTGGAGCTGCCTGGGAGCTCCCAGGGCAGCCAAGCCTTGCCATAACCGGGATGGAGCCTCTCACAACCCCTGAGCCTATATTCCATTACCTTTAGCCTTGGATAAGCAGCTTGCTTTAAGCTGTGTAGGCTACAAAGAGCTGCAGGTAATGTCTCTGCAGCCATGCTTGCCTTGTGCACTGCTGGAAGGGTCTGGATAGGGCAGGTGATAGATATGATGGTAAATTCGTGTAATAAAATATAGAAGATACAATAACTGTAGTAAATGATAGAATGTATTAGAAATGTTATCTTTTGTAACCCTCTAAATGTAAAAGTAAACCTTGGTTCCCGGGATGGAAGAGGCATTTTGCAAATACCAGGGCATGCTTTGGGAACTGTGAAATGGCAAATTATCGCCCCAATTTACACGAGAAAGGGAGTAGCTCGCCAGGATGTTGTTCCTTGAGTTAATCAGACTTTGGACAACTGGACCATCAAGTCGTGATGATAATCTCGAGGGTGGACCCCAAGCCTGAAGGAATCAGCATCCCAAAAGAAGATTCCAGGAAAATCTTTTCAGACGTGTCCCAGTGCCAGGAAATCCATTCAGGATTCATCACCGAAGTGAAAAGACTTTGTTTAAACATGAAAACACAATACCCTTTGCCGCTGGGCACAAAATACAGTATAAGAACATGGACTCAAACCCCAGCCAATTGTGGAACAGTGCGAGATAGCAGCCCTGCTGTCGGTTGTCTGTTTCACCCAACATTCAAATGTTGTTTTCGTGGCTGTCCCAGATAGATTTTAAAATGGAAAAAATAAAATTTATTCTTTTCATCCAATTGGCTAATATTCATTTATAACACGGCAGGAAGGAAGACCTCAAGACAGAAAACCCTGCAGGCGTGTGCAACCAAGTGGCCTCTCTCCCTTTATTTGAATAAAGTTGCAGGACTCCTCTGTCTCCTTTGTCAGGAAAATTAATCCACAAACACTAGAAGTTTATGTCTAAAGAGGAGACAGAGGAGTCCTGTAACTTCATTTGAATAAAGGGAGAGGTCATGGGGTTTTCCCCATGGGGTCTCTCAAAATTTTTAGAGGATGCAGCCTCCTTTTTATCCTAATTTTTGAGCCGGATTTCTCTCTCTCTTTCCCCTTTTGCTGAGGTACTTGAGAGATACAGACTCCCCAAAAGGCCTAAGACCCCCTTCTAATGTATACACGCCCCGTTTTTCTTTTTCCTTGTGTCTCTGTTCTTTTTCTCTAAATCCAGAGATGTAGCACAGTCTTGAGTAAAACAGTCTGTGTCAATTTGTGGCATTCCTATGGAATTTATGGTTCCCCCCATTGCTTCTTTCACCTCTCTCTATCTGGCCTTATCTATCATCAGGCCCACACTTTGCAAAGACAGCTCCTACTCATTCCTTTCACTTTTATGGACACTGGATTTTCATAGCCTGATTTTCCACAGCTGGAACAAACTCTTCTCTCACCCCCTCTCAGCCCCTCATGGCTCCTCCTGGTCTCTCCAGCCCTTTTTGGCCCCTCTCTCTGGGCAAACCCACTCCAGGGCACCCGGCCCTTCACAGAGAAAATGGAGTCTCTTGTGGGATTGCTGAATTTGGCTTTATAAGTTTTATTATAAGTTTAGGATAGCTTTTTTTATTATAAGTTTAGGATAGCTTTAGTTACCCTATATGGGTCCCTTGTCTTGGAATTTTCTCTTATCATAAGTTGATAAGGGTTTTTATGCCTCTCTAGTCTTCACCTAGAGACTGTGTCCTATTGGCCCCTTTCCATGTGATGTTTCCTGTCCATCATCCCCAATGTATCCTTTTTCCCTTTGTCCATTCCCCAGAGACCCCTCCCAAAATTATTTTAATTTGTTAGTAGTTAGGTAATCTAATAGGTATTTGTTGCTTTACTTTGTTTATTGGTTAATAACTGGTACCCACCCCTTGAACCTGTAATGGATAAAACCTCCCCTGCAACCGCAGCCTGGGGTCTCTCCTGAGGCAGCGGGTCTGAGGTAAGGGGTTCCCCTAAATAAATATCCCCCGAATAAACCTCTGTTTTCCCAAACCTCTGAGAGCCCCCTCTTTCACTTACACCACGGCTGTGACAGCAAGAGTTGAGGTGCTGTAGAGCCAAGAACCCACAAATCAGAGCTGTTGTGGCGTATCAAAGCTGCCGGGTGGTCCAGCTGAACAGTGAGCTGACCAAAGGGATACACACCCCAACAGTCTCTCTGGGGCTCCTGCCAGCTTCTCTGGATCAGCTGCATCACTGCACTGGGTGCCTTGGATGCAGTCCTGCATTCCTGGGGCCCACCAGCCTTCTCCATGCATTAATGGTGCTGCTGGTACCCTCACTGCTGTGCTGGCCCTGACTCCTCTGCCCTCACCCACTGCCCCTCCTTTGTCCACCCTGTTATGTGGCTAAAAACTTTCACAATCATGGTCACTTTCTTCTTCCAATTCCACATGCTCCACATGTACCCCCCATGCTCCTCCTTCTCAATTCAGTCTCCACTTATACACTAATAAATCAATGTACTCTTCCTGTATTTGATACAACATTTACCTATTTTTGTAGGCAAAACAACACCTTTTGAGTGGTTTTTTAAAATCCTTTTAACACCATGCACATATTTCTTCTGCAACTCAGGATTTTTCTGCAAATCAAAAAAACAAATCAACCTAAAACTCCATTCCACTCCTTCCTACAAAACAGCATTAGCTGCAGAATGGTCAGTCCCATTAACATGCCACTTTTTGCAATTGTTTGGTTCACACATTAGCCACCAAATATAATATTCAACAAGTTGTTTTCATGTCAGGGGATCACACACACATCCCACCTCCCACCTTTTCCAGTTCCTTAAAACACAACTCAAGAGGAGATTTTGGGAATCTCTTCTTCCAGGAGCTGTGAAGACACCACATTTACCACCTTACAAAAAAACCCTTTCTACACTTTAAAAATATTTTTAAAACCTCTTACGATTTTTTAAATAACCTTTTACAACCTTTTTATAACTTTTTACAACCTTTCCTGAAACTGCAATTGTGCTATGGGCCTTCCTGTGTTAGTTAGCACATGATCTTACATAAGCTAGCACAGTTACAAAAACCTCTGAACCCTGCATTTCTTCTGTTAACCACTTAGAGTTTTCCAATTAGCTGGGGACATGTACTCCCTTAAAAGTACATTTTTCTGATTAGCTGGGGACTTGAAACCTTTTTCAAGAGGTTCAAAACCTTGAAACCTTTTACAATCATTCAGAAATGATTGTAAAACTGTGTGAGTCCAGGATACTCACTTACACAGTTTTACAATCATTTTAAATAGAAAATAACAAATTATACTATTACTTTTATAACCCAATTGTATTATAGAGCTTCATTTCTGGAGGGATTCTCTGCTGCAGCTTATGGTTAGATATAATTTTACACCCTCAATAATGCCTTAATAAAAGCCAGAGTTTTTGCGTTGAATTCATTGGATTATAGGATCAAAGGATTTCCCAGAAAAAAGCCTTGGGCGCACACCAGAGTCCTCCATCCTGTAAACCCATGGAGCATCAAAAGCATTGTCCCATCTGGAGTAGCAAGTAAATTGTTCCCAAAATTATCAGGATAAATAAGACTCTCTAACATTGTCTTTTTAGTGTTAGGGAGCAAGGCATTACTTTGTTCTTTAGAGAGGTGTGTGTGTGTGGCTGACAAAGTTCTGGCCTCCATGCAGATGCCAATATGAATCCTTTTCACTTATTTTTACATTTTTAACAAAGAAATTAATGTTCATGGGTTCTAAGTCACATAATTCTTTTCATTAATTAGCATTCAAACCTCTATTGGTGATTGATTATCATGCTAATTTGATCCACATTCTTTAGCCCTCTTATCATCTTTCTCTCAGAAGGGGGTGTCCAACTTTCCAGGCCTTAATCACTTCTGCATCTTCTGGTTACTCTAATGTCCTGGAAGGGTTATAAATTTAAGATCCTATGTGTCCAGTCTTCAACTCCCTTTGGCTTTGTTTAGTGAAGCTTGTCAAGGTTAGCTTTAGCAAACTTAACGTTTCAGTGATTTAATGATCAAAATAACAATAAAAGCCTGAAAGGAAACTTAATTAGTGCTGGCTAGAAGTGGGCACTGCTTGCAATTAACTAAAACAACTAATTAAAGTTAATAGTTGGGAAAGTTCTATCATTTCCAACAACAAGCAAGCACAGGCACCAGGGCAGGAGTTTCCCACTCCAGCCACAGAAAATAGAAAGTGGATGTTTGCAGCCCTGGTTCGTGCCGGAGATGTTTTGGTTTTCTGAAATTCCTTTCCCAGGGAGTTTTCTGTAAACAAGAGAAGTGTTTTTGCAACTGCAAGTTGTTTACATTCTTTCCCTAGGAGGGACTTGTTCTTGATGTCCCTCTGATCTGACCAATGTGATTGAAAAGAGGTTTGTCTTCTTGTCATCAATTGAATTGTTCTGTGTAGAATGGTATAAAAAGAGAAACACATCCCAAGAATAAAAGAGTAATTTTCAGCCTTCTGAAGTCAAAGTCTTTGTGTCGTTGTGGTGTAAAACAGTGCCAGATGTTGTGGCCCTGAAACTCCTCAAAATTACAGCAGGAATTGCTGCTATTGGCTGCTCAAAATGTACCTGTTACAGAACCCAGCAGTCTCCAGACCCAGCCGGGGCCCTGCAGGTGCCAGGTGGATGCAGAATTTCCCAGATAAGCAAACAGAGCAGGGCACAAGCTGCCCTTTAGTGAGTGGGGCTCAGGGACATGCAGAGCTCCACATCATGGATTAGGAAACTTAGGGAAGGAAACTTGAGCCCAGTGTTTTGACTCAGCCCACGCTGCAGTGGCACAGCCAGCCTCCCCCTGCCCCATCTTGCTCACCAGGCTCTGACCTGGGGATGCTGGTGGGGGGGAAGAGTCTCCTTGCTCAGTTTCCATATCCCCCATCATTTACAGCCTTTGTGATTACATTCAGCTCTCTGAACTAAATCATTAATCCCCAGCACAGTTCCCATGCCCTCATTTAACTCCACTGCTTGCATTCACCTCTGCCTTTTGGCAGCATCATCAGGGCCTGTGTGGGTGCAGCACTCCAGCCCCCACCCTGCCAGAGCCTCCATCAGCAGCCTCAAACATCCCTATCATAACTAAACCATTACTAAACCATGATAATGCCCCTTTTTTGTGTGTTAAGGACATAAAAGTCTTTTTGTGTTAAGGACTTTTATGTCCTTAACACACAAAAAAAATGTAATGAGTATGCCCTCTTTATGAGACATCTACTAGGTGGGGTATAACCTGCAAATAAGCCCCTTCCAGACATTTGGGAAGAGAAAATGAGGTTTTTTATCTCTGAATCATGCTTCCCTAATTGAAGATGCCACAGGTTTGAGCATCAGGCAGAAACAAGACTGACTCAGATTTTGATGCCAACTGCTCAGATGTTAAACTGTATCTCTTACTGGGGTCACTGATACAGACTTGGCCAGTTTTGTGCCATATCCTACATTTACTTGGGATTTTGTTATCTCATGTGATCATTTACATCTAACTCCAGAGCAAATTCAAGTCCAGATCCAGGAAACTGCAGCTGCCTGGAAACACATCTACTCACCATCAAATAACACTTCTGTGCACTGTCCAAAGCCTTCCCATGGCCTGAAGAGACACAGACTCCAGCAGAGCAAAAACATGTAAAACAAATAAAGCAGCAGATTCTACTCAGAAAAACCATCAGGGGTGACTTTGATCCTCTGTCTGCCACAATCTACAGAAATCTGTCTGCTGCTGGGGCAGGTTTGCTGTGACAAGCCTGTGGTGACCCATCCTGCACTCCTGGAGGGACACACAGCAATCACCTCACAGTGAGGCCACATATCACTGTTTATAATGACTCCAAAGCTAGAAACCCCATGGCTTTTGCTTCACTGGTGGCTCCTGCTGGGCTGGATTTACCTACACACAAGTCAGGATGTTTCTTCTTCTTCTTGGTTTCTTAGCTGACATTAGTTCCCACCGTGTCTCACCCAGCTCTCAGCAGGCACAAAGCACAAGTTAAACACATCCAGTGGAAAGTGACAGCAGTCGTGGCCATTTGCTTCTGCTGCCAAACTCCAGGAATGGAATGGAAAGATAAGGGCAGGAATTTCAAATTATACCCTTCAGTTTATTATTATATGGGGCAAACTAGTCCAGGGTACATGGAGGAGTGTGGGGCCATCCCTGGGTGCCTCCAGCATTGCCACTTGCAGTCTTATAGAACCTGTGCAGCATCAGAGTGATCAGCCTGCACAACAGGAGGCTCAGGGGGACCTTCCTGCTCACAACTACCTGAAAGGATGTTGTAGCCAGGCAGGCAGAGGTCTCTTCTCACAGGTAACAATTGATAGCACAAGAGGGAATGGCCTCAAGTTTTGCCAGGGGATGTTTAGATTTGGTATCAGGGCAAATGTCTTCAGCAAAAGGGAGGTCAGGCATTGAAATAAACTGTCCAGGAAAGTGCAAGCATCACCATCACCCTGCCAGCATTCCAGAAACGTGGATGTGATGCTCAGGCATGTGGTTTAGTGGTGAACACGGCAGTGCTGGGTTAATGGTTGGACTCAATCTTTTCCAAATTAAACAATTTCACGATTCTGTTGTGGGAGCTTCCTCCCCCAAAAGGCATCAAAGTCTCCCATAAAATCATAGAATGATAATCATAAAACCGTAAATGGTGAAGGACTTCAGTGGCTGAAAATTTTTCCTGGTTCAGATGCCAGTAAAATGCATGAAATCTTATATTGCTCTGCCTTTCCAAGTCTGGGATGGCAGGAGGCTCGACATGGGAGGGCTTGGAGGGGATCTCACCTCTTGGGGTGGCCTGGAACCTCCTTCCCCCTTAATCCAAATGCACTTTGGCTTTGGAGCCAACAGAACCCATGGGTGAAGGTGACTGGTGCTTGGGAGTCATGCTTGTTTCAGTACCACTCCTCTGGCAGCTCTGCACATAAATTTTTACACCTTTGAGCTAAATTAAATGAAGCATTAAAACATTTCAGACACTGGTGACACCAAGGATTTACTGAGCAGCCAAAGCCCAACAAGATCTGTCCAAGGGGTGCTCTTCTGCCCTTATTCTTACCTATAAATCTTATTTATCAATACTATATGTAATAAAATAAGTACTTTTAAGAGCAAGGCAACACTTTTTATTTTTATTTAAAAAGGCCTTGATGGCAGGAATATAGTGTAAAAATCATTGGAAAAACTAAAAGGCATCGATACATATCGGAATATACACTTTTTACATAAATTACATTTATTTATTTTTTTCTTTCATTTGAGGTTCTTATTTGATATTGAGGTCTAATAGTTAATAGGTCCTGGGATCTGGACGTTTAGACCACCATAGTCTAACATGTACATGTTCATGGGCCATTGCTGAAAGAGAGGAAGAGAAAAAGAAGGCAAAAGTCTCCGTTAGGACACAACACAAAACCATGCATACATCAAATCTCTGACATCTTCCAACAACTGGCTGTTGCTCCCACTTTCCAAGTAAGAGAAAAGAACCAACCCCAAACCAAAACACCACTAGAGAACTTGACAAAAACCTTTTGAAGTTTATATTTCTCTTGTGCATTTTTTGGGGGAGTTGTATTTGGTATCATCCACAACTGAAGCCAAGCCCTGAAGGAGTGCAGTTGTATGCATCCCCCCTGACTTTCTCTCTTATTTTTTCCCATTTTGTGGCATTCTAGAGCTCTGCATTGCTCCCAGAACCGAGCTGGAGTTACACCCAGCACAGCTTGCACCGTGGGGAACCACCAGGTCCTGCTGAGAGGCACCACAGACCTGAGGTGATGCCACCAGCACTCGTGTTTTTACCCACTGGGGTGGAGGGATTTGCTTGAGCCTGTCTCATAGGCAGCACCCACTAAAGCTGAGCATCCCCAAGGCACACTGCAGGAATGCAGGAGAGCCCCAGGGGGTGTCACTTCACTCTGCTGACCTCCCCCAGACAAACCCTGCAGAAAAAGGCAGCCCCACAGGTGTGTCCCCTTGTCACCCTGAATTTTCCTGCTTTCCAGTGTTTGCAGTTTGTAGTGGAGGCTCTCACGCAGCTTCATATAAACTATGTAGATATTTAGAGCTTATCTACTGTGTTTACATATTTCTCCTCTGGGAGGAGAAATATGATTGATGGTGATGTTCACCATCCAGGTCAAAGAGGTGGGGATCTGTGTAGCCAATCTCTTGCCTGTTGTACAAATGCATATAAGAATGGAGTCAGATAATTAAAATAGAGAAGCTTTCCCTTGACCTGCTGTGCCTGCCTTGTTCTTCGTGTGCCTGAAACTGTGGCATCCCCTCCTTCAGCAAACCTGCTTGTGCCATTTCACATCATATTTTACAGTGTTTGTCAGGCAGAGGGAGGTGGTGACAGCTCGAGGAGAACAGAGAGCAGCATCCTGAAGCAGAAAGATAGGTAGGCAGTAACCCCCCTAATATCTGGAAGGCTTTACCACAAGCGAGATCTGATTTGTTGATGATGTAGACTCCATATTGGAAGAAGAGGAAGAGGAAGAAGAGGAAGAGGAAGATACCGAGTTCCCTTCGGAGATCCTCTTCCGCTTCCGTTTGGGAACACTGATGTCTTTCTCTGCAAGGAGAGAGGGAAGGCGTGAGGGGTCTGAGCCCTGAGAGTGCTCCCTAAAGTGCTCCCTAAAGCAAGATGAGGACTCATCTTGCCACTCTGAGCTGGCCTTGCTCAGAGCATCCCCCTGCAGGGATCTGCTGTGCTGTGACAGCTGTCAGCTTTCCTCACACTGCAGGCACGCTCTGCTTGCCACATCTCCCTTCTCTATTCATCCACCTCTTTACATAAAACTTACAGGATTGTAGTTATCTCTAGGACTGCTAATTCTGACACATTTGATAAAAACTGAGATTTATTGGGATGGTGGGACAGAGAGAAACACATTCCCGGTGATGATAGAAACCTTAGAAATTCAGCTGCTAAATGATGGCTCAAATTAAGGCCTTTAACCAGGGAATAAATTGCTCATGGTGAGTAAATTGCTAATGGCAGAGGGATAATCATATCCTCCAGAACAGGCTGGAAGTTTGAGCCAAACAGCCCAGTCTTCCCACAGCTCACTTGGAAGTGGAATCCTCCAAGAGGATAGTTTAGTCTGGAACAGATGCTGAGCCTAACTTTTTGTAGGTAGGACCTTCTCCCCCTCCTGCCCTGGGGATGTGGGAGGTTCAAACACCACCTCACAGCTCCCATCCATTTTCTCTCCCACAGTGCCAGGAAAGCCACAGTGATGTCCTACCCCTTCCCTTACCTGTTTGTTTGGCCTCGGTGCAGATTTCAGCAAATGGCCTGTGGAACAGACAAGGGATGAGTCATTTATTGCACACTGTGTGCCTGCCTGTGCAGGGACACAGCCCAGACCCTGACCCTGACCCTGAGCTGACTCCTCCAACACCCTTTGTTTGGAGAGGGGGCTTGGAGCATCCCCAGTGCACCCTGGAGAGAAGCAACCTGGAAGAACTTCTCTGCATCTCTGAGTTACCAGCCCCCATGTCACATCCCTTCCCAGCATCATCACCCCAAACTGCACAAGAAAGGGGGGGACAAATCAGCCCTGCCCACCCCTCACTGTGCCCACCCATGGGCAAGTACCTCCCTGCAGCACAGGGCAGTGGATGCCAGGGATGGAGCAGGTCCTCCACAGATACGTGGTGGCCCCGGTGGCCTCACGGTGAGTTGCTCTGCTTATGGCTGAAGAATTGAGGACAACACTCAACAAACAGAAACCTCCCCCATCACAAAGCTGGGAAAACTCACTGGAGCTGGTTTATCACCACTATTCGGATGCTCTCCCGGGCCTTCAGGATCTTCTCCAGCCGGTGGATGTCGTAGGTGTTGGGATTTCTGAACGGGATATCGTCCGGCAGCCCAGTCACCTCCACCGAGTCAGGGCTGTCCCTGATGAGTTTATAGGGCACCATGACAGGCCTGTTCAAGCCCAGAGCCTCTCCTGTAATGTGAGAACAGAGGACAGCACACAGCTTTACCCTACAGGGCTCCAGAACCAACCACCTGAAGGATGAAGAGCCCTGGGGAACTTTGGGATGCCGTGGCTGCTGTGATGCCCAACTTTTGCTGCAGTCACATCCCACCCAGCCATTTCACATCCACCTGCCCAGTTTATTGTCTGCTCTGTTATTGTTCATGTAGAATTCTGCCAGGAGCCTCAGGTGAGTTCAGAACACACACACAGCTGCACTTGCCCAAGCCCATGGCTGGACCAGCAGCAGGAGCATGCAAGACAGCCCAGGACAGAGGGGAAATGGAAAAGATTTGTCCATTTCCTCTTGCCTCTGTATGTCAGCAGGTCTGGGGGTCACTGGGGTGGAGATCAAACCCATCCTCATCATCACATCACATCATTCCTGCCCATTTCTTGAATCAATTTATCTCTTTGGCCTCCACAACATCCTATGGCAGTGATACACCTCAATTTAATTCCTTGCTGCACTAAAAGCCCTTCCTTCTGTAAACTTAAACCTGCTGCTCACCTCTCTGGGTACCCCTTCATTTCCTGCTCACTGGGGAGCAGAGGACATCCCTCACTCCTGCACTGTTTCTGACTATCAGAGCCTGGTCCCACCTTGCATCTCTGCAGCTCCAAAACCTGAAGCTGTTAGTGGCCACACAGCCACATTTCTAACTTTCCTCCCAGAGAGTTTGTTCCATCAAAGGCTGACATCAGACTGAACAAATCCTGCTTCTGTGTTGCATTCTGCCATACTCTTTCCCCTCTCCAAGGATGAGCTGTGAACAAGAAGTTAATAGTCCCACCTGCCAAGAGTGAGACACAGGGACATCCCTGGGGACAGGCTGTAACATGGAGCAGCAGGACAACGTCTGTTCTGCAGTGCCTGGGCTATAAATAGAGGCCTTTGTGGAAATAATTTTAACTGTGGCTGCTCTCAGCAAAACCAACCTCACCCTGTGATGTGTGCAATCAGAGACTCACCGTATTTTTCATTGAAAAGCTCTTTCACTTGCTCTCGGAGAATCACCTTCTCCCCAAGCCTGTTGGCATCGTCCTCATCTGCAAAAGCAAGAAACAACAGGGGTGAACTTAATTTGTTTCCTTCTGAGCCCCTGGAAAACAAATCTCACTGACATAATGCAGGACAGTATCCCTGTCCCTCTGCCCCAGCATAAGCTGGGGACACCTCAGAGGTGCTGCTCTGTGCCTGCACCCTGTGACACCTTTCAGAGCTGTGCAAAGCAGCTCTAAAGTGCTGCCAGATCTCCATTTGCCATGTGCTGCCACAGCTAAAAGCGTTTTATATCTACTCTGCAGGGCTGTAAATGACTAGAAAAAATGCAAAGCAATGAAGACTCAAGCCCTCAGTGCCATGAATGCTCCCACAAGTGACATCAAGGAAGGAGAGAGCACTTTTTTGGCTAAGCTCCTAAGTGAAGTATTGTTTTATAATATGCCATATAATTAGCTTGGCTTTACTGGCTTTTTTAATTATCCTCATTGTGCTCAACAGTTTCTTTTTCATTCTGTCATTCCAAACGATGTGCCTAAGTCAGTAGATTTTTACACTCAGCTATTTGGCATCCTCAGGAGGCTTCAGGACAAATGACTGGGGTCATGACCTAACCCCTGACCTAGGGTCAAATGACCCTAACCCTAACCTGTCCCTTTCAATGCCTTTTTCCCCCCACAGGTATAAAGTACCAAGTGAACACACCTCATCTGCCTCTTGCTGTGGTCACCCCTCCCAGCAAGCTGGGATGCACAAGGCAGGACCAGCTCAGTGGGGTGGACTCCCCACCTTCTCTCCTCCCAGATTTGATCCTCACTGCACCCAAGGCAAGCACTGTCACCCAGGCTGGCAAGGCACTGGGTAAAAATAATGGATTCACTGAATGGTTTGGGTTGAAAAGGACCTTCTAAGATTATCCAGTTCCAACTTCCTGCCATGGGCCAGGACACCTTCCACTATCCCAGGGTGCTCCAAGCCCTGTCAAACCTGGCCTTGACACTTCCAGGGATGGGGCAGCCACAGCTTCTCTGGGCATCCTGTGCCAGGGCCTCTCCACCCTCACAGGGAAGAAATTCTTCCCAATATCTGATCTAGCCCTGCCCTTTGTCATTGTGAAACCATTCCCCTTTGTCCTTTCACTCCAGGCTCTTGTTCAAAATCCCTCTCCAGCTCTCTTGGTTCCTCTTGGATCCTCTTTAGGCTCTTTCCTCTTTAGGAAGGGGCTCTAAGGTCTCCCTAGAGCCCTCAGGTGAACACCTCCAGCTGTCCCAGCCCGCCTCCAGACCAGGAGTGCTCCAGCTCTTGGGTAAGTTTGTAGTCTCCTTTGGACTCACTCCAAGATTTAGGTCTTTCTTGTGTTGGCGGCCTCAGCCAGATGCAGTGCTTCAGGTGGGGTCTCACAAGAGCAGATGGCTATTCATGGTGGGTTTTTACAGCATCAAGGTGATCCCTGCAAACCTTGGCATGAGGGATCAAGGCATCCTCTGCCCCCAGTCTGCAGCTGTTTAGTTTCATTTTGAGCAATCACATGATTATGATTTTTTATTATTTTGAGCAATCATATGATTTTTGTTTTGGCTTCAAGCAAAAGCATGGCTGGAAGTTTTGTTTTAAATGCAAGGTGAAAATCCACTGCATGTCCCTGCCCCCTGCATGGGGCTGATTTCAGTGCTCAGCACTCCAGGCAGAAATACACCCATCCCACATCTCAGCCACTCTGCTGCTGTGGGTGCTGGAGAGAAGCTGTCAACCTCAAACCTCTGCACCCTGCTGCTGCAGGGTACAGCCTCAAAAAAGCCCCTTCTCCACCTGGAAAACAATTGCTTTGCATGGATATTACAAACACACACAAAAAACCAAGCAAACAAAAAAAAAAACCCAAAGAACTTTCTGCAAAGAGAGCTCAGGGGCAAGTCGTGCTTCAAATCCAGAAATGGCAACAAAGCAGCTTGAATGGCATGGAGCAAAACATAAACAAAACAGATGAAGAAATCTAAGTGATGCCTCATGGTGCCACTCTGGAGGTCCTGGTGGATCAGAGGGGACAGCCCTGTGGGCTCCCTCTGTGACTTCCTTGTCATCAATGCTCAGTTTCTGGGCTGTATATACATACCAGTATGGATGTGTAGATGGTAGCAGACAAAGACACACCAAAATTCAGTGTTCTCACTCATTTAATTCTCTGGGACTGAAAAACACAGCAGCTCTTTCCTTTCCACTTGTGACCCGAGAGCAAGAACCAAGATCCAAAGGGATCTTGTTTTTTTCCACCCTGAGGTGGGCACTACTCCCAAATTCCCATTCAAAGACACAAACAAATGTCATGGAAATCCTGGAACTGAGCATACATAACAGTGAAGCCAAAGAGGAGCCTCTGGCCACTGGCACTTATTCCCAGGGACTTACCCCTCCGTGCCCAGGCAAGAGAGACCTCCATTTCCCTTTGACTTTACCCATTTGGGTTTGGGAATTTATCAGCTCAAGGAGTAAATTGAAGGAAGGAGTAAATCAAGGAAGCCACTAGTGCTCCTGAAATGTGCTGAGTCCTTCCCATAAAGCAGGTTTATCCATGCTGTTGGCTTCAGGGCTGTGTTATCCTTTTTTTTTTTTCTTTTTTAAATTAAAATAGTAGCTAGTTGATTAACTTTTTTCCTCAATTCTGCTTGCCTGAAGTCACCACCTCTGCACTCCACAGATATTTACATAAAAGTGGTCACATTTTTAAAGCATCACTTGCTTTTCTTCTATGGGACTTGTCAGAGCTTAACATTTCTTTGAGAGACACCAAGCTACTTCTAGTAATTATTAAAGCTGAGGTTTAGGTGTCTGCTGTTGGGCAATAGAATCCAAACCACTGCTTATTCTTCTAATGACTCAAAACCCTCCCACAAAACCAAATCCAAGGTATCCCATGGGTAAATAATGGTTCTGTCTGTGTTCATGATGTCATGTGCAGAGCCTTGATCTCAGTGGTGAAACCATGGCATAGTTGGGCAGGATACCCAGTGGAGCCTTCTTCCTTCCCATGCCACCACCTGTACCCTCAAACTCTGCTCAAGGGGATGCTTGTCCTCTGCTCAGCCACTGCTCATGGAGTAACAACCTCCTGTTACCCAAAGATGTGTCACAAAGCCCTTTCCATCAGGAAAACTGTCACTGCTCAACAAATCCCACTGAGAATATGGCTCAGATCCCTTCTGCAGGCAATCCCAGACTCATCAAGAGATACTCAGCCAGCAGGCTGAGGGCAGGCTCCTTACAGCAGCCTGGGATCTGGCCCTGAACCCCAAGAGGATCCTTTCCCCTTCCATGGCTGCAGTTCAGTTATACCCCTGTGTAAATCCAGAATAAATGTGCTGACTTTACTGAGGCTAACTAACTCAGGTTTAAATGCAGTTTGAATTATGTTAACACATACATATTTTCAAAGCAGAGCTATAAACTTGTGGGAGCAGCAATTAACACCTAGACCTACAGCCAAAATCCCAGGGGATGGCACTAAGGCTGGATCTGCTGTAGCTATGCCATGCCCTGCCACAGGCACAGGCAGGTGAGCTCTTCCTTACACCAGTATCTCACATCCCTGGAGTAAGAGGTCCCCAGTAAATACAATCTGTATCTTACATCCCTGGAGTAAGGGATCCCCAGTAAAGTACAATCTGTATCTTACATCCCTGGAGTGAGGGATCCCCAGTAAAGTACAATCTGTATCTTACATCCCTGGAGTGAGGGATCCCCAGTAAATACAGTCTGTATCTTACATCCCTGGAGTGAGGGATCCCCAGTAAATACAGTCTGTATCTTACATCCCTGGAGTAAGGGATCCCCAGTAAGTACAGTCTGTATCTTACATCCCTGGAGTGAGGGATCCCCAGTAAATACAGTCTGTATCTTACATCCCTGGAATAAGGGGTCCCCAGTAAAGTACAATCTGTATCTTACATCCCTGGAGTGAGGGATCCCCAGTAAATACAGTCTGTATCTTACATCCCTGGAATAAGGGATCCCCAGTAAAGTACAGTCTGTATCTTACATCCCTGGAGCCTTCATGGCTAACACCAACCCAGAGTATGTGTTAAAGCAAAGCAAAAAACGCCCAACCCAAACCCATGGAAGCTCTCCTTATGTATGGCAAGTGGATTTGTAACAAATTAATTGCTGGGACACATGGATGAAGGATGAGGAGAACATGGCAGGCTCTTTTGGCTGGAGTGATGGCATCAATGCTCAGGGACTACAGCAGAAATACTGTACTAGTACAGAAAAGCTTCTACTACTAGAAATGCAGAAAGGGTTAATAACAACAATAAAACACTGTATCATTCACTTCTGGATATCACAGGGAAACAGAGCAGCGGGGAAAAAACAATACCTGAAATTTGGGGGGGGCTGGTTTAGACATTTTCATTCCCATGTTAAATCACAAGTGCATTTCTTGTCTGCTACCACCTACGATGCACCAACTGAGCTACGTACCATTCAAAGCAGCATAGGCTTTTTCCAAAGATGTTATCCGTCTAGGGGCTACAGCACAGGTTAATGGGAGACAGAAAAAAAAAAAAAGAGAAAGAAAACAGAGATCCATGAGTGCTGCAGCTTGGTTTCTTGGTCACAAACAAAAGCAAAACCCAGGATAAAAATTCCTCTGGCCCCTTGGCACAGAGACATTTTGGTAGCTAATAACTGCTGGGTAAGTTATTTACTGGTGAGCTGGGCTCTCCACCTCATACCAGGACCTGCTTTGCTGGAATGTGCTTTAGCCTGCAAGCATCCCTTTGGTTATGCCACTCTCCTGAGCAGCTCAAGGTCCACCTGTGCATAAGGATGGCATAATTTATGGCATGTGCCAGAGCAGCAGCAGCTGTGTTGCACAGCTGTTCCAGTGCCAGAGGAGAAAAAAAAAGTATCTCAGGTTGAAACAGATGAAAAGCAAACAGGGAAATCGTGTCAGTTCTGCATCAACAGGAGAAATGGGAGCAAAAGGAATCCCTAAGGAGAGGCTGGTGCTTGCCACTAACTCCAAAGTGATGAGTGACATAAAAAGAAATTAACTTCCTGTGGGAAAACAAGCAGGGATGGGACTATGGCCAGGATTTGCATGATGGACAAAAGGAGGAATGAAGTGGCTCATCCTGCTGAAGTCACAGCCACAGGGAGAGCTGGTGGGGGGGTCAGGGCTGCAGTACCAGGGCAAGGAAGGGGCTCAGAGGGGAGGCTCTTGATGCCAAACTGCAGTGAGCTGACATGGGCAAACTGAAGGGGATCTGGGAGACAGCAGGAAAATGTGTCCAAATTTCCTAAGCAGAGGTATAAGCAACCTGAAGTAGCTCCAAATACCTAGCTCAAAATACGTGTTCCCCATTTCAAGCAGGCTCAGGAAAGCAGCCACTGCAGCACAGAGCTCTGCTGATGCCCTGCATGGGGGAGGAGAACCCTTCAGTTCAGGGGCACAAAGGAACAGAAAAAACCACGTGGTTCTGCTCAGAACAGCTGCAGGCACTGAGATTTGGGTGTAGACCCACATGAGCTGGGGCTCTTCACCCCTGAGCTGCAGGAAGACAAATTCTGCCATCAGTAGTTGCAGCAGTGCCACTCACTGGCAGGCTGCAGGATCCCACCCCAAAATAAAAGATGATCTCTGCAGCTTGCTCCCCTAAATTGCTGCTGACACCCTGTGGGCAACACTGCACTAAACACTTATGCAAAGGGGAAGGGATACAGATGGGTCATGCTGGTGCTGGGAAAGCCAAGCTAGAGCCCAAGCCAAGAGGGAGCAAGGTCCTGGCATGGCTTCTGTCAAGCAGGAATGCAGGCAGGAGCACAAGCAGACTGCAGGCAGCAAGGGAGAGAAACATATGGCAGGATCTTTCCAACATGGCTCAGAAGTGGTTTAAAAAAGACAGCATGGCATTTCCTTTGGTTGGCAGCAACTCAAAGGCTTTTGCAGCATTTCAAGGTGCTGTTGTGAAATTACCTTAAGAAAGGTAATTAAAATTTCTTGTCCTGCTAACTGAAAGGTGGCATTCAGCCTTAAGCAGAGGAAGCATCCCACCAGGCCCAGGGCAACTGTGCTGCAAGGTCTGGGCTGCATCCCAACGTGCTGCACTACAGCCAGGATGGAATGGCACCCATCTCACTGTTTGATAAGCACCCTGAAAAATGAGGGGGCTTGGGGTTTCTGAAGGGCACAGCAGGACATGATGGTGGTGGAGAGCAGGAGGGAGGAAAGAGCAAAGTGAACACAAGGGCTTGGATGAGCTGGGTGATGGTGCTGCCCTCTCGACAGTGAGGACACCACACACAGAGGCAAATGGGAAAAGACCAAAGCTAGGGAAAGAAAAAGGTGATTGGAATCACAAACATGCTTACAGACAGGCTTTGAAGCTCCACAGCTATTCACATCTGCTTGAATTTTAACCCTCATAGTTATCCATGTATAAAAATATATATTTTTATACACACACACATATATTCGACCTGCCTGAATTTTCACCTTAGACTAGAAAGAGTGACCAGTTGAACACTCAAAAATAATCACCCCAGGCCTGATTGGTGGGTTAAAAAGGGTTGGGGGGTGAAGGGAGATGGATATGGACCTTGAAAAGCAACCTGGTGATGGAGCAAGATGTGCCCAGCCCTCACCACAGCTTTCCTCTTTTCTATTTTTCTTGCCAGGAGTTTCCAATGCGAGGCACATCTCATCAAAGTCTTGAGGAGGATTGTGCTCTTGTGGTTAAAAAAAAAAAGAGTATATATATATAAAGGATGCCTGGATGTGTGGGTTTTTTAATTAAATAACACTGCCTGCCCTACTTTATTAATTGGAATACGGGAAATAATCTATCATGGTGGTAGGGAGCTGGGGGAATAGGACAGATGGAGCTGGTCTACATTTTCACTCAAAGCACATAAAAATTAACATACAGAAAGATTTTTCGTGCCTGTATGTGTGTGTGTGCTAGATTACTTATGCTTGATAATATTTTCCAAAGGCTCATATTAAGCCACTTTTGTATCTGTGCCTCAGGAAAGAAAAAAAAACAAAAGAAAAGTGCAGTGTTTATAGCACTAGAGCTTCACCCCTGCTCACTCTCTCCTGTTGAATGCTGAGAGATCATGCTGCTTTCAAAAAGGGGGTTTGAAGGTGTCTTTTGCAGAGCAGTGGCCAGCAGTGTGGAGAAGAGGCACTGGAAATCAAAGGGAAAACTTCTGGATGCCAGGAGGGTTGTGCTCCTGGGTTAAAGGGCCTGGGGAAGCCATGCAGGTGAAGGGCTGGCACTGGTGGCCTCAGGGCCATTGTCCCACCTTTGAGAGGCTGTAAAACTGCACTGCAGAAAGGGTTTTTTTCCCCAAAAAGAGCCTCATTGCCTGCAAAATCCACCTTTTTCTGCAAACAGCATCCCTGCAGGCACACAGCCCCCAGCTGCTTCTGCACTAGTGTCTCCCCCACCTCTCATTCCAGGAAAAATACCATCTCAACATACAAATTACAGATTATCTTGAGAAAAAAAGCACATGAGACACCCAGATTATATTGAAATCCTTTTAGCTGTTTCTGTTACACTTAAAAAAGGGGTGTCCCCAAAAGAAAGAGATCTGTGGTCCTGCAGTTACCAGGAATGCTCTTTGCAATGTAGGAGCTGCACAACTTTAAAGCATTTGAAACGCCATAAAGGTTTAACCTAAAAGGTTAAAGGTTTAACCTACAGGCAACTAAAACCACTCCAAAGTGATTTTTTTTTTTAGAATTACATTAAATTTCCCTTTTTCCTAAACACGTGTACTCTTCATGTAATATTTTAGCCAAAATGATCCACAAAACCCATTAGCTTCCCTTACATTTATGATGTTACCTCCTGAACTTTCCAGCTTTTAGAGACCTCTGCAATGCCATACTTGGGAGTAACTACTGCTTTCATTTAACCCTCCTCTATGAAATAAAAGTGATTTTCATTGACTTTATTTTAATGCCAAGCATGCTGCTGCTCTTCATTTTACATGACAGGGCTTTACTAGAAAATACTGAGGTAAAAAGGACAATCTTTAATTTAAATTGTTTGTGACCTATGACTACTTGGAAATCATTCATTTTGTTAAGGCAGATGAAAAGCAATCAAAATCAAGGCAGTGGCTGCATCACTGTATTGCCACCAACCACTTTGGTGTAAAAGCAAACAATGGGTTAATTGCTGCCCATGGGGATTAGGGAGGGGCAAAAACAATCAGCTCTTTTCTGGAAGAGACATTCCAGTGGTAATCTGACTACTAGGAAATACTTATGAGTCCTGAAACTGCCTCTGAAGATTCAGCAAATACGGGAAATTGTCTATAACAAATTGAGATGTCAAGTAAGAAAACCCCCCCCACCTGTATCTGCTCTTATTTAAAACCTCAGTGGGAGGAGCAGGAGTGAAGCACTGAGCCTGGCAGGGATGCTGTGACCTGCTGAGCCCACTCTACTGAAATACACATGAAATATGTCTTTGGCTTTGTGCTAGAAGGCCAGTCTGCAAGGGGAGCATTCAGCTGGAGGAGGAGGGAAAAAATGTAGTGCACTGAAAAGAAAATCAATTTCCTCTACATCTCTGTTTCTCAGGCTGTGTCTCCCAGCCAGGTAGCAGCATGAAGTATCTGCCTTCTGATGTGCTCCTTTGTTCATGGTGTGATTTGTGTCAGATCAATGTCTCTTAATGTAATTATACCATTTAGGGTGGGGAATGGCAAGACAAGATGTGGCTGGAGGAGTGTAATTCCATGGAAAATTAGAGTTCTGCAGAACTTGTGCTTCAGTGAGGCTCATTTTAGGTCCAGCTGATGCCAACTGGCACATTGCTGCTTAGGACCAAAAGATACAAGTCTAAGGCCACAGAATTCTTGGGGGACCTCCCTGTCATGGGCTGGGGACACAGGGACACAGAAGTGAACACATGGACCATGTCTGAATTCTCCTGGAACTGAACACATGGGCCATGCCTAAATTTTACTGACAGCTCACCTTTTGTTAGAGCTCTAACACCTTTCTGCTATTCCCAATAAGGGCATATAAATGTTTTCCTGTCTGTCATACTTGTCTTTCCTAAATTGTGCCATTGCCATGGAGGCTGGCCAAGGAAATGGGAAGCCATGAATAAAGATGACAAGGTTCCTTGCACCCATCTGTGCTCTTCCAACAGTTGTAACTACAGACATTTAAAATCTAGACAGGTTTTTACCCACATTTTTGACAGCAGCTCTCTTTTCAGCAGCCAAGAAATGAGAGACAGCTACCGCAGGGATTCAGGGTGAAGGACACTGCTCTGGGGTGAGGATTTGAGCAGCTGTGGATGGAGCTCACCCTGGACACCCTGTCCTCTCCTCTGCCATGTCTTCCCTGCTGTATCTGCCTGTGGAATGTTCACCAGCTGGAGTGGACCTTCACTGCCATGCTACTGCAGCCCAACATGGACCCTCGTGGTTAATCAACCCTTACCATGATCTTCTCTTGCCACCCAACCCACCAGCTCATTACAGCACAGATTTATTTTAAGAAAACACTTAAGAAAGTGGGTGATTTCTTAAATACAGAAAACAGATCCCTGCCCTAGATTAGCTGTTGAAAAATGCCATCATTTCAAGGCAACAGCAGCAGTACTAATGGGTGATGCCAGCTGTCTCAGGCAACAAATGCAGCAAACAACAAAACCAAAGTGGGAAGCCCAGGAAAGTGAAGTCAGAACAACCTTCCTCCAGCTGATAAAATTATTGCTTGCCATCCACAGTTTACAACTCCCTGGCCACCACTAAACACATAGCCAATGCATTGCTTAGGCAAAAAGGTATCATCTCTTACCAGGTTTGGGGATGAGTCCTTGAAAAGGCCTGTGAAAAATAAGGAAAAAAGGAGATTTAAAATGAAATGGTACCAGGAAGCAAGCATGAACACAGGCTGAACACCCTCCCATGGCCCATGGAAGGCTGGGGATCAGCCTGTCCTTCACACAACTCATGTGGGACCAACAGGAGCTCTGTGGGGATGAGGTCCCTGCTTGGGGCAGCATGATGTACTTCATGCTGCACTGGTAAGTAGACAAACATGGTCCAGCAAAAGGGTGACAGAGCCACTCTTAAGCCCATTTTTTTCCTGACTCAGCTTAGTGTGATACACAGCTGAAGTGCTTTTCCCTCCCTTCCCACTCGTGTCCATCCCCTCTGGCTGTGAAACACAGAGGACCCTGCCATGAACAGGGGGTGCTAAAGCACAGCAGGCTCTGAGCACTGCCCTGCATCAGCAATAATCTGTCTCAAGCCTCCTAAAAAAGCAGCTGGGATTTCTCTGCCTGGAGATCAATCACACCAAGCACCTTTTCCTCCTGCCACTGCCTTCCCCACCCTCTCCTCAGGCAGTGGATAGGAAGAAAGCAGGAGTGTCTGTTTTATGGTCCCCTCCTTTCTGATGAACCATTAGCTGCCACCTTAATTGCTGTCTTGGGGGACTGGAGGCATTTACAGACCTGCCCCAATGGGGCTGCAGAGCAGGGAGTGCATTTAGGGGGGCTCCCTCCTCTCCTCCTCTCTGGCTGCAGAGGGTGGCTGCCCCCTCTCCCCACATACCGTGTCACAGTGAACTTGATTTTATCAGCGACGGCCAGGATCCTCTCCAGGTTTTGGGAGCCAAAGGTGCAGGGCTTCCTGAAGGGGATCCCAGGAGGCAGCCCCTCTATGATCACCGACCCCGGGTTGCTCTTAATGCGTTTGTATGGCACTTGCACAGGGTATTTAATCCCCAAGGCCTCACCTAGGAGAGAAGTGAGTGGTAATTGAATAGTGAGTGTGCAGGATGCCAGGGATGCCATTTCTGCTGCAGCTCTGGTTTTATCCCCAGCCCTGCCAAGGCATAACACAGTGTGGGCAAGCTGCTCGAAGCACCAGATCAACGACCAATATTTTCAGGCTGCCTCCATGAAAAAAAGAGACTGGATGTGGCACTTGATACCATGATCTAGTTGAGGTGTTAGGGCTGGGTTGGACCCGATGATCTTGAAGGTCTCTTCCAACCTACATATTCTGTGATTCTGTGATTCTATGAAAGCTGTGAAGGGGGCCAAATACAGGTAGATGTGTGCAGCAAAGCTCATGGGGCTGAGGAGATGCACCATCCTGCATGATGATGCCCAGGCACTGCAGTGGGAGGGATGGGAAGCTGCTCCTCTTTGCTTTGGGATGTTATTTTGAGGTAACTCCACAGGTTATGTTCCCTCTCTTAGGCCTGGCTGTGGGATTGAGGCTACATATCTCCTTGCAAGTACCTGGACAAGTGTTCCCCTTGCCTAGAAAATGGCATGGACAGGGCAAGGGTGTAAAGGAGCACTCACTATGGCCTGTTCCTGTTCCCTTCCCAACCTCCCACCACTCCCTGTGCTCCCACAGCTCCTGCAGCAAACGGTGCCAAATCCCAGATCTGCCATTCCCTCCTGGCCCTCCTGAGGACCAGCAGCTCAAGGGGGAGATGAGAGAAAGGCAAGAAGGAATCAGGAGCAGAGGGAAGAGATAAAGAGCAAAAATTAGGAGGGAGTAAGGGGGGGAATAAAACAAGCCTGGTTTCTCACCATATTTCTTATTGAACAGGTCCTGGACTTGTTCCCGCAGCGTGTTAGCAATGTCTATTCTGGAAAGCCTGGCATCATAATTTTCTGTAAAATAAAGAAACAATTATAGATTTCTGCTGGTATATTAAAAGGCACTCTGTGACTTTTAAGTAATGCCATTTTCTAATTATAGGAAAGCCCTTATCTTGCAATTAGCTAATCTGTGGAGTGGGTCATTCAAAGTCCTTAAAAATAATCTAAACAGAAATATGTTGGGTTATTTTTCCCTTGCCTGTTTGCTAAGAATAAAAGCCACGTGAAATTGAAGATTCAGTTGTGATAATTACTGGCATTAAAATATAACACACTCCAAAGCCTCTCAGAAAAGGCAAAGGCTTTGAAAAAGCTCCCCATCTTTGTGCAAACCCTCACAGGCTCCCAGGGCCCCAGAAGAGACGCCTGAGCAGGGTAGCACTTGCCTGTCCAGCCCACAGGCTTCTCACCATCACTCTGTCCCCCAAGGGAGCCACCATGCTGCTGCCAGCTAAACTCGAGTGGCATTTATACAAACATCACACAGGTGGAAAAAGCCCCAGAAAAGGCAAACCCCTAGGCTTGGAAACTTAATTATGCATCTCACAAGGTCAGACAGGGAGATAAGACATGTAGGTTAATTAGGGCACCATGCAGAGCACTTCAAGCCTCTTCTTGGACCTGTGAGACTGCCTGTCCTGGCTGTGCATCTTGTCTTCTAGTTGCCTGGTGCTTTCCATCCTCTCATCCCACTTCCTCCTCTCCTTCTTCCCAGCCTTGTCTTGTTCCTCTGCCAACCCACCAAGCCCCAACACCCAGGTCTGTCCCATGCAGCCTCCACAGTGGGCCAGGGGCTCTGCCTCAGCCCCCACATTTGCCTCCAGCCCCACACCTTGAAAGCCCTGTCTCTTCACAGCGTCCTCCAGCAGCACCTCGCTCGAGTCCCTCTCGTCGGCGGCTGAGACAGGGGACATAAGAGGAATTAGGATTCACAGTGCTGCCAAGGGGGATGCACGGGAGGGGCTTTCCAGCCAAAACAACAAGGTGGGGAGGGAAGGCTGTAGGAAACCACTCTCACTGCTCTCCTATCTAGACCTCAAGAGCCCAGCTGCTGGGTGTTTTTCAGCCTACCTTTGGCTGCTGGGCTGTCTGACACCGGCTCTTTCACGCCCTCGGCCAGCAGCTCCGGTCTGGAAAACAGGGAGAAGCAGAGGGCATGTGAGTGACCTCCCTGCCAGTGACAACCTGCTGCTCCAGCATCCTCAGGACACCACTCCTACAGCCACAAACCATTCACTCTGTCTGGCTAATGCCATTTAAAAGCTCCTGCTACACAGTGGGAAAACTTTGGATATAGTTTTCATGCTGACAGACTCTTTAACGAGCTGATGTGTCACTCCTTGGGATGAGATTAAGTAGGTGATGACTGAGCAGCTCAAGTCAGCAGCTACAGACTTTTAGTGGATAAGGTCCTGAACATTTCTTAGGGATGGGAGAAGCCATGCATGGGCTCTTTCAACATAAAACTGACCCCCAAAATTGCCCTTTATATTGCCCAATACTAAAGCTGTATAGTGAGGTGACAGTATTATTAGCAAGGTGTACTGAAACTGTGTCACAAAGGAATTGATCTGAGATCAGGACAGGAAGAAACCCCAAAATATGGTTTGGCTGATCTGAGAGCTGCTATGCTGACAAAATCTCCATGCTTTCAATATTTATTTTCTGTTTCAGTCACCTGCAGCATTGGTTGTGCCAGCATTTGGGTGAGAAACTGCCCCCAAAATACCTAAGACATCTTAAAATCCATCTCTGCTGGATCTGTTCCATCTTTCAGGGCAATGCTATTGCATTACATTGGTTGTGGCTTTTCACAGCCCTCCCACAGCTCTTATCCCTCACTCCCCAGCACAGGGTCAGCATCTTTCCTCATGTCAGCAGCATCCCATGTCCATATATGCACATCTGGACCAGAGCCACTTTCTGCAGGAAAACCCCCCAGGGCTCCCAGCCCCTGTCTTTGCTCCCACATCAGGGCACCCTGAAGTTTAAAGGCCTCTTCACCCATCCTGCTGAGGTGGCCAAACCTTTGCAAAAGCAGGTTAAAAACCCAAAAAGACATGAAGGGACAGATGACAACACTATCGCTGCCTCCCAGAGATAGTTCCAACAAGGCAACAAGCCTTGTCTGCTTCTAATCAAGCAAATTTACTGCAAGTGACCAAGTGATGGGTGCTCCGCAGGACATTGCACAGCAGCAGGAGCTCTGAGCCAAAACACCCTCCCCAAGGGACAGCCACCCCACCTGCCTTACCTTTTAATGACAAACTGGATGTTGTTGCTGGCTTGCAGGATCTTCTTGAGCTTTGCAATGCCGAAGCAGTTGGGGCGGCGCAGCAGGATGCCTTCTGGCAAGCCCACAACAAACAGGTCCTCAGGGTACATCAGGAACTTGGAGTAGGGGACTTTGACTGGCTCTGATATTCCTATGGCTTTTGCTGCATGGGGACCCAATCTCATTAGTTTGCTGGACTTCCATGTCAGGTCTAAGCAAGAGCAGCATGGTATAATGCTGGAGGGGTTGAGGAGGTTTTTGGGGAGTTTGTGGTCACTCTGTGCTTCATGGGGATGTTCCTTACACCGGCAGACATGAGATGAGGGACAGAGCTATGCAGCCACCTGGAGCTGGCTTTTGCATTTGCTGCAGTATCACAGCCTGCCTCCCTAAAAAGGCTGTGAGTATCCCTCCACAACACAATGGAAACACATCCCTCCACATCCAGACCCCATGGAAACCTCTCTGCAAAGTGAGGGGACAGGGAATGTGCCTGGGGATGCCCCATCAGCCTGTGCAGCCCAGCATGGTGAGGACTCCCTTGCTCTGCTAAATACTGCCAAAAGCAACCAGACAGCCAATGTCAAGCAGTGCTGTTGGATAGATGAAAAAACAGGTTTGTGTTGATTTGGCACAGCCCAGTTTCTGGTAGCAGGGGAAGGCCACAGAAGTGGCTTTTTTGAGAAGCTGCTAGAAGCTTCCACCATGTCTGACAGAGCCAATCTCTGATGGAAGATGGATATGCTATGGGGTCAATTAGAGCAGTTTTTCTTCTAGTCAGAAGAAAGGAGGAAGTGAGGACGTGTGAGGGAAAACAACATGGTGGCACCAAGGTCAGTGGAAAAGAAGGAGGGGGATGAGGTGCTCAAAGTGTCAGAGCCAAGATTCCTCTGCAAGCCATGGTGAGGACCTTGGCAAAACAAACTGTCCCTCTGTAAGGCATGAAGTCCACAGGGGATGCAGAGATCCACTCCAGTGCTCACGCTGGAGCAGGTGGATGCCAGAGAAAGCTGTGATCCAGTGGGAGACCCAAATACAGAGAGAGGGCACTTGCTTCCAAGCTAGAGCAGCCTAGCCTTGAAATACTGCACCCCGTGGACAAGTGACCCATGCCACAACAGCTGTGGGAAGACTGTTTGCCCATGGGAGGGACCCCATGGCATAGCAGAAAAAAGACTCCTCTCCCTGAGTGAACAGAAAAAGATCTTGAATGACAAACTGACCAAGACACCCACACCCTGTCTCCCTGCACTGTTGGTGGGAAAGAGGGAGGAGCTGGGGGGGAAAAAAGGTGCTTTAAAGGCTTATTTTACTTCTCATTATCCTCCTCTGACTCTATTAATAATAAATTTACTTTATACTTTTAAATGTGAACCTGTTTTGCCCATAGACTGTTTTCTCCTAGTCCTTATCTCAACTCATGAGCCCTTTGTTAATTTTTTTTCCCCTCTCCTCTGCCCAACTGTAACACAAAAAAGTAAGTGAAGAACTTTCGTGGGAATGTGGTGTTTGGCCAGTGTCAAACCACAACAAGGTTAAAACCCCACCTCATCAGTGTGGATGATGACTCCCAGCCTGTTATTACAGTAACATGGGGAGCAGTGAGAGCCATAGCTCCACTGGCTGCTCCAGCTGCATCTCCAGTGCCCAGCCCTGCCTGAGAGCATCCTAGCTCAT
The DNA here is from genome assembly GCA_037834095.1 of Argya squamiceps. NCBI lineage: Eukaryota > Metazoa > Chordata > Aves > Passeriformes > Leiothrichidae > Argya > Argya squamiceps. Next base: position 8,045,066 of record JBBMKD010000063.1, on the reverse strand, counting down.
CTCCTTTCCCTGCTCACAATGGGCTCTACCAGCTCAGCTATGCTCCTGGCTTTTGAGGATTGTCAGACAGTACCACACTCCTAAAAGTGGCAAAAACTGTCTGCCAGCTCTCTAAATGCATGTGTGACCTCGCTTGTATTTCTTTTCAGTTAAATAACCTCTCTAAGTAGAGGTGAGCAGAGCATCAGCCAGCCCCCACTACCAAGGTGCCACCAGCCTTCCTGAGCCATGAAATGATCACCATGGGTGGAAAACACCCTCTGAGACTTCAAACAAGTGATGGGGGAACCACTCTGGGCCTTCCCTCTGCAGGATGAAGGCTGAATGTCGTGGCAGCAATTCCTGGGTTGCAGCCAATGAAAAAACTTCAAGGAAACCAAGGGGAAGAGCTGCAATAACAGGACTGGAGGAGGTTTCAAATGCATTTGTGAGCCCAGCAGAGAGCAGATGAACAAATTAGATTGCACCCTCACCCAGCTGCTGGTTTGGAAATGGCTGGTGACAAAGCCAGCACCTGGCATGAGGAACATGTGTTAATGAGCATCTTACCGTATCGTGAGTTGAACAAAATTTCAACTTGTTTCCTCAAATGACTTAAAATGTCCCCTATACCATCTGCAAAAAAACCAAAAAAAACCAAACAACAATACAGAGAAATGCTCTGAGCAGCTCTCAGCTGCTTCCAGGGCAAGCACTGCACAGGTGAGCAGGCCCTGCCTGACTTCTGGCAGAGACAGCCATTCACTCTCCATGCCCTCAAATCAGTGCTAGCCCTCTGACAGTGGCCTCCAAACTGATCTCCTCACAGGGAAGGGCAAGGATGCACCTGCTACAGAGCTATGCTAGCAGTCAGGAGCAAAAGGAAAAAAATGGAAGGAAAAGTAAATTCAAGCACAAGAGGAGAGGACAGAGCCCAGGAACACAATGGTGCCCTTCTATGGGCAGAGGTTTTGGAGGCTAAAGGCTAAAGGCTTTGTTGATAACATAAGAAGCTCACAAAACTCAGCCTGAAGTACATCTGTGTGTATCCATACTTCCAAAAAGCTGCAAGGATGGGTGATGCTCAGAGTTCACCATACACTCACCTGATCCCTCCATCTGCTTCTCCTCGTGTCGAGACTCCTCACTGGACCCCTTGTCTGTCTCTGCTGAGGAAGAAGAGGGTTAGCAGCAGCAGGCACCAGCAAAACCAGACAAGACATAAGCAGTTCTCCAGGTGCCCTGCAGCCACTCAGCTGCTCCCTCCCCTCACTCAGCTCTGAGCACGTGTCCCAGCAGAGGCTGGGCTGGTACCAGCAGGCCAAGAGCTGCATTGGCAGAACAAACCCAGTGCTTCCATGCAAGAGGGCTGCCCACCCTTCAGCATGGGCTCCTTGGGAGAGGAGAGGAGAGACCCAGCAGGAGCAAGGGCAGCCACAGGGCCAGCATACATCCCACAAACAAACTCCAGGTGTGCCCTGGGCAAAGAGGCTTAGGTTTGCAGCATGCTGGAGCTGAAGGGAGAATAGGAAGGAGCAGCAGTGCCAGGAAACCCACCAGTGAGTCTATCAAAGCTCCCAGCTGGCCTCACTGAGGCCAAGACTCTGCAACTGGGTGTCAAAACTCCACCACTTTGGATCATAAATGGTATTCACTCATTTTTGACACATGCATGAACTCCCATCCTACCGTGCAGTCTCCCAGCTGCTTCACTTCTGGCACCTGCTGCTGTTTCCAGGATGTATCTTGACTCATCCGAGGCCGTGGGCGTGGGCACCGGCTCGTGCATTTCAACGGGACCTGGAGACCGGTCTGTGGACAAAAACCCATGGGCACCTTTGGTTCTGATGGCAGCAGGACACTGTCCCCGAAACAGCCTTCAGAGGGTCCTGGACATTAGCAAGGACTGAGTGAAGGGCCCCCCCACTCCCAGGAGTCCCACAAACCACCACAAAATGCTCTGGGGATGCATCTGCCTTCTTCCTCCCAGAACCACCCAGACACAGATGTGACCTTTCAGTCTGAGGGAAAGAAGCAAAAATCTCTTCCTGACCTCCACAGTAGGTGAAGAGCAAAACTAATTCAAATTATTTACTTGGTTTAATTCCATCTAGACACTCAATTCTGACTTTAAAAGCTAATGCTGCTTTGATTTAGCTACTGCATGGGGGGAAACAGTTCCACTAATGCTGTCTTCCTCAACAAAATCACCCCTCTTTTGGTTTCCCTTACATTAAACCTGTCTCCCCAAGTGCTAGGCTGTCCAATGCCCTCAAAGACCCATCAAAATTCAGCTTTAAATGAAGTTTCAGCTAGTTTATATACTTCAATCAGGTCGCTTCTGACCTCACAGGCTAAATAATCCCAATTTCACCAATTTGTCCCTGTAGGTGAGCACCTCTTTTCTATTAATCCTCCTTGCCTTCAGCTGTATTCCCTCTGATTGAACTTGATCTTCAAATAAGGCAAGAAAAGGTGGACTCTGGGCTTGAGGTATGATCTCCCTGGCACTGGACAAGTGGTAATTCTTCCCACTCCTCCCATGGACCTCCAGCTTACCACGTATCAACTTTCTTCTCTTCCATTAGCTGCCAAGTTGAAAAAGAAAATGTTTGATCTACCACTATTCCTTGCACCTTCTCCTTCCCCTATAATAACCATAGATAAGTCTATTCTACACCAATCCTGGAGTGACTCCTCAATTATCACCTTACTAAGGGGACTGCTACAGTTTGGGCGCAACAGATATTGCACTGGTGTGGTGGGGCCTGGTGTCACTGCTGTCCCCACAATCACTCATCCTCAGGCATGCTAGAGTTCTGTTGCTGCCCTCATTCTGTGGAGCTTATTAATTAATGCTTGTAAACCACATTGAAAATGCAAACTGCTAACAATCCATTTGTTAAACCCTGAGGATCATCCTACCATTTGCTGCACTGTCCAGGACAGGTAAGTGGAAAACTGACTCTCCCAGCTGCTCCTCAAGCATGTCATCTCCATCACAACCCATTGCCACTGACCTCTCCGGGCAGAAATGTGGAGAATTTCCCCCATCAGTGTCAACAACTTCCAACACATTTTTAGTATAGTGCTTAATACTAAACCTGCCTACTATCAGACCTGTTTTTATGAACTCTTCAAAACCAGGCTGGTTTCCTAAATGAAGGACCTCTTCAAATGCATCCTGTACTCAATCCCTAAGATCCTCCACATGAAGCAAAGCAGCAAACCAGGCTCGCTTTCTCCAGAGGGAAGGCAAGATAGGAAAGCAATGAAGAAGAGAAAAAAAAAAACAACAAAGAGCCCTAAAACACCTTCCAATGCCCCCAGGAAACCTCAATACGTTCCTTCCAGGTAAGGAAGACCACTGCAGGTATGTGGGGGAACCTCATGTTCTGGGAAACACCCTGCAAATGCCTCTTCTCAAAGCAAAATGCTGAAGCACCATGCAGCAAACCCTGCCTGTGCAGCCAGCACTGCACACAGAGGGTACCCCAGCAGCTACCTGGTACGGTGATCTGGATGATGTTCAGCTCGTCTGGTTCCATTTTGATCTGCCTGATCCCACCTAGCTCTCCTGAGGTACCTATGGGGGAAAGGCAAGGGAAGGCAGTTGCCAACAGGGTCCAGCAATGCCACACCTGCCCAGTACAGCACCAGTAAAGTGTGGCCAGCAATGCCACACCTGCCCAGTACAGCACCAATAAAGTGTGACCGGCTGGCACGTCAGGACCAGCTGAGCTTGCCACAACAACAAGGCTTCAGTCAAGTGGCCCAGCAGCATGGAGCCCACAGCATGCAGGGACACCTGTGGGCATGGCTTCTGCAAACAGTTTGGCTGGCAGGAGCTGTTGGTGCCCTCAAACTGGCAGCTGGACTTTGTTAAAGGCTCGTTTCCTGGCTTTCTTCACTTACAATGAGCCGGGCCACCAACGGGCATTGGTGGAGACACAGGAGGAGTTGTCTCCAGTGGGCAGCTCCTAGCAAATTTAATGCTCCCAAACTCATGCCTGGAACTTGCCCCTGTTCTGAGAGGGCTGACTGAAGCTGCAGCACACCAAGATGAGACCAGCTGAACCCTGGTGAAACTCAGTGTGGTTACAACCCCAGCAGATGGAAGCCTGTGCTGACCAGCTGTCCCAGGAGGAGGCTGTCCCAGGAACAGGCTGCCCACAGTCTTCAGCCCAGCCTCCTCTTCTATCAAGATAAATTTCCTCACTTAGGGTGTGATAGATCCAATACAATGGCTTGGTGTGGTTTCAATGGGTCCAAGCCCCTAAATCTGTGGAAAAGCACTTCCTTTTCGTTGATGGTGCTCAGAATACCAACACTGCTGACTTCTCAGTGGTGGCTTTCAAAGGAACTCATAGAGCAAAGACTTCCCTTAGCTTTGCTTTTAAGCACATGTTTAAGTCTCACTGTTTCAATTTATGCATTTTTAGGCCCCAGGTGGAGGGTCAGAGGTTAAGAGCCTTCATCTCTGCATCAAATGGGGATAAAGTCCCCAGAGAACTGCACTGTGGTGCAATCATGCAATTAATATCATACATTCAAGTCACTCTGCAGGCATGTTTCTCTAGTGTGCCCCCCATAACACTGTCTTGCAAGAGAAAATGAATTATTCCTCACCTGGTTCACAGCCTTCAGAAACATTACACTTCTCAGACCTGAAAGGGAAAGGCAGGCAACAAAGGTGGTCATGGTGTAAGAAAAGAGAGAGCTTAAAATGCAGTGGTGTGTGGACTGATCCTGGCAGGAGGGAGAAATGCTACCTGGCATCACAGAGGGCTGCAAGGGCTACAGAGGGGTCCCCAGGGTCACTACACCCACAGTGCCAGCAGTGGCAGAGCTCCATGGCTGCAGGGTCTGCAAGTTTCTCTGCAAATAAGCCCTGCTCTCAAACCCACCCTGGTCCTGCACCCTTGCTGATGGCAGCCCTGCCTCTAGACACCCATGGATGGAACTGCAGCAGAGAGCTCCTGAAAACAGGAGAGGTTGTTTTTAAGCCCAAAATTTGGTTGGCTCCATCCCTTTCCAACAGAGAGCAGTGCATAAGTATTACTACAATGTGGTTGCTTATGCAGGTAAAAAAAATAGGGAGAAAGGAAAAATCAATTGATTCGGTAAATATTTATTCTGCTCAAAGCTTTTCTTCACTGAAAACTGGGCACTATCCCAAATTCCCATCTACAGTTAACTTCACATGCTCAGGAATTTACACAAGCTGTTCTGCATCCAAATGAGATTATTTTGCATTCTCAGGATGCATGTGCTTTCTTGTCTCTCTCTTGAATAAGGACAACCATGGCTCTTTGGCAGTAAGGGACCCAAGGAACCACTCAGGAAAACTCACTCCTGCACAGTGTTGGTCCTGCAGGGGGAAGGAAAATCCTTCTGAGCCAGTGCCTGTTGGCTCAGGAGGGATGTTCAAAAGCACTTCTCATTTGCCTAAATCCACTCAGGAGCATCAGCAGAACAAACCACAAAACAAGCCAGGGGTGCTCTTGAAATGTTCTTCCTAGTTGTGGAAAGGCCAAAAGGATCATTGGTCTACAAGGTATTGCAAATACTACCTGGGAGCCTTGGGAAGGGTTTTAAACTCTCCTGCTTCAGGTCAAAGTAAACCTTTCACCAAGGAAATCTGGGGGCAAGGCTTCCCTGGGGAGTGCATTACACCTCACAGTGTCTGGCCCTTCTCCTGGAGTACTGGACACTGCACTTTCCCTGGAGCAGGAGTCTGACATGGGGGGACCATTCCTATGGAAATACTCCTGCCAAGGCACAGAGGTTCCTCATTTGCAGAAAAAAACAAAAACACCCAACAATCTCCCACAAACCCTCCTTTGAAGCTGAAGATACCCAGAAAGCTGGAGACAAATGCCAGCCCTGCAGGCTGGGCAGCTCAAGAGGTCTCTTCCCCCAGAGTTGAGGTATTTCAGTACTGGCCATGTTTCCAGGCTCACTCATTGCTTGCTCTAACACTGCAGGTTCTGCTGTCCCCAACATGCTTTAGGGGCATGCAGCAGCCACATCCAAGGGGACAAACCTGAAGCAGCACTGGGGAGACCCAAAAGACTCCAACCTGTCACAGGTTCATGTCACTGAAGAGCCAAGAAAGGGAAGGAACCCAAGACTTGTCATGGATGTGACAAAGACAAGTGACTTATTTCCCCATCCTGACCTGCACAGGTTAGCAACCACACAGCACTGTCTGAAGCACCAGCTGGTGGAGCTGTCAGTGCTGGGCAGTGAGGCTTTGTGCCAGAGAAGCTGAGGAGCATTCTTCACTTCATTTGTGTGAAGCAAGGCTGGGAAAAGGTTCTTTGTCTTATAGCAGTCCCTAATGCTATAAACTGCTGCCTTGCCTCTCTTCCTTAAAGTGTTTTTAAAGGCTAAATTACACCTTGCTTCCAGTGAATTAAGAATGAAGGAAACTGGGGCTATAGAGAAAAACACCTCCTGGATCTCCCAGTCTGGGTTGGAAAGCTGTATGCTGTGTGATATATGCTCCACAGGTGCTGCCAGCATGTTTTGGACCCGTCTAGCTCACAGTTGTAACAGAAACAAGTACTCTCATAAAAAACCTCCTGCCCTGCTGGAATGTATAACCCTCCCTTTATTAAATGCACTGTTAGGCTCCCTGTGAGCTTTCTAAACAAGCAACACTTAATTAGCAGGATGCTGTTACGTTGTGGGCTGAGGGTAAATCCTTTAGGTCATGCATTAACACCAGAGACAGTTCCAGCAGATAATCCCAGGCATGGCCCTCATTTCATCAGTTTTGCTCACAATTAATGATTCCAGACTTTTGTTTTGCAAAAAGATGGGTCTGCTTGGCCTCCTCCTGTGCTGACCAACTGTACCATTGCAGTGGGATTTTAGGGAGGTAGGAAAGCAACACCAGTTTAGCCCCTCACCTTCCCATTATGGACTGACTTACTGGACACTGCTGATGAACACATCAGTAACCTGCTGTTCACATTACTAGCCCCAAAATAACTCTCTGAGGGATGTTCCTTTTCAGGGAATAGGGACAGAAGTCCCACTTACCTGCTGTTGGCCTGAGAGGTCCCCACCAGTTCCAGCATGGCCCCACGGTGAGGCTCGGGGGAGATCTCCCGGGGAGGGCTGGAGGGCTCCAGCTTGGTTGGATCTTTGGTAAATTTGCTTCCTGTTGCCAGGTGTGCATGGTGGGTTTTGGGAGAAAAGCAAAACCAGGATTAGTGACTGGAGATGCCAATGTTGCAGCTTGTTCCCCTCCTAGTCCCAGAGCTGAGGTCAGGGTGGGAGAGGTTTTCAAGTGTCACCTGCTTGCAAACACAAGGATGCCAGTTCCATTGGGTTCACATGTTAAAATATTAGCAAGGCATCTGCTCAAACCTCTCCATAAGTATGTGTGTGCTGGGGAGCCCTGCCAGGAAAGAGCATCTCCAGAAAGGCCTGGCTGACAAGACAAGGGTTCCAAGAGGTAGGGACTGAGGTCAGAAAACCCAGGGCCATGGATCACTGCTGTAGGAGCAAGCCCTGAAGTGGGAAGAGCCCTGTCCCAAGGGAGGGGATGTGCTGCACTGGATGGAGCTTGGCAAAACACCGAGTAGCAGAGACACAGGCAGCCCTGTCTCACAGCTCCAAGCCCACTGAACAGCAGGAGAAATCTGTCACAGCAACACAGAGAGGGACAGAAGCATTCTGCCACCATGAAAAACTTCCTCTCTTCTTTCCCTGCTCCTCAGCAGACTGAAATGAAGCCTCAACAATGACCTTGGAGACGGAAAGAGCAATCTGAAGGCGGAGTAGGAAATAAAATCAGGCAGGGAAGGTGAGCAAAGAGCTTAAGAATGAGGGCTGGAGGAAGAAGGGAGTGAGACTACATTGTGAGGCTGCAGAAACCACAAAGTGTCTTGTTAAATAGATGTTGTCAAAGGCCCTTTGCTGGTCTCAAAGCACCATCACAACATCCTCACTCTTCTAAAACATATTCCATCTATGGGAACCTGATGCCACTTTCCTTTTGGTTCCAGCCTGCAAGAAAGGGCAGGGCTCTGGCAATAGGATCAGCAGAAATATAGAACCTTAAAGATACTATTTATCTACTGACAGTCCAAAAGGCTCCTTTTAATTTGTGCTTTCTATGAACCAAATCTTGTTCTTGCACCAGCAGAGCCTGCCTGAAGCCGCTACCCAGGGGAGTAACAAAAATAGGTTTCCGAGCAGTGGTGGGTATTTTAATTAAAGGGTGAGCAAAACTTTCTGGGGAAGCTTTGGGATACTTTGCAAATGGCAACTTAAAATACAGCTCCACTCAGAAAATAATGTCTTTGCAGAACTGGCACCTCCTGACTCAGCAGATGCAGGGCTTTTTTTGCACAAGCTGATGTGCTGACGCAAACCACAGCGAGCCAGGTTTAATGGGTTTTGCTTCTGGTAGCCCTGCAGGGACTTGTCAGGAGAGTGGGACCTGTCACCCACCTCAGCTCTGCTGGGTTTGCTTCCTCATCTCTGAATATCCACCTGAACCTCCCTACCATGTAATCCACAAGCTCATAGCACTGTGGTGTCCATCAGCAGGATGTACATGATGCCTCCCCCAGACCTCGTGCAGCCATTATGCAAGGAAAATCCATGCATCCCAAAACACAGTTCAGTGCTCCACCCCTTGGGGATGGGTTAGAGCTTAAAGAAATCCTTTTCTTGAGGAAAAAAAAAAAGCCATTAATGGCTTTAGACAAAGAATTCCCCCACGTAGGTGGGACCCCCTCCAGGTTCTGCTGGAAGTCCCCTTTGGGTGGCTCCAGTGTCATCACACTCAGGGAAGGCCTCTTAGGGCTGGGGGTCGTGGGGCCAGAGTGATAATTTGGCTGGCAGAGATATCTGGGAAGAAGGAAGCTCTGGAGAGCTACCAGCATGTGTAGTTGGCAGCTCAGGGAAAAAAAAAAAAACCAAACCACCACCCCAAAACGTGTCTTCACTTGTGAGCCAAGCCCTGGCAATCCAGGACTCGGGTGTGATAAATCTGGATGCAATGCCTTATTCCAGGTGTGTATGAGGACAGAGGGATGAGGGCATTGCTGGAGTGCAGGCTGAGTCTGACAGCATGAATACCTGTCTCCTATCTGCCAAGAAGCACTTATCATGGAATCACAGAATGTTGGGTTGAAAGAGACCTTAAAGACCATCTTGTTCCACCCCCTGCCATGGGCAGGGACATTTTCCACCATCCCAGGTTGCTCCAAGCCCTGTCCAACCTGGCCTTGGGCACTGCCAGGGATGGGGCAGCCACAGCTGCTCTGGGCAACCTGTGCCAGGGCCTCACCACCCTCACAGTAAAGAATTATTCTGGTTTCTCCAGCTCAGAGAAAAAAAAGGAGTAAAAACACGGAGCAAAGAAAGTCAAAGAACTCCCTCCCCACCATTTTGTCACTGAAAAAATGAACTTGTGGGTTTTCTGTTGCTTTTTTTTTTTTAAATGGTTAGCAGCTGGATGATGCCAGGGGAAAGGGGAAAGGAAAGGGGAAAGGAAAAGGAAAGGGGAAAGGAAAAGGAAAAGGGAAGGGAAGGGAAGGGAAGG
>JBBMKD010000063.1:8011949-8035419 GCA_037834095.1 Argya squamiceps | reverse complement strand
AAGGAAAGGAAAGGAAAGGAAAGGAAAGGAAAGGAAAGGAAAGGAAAGGAAAGGAAAGGAAAGGAAAGGAAAGATGATTTACCAGTGAGGAACACAGCAGTGATTTTCTTCCTCTTGAAAGTACAGATATACACCATGTACTTCCTGTATTGTGGCTCAGCCTGATTCAAAAGCCAGTCAAGCCCCACACACCAGGAATTCTTGCTTAAACCTTCAAAACTCAGTTTTAAGGGGAGTACAGAGCTTGCACTGATACCAGGCAAAGGCAATCTCAGCATGTCCTGCTGTGGGGCACAGACAAGGCTTCTCCTTACTGAGCATAATTGCATGTGTCCTGCACTTCCTCTGCTTGCAGGTGACATTATTTCAACTCTGCTTCTCTGGATAACCTTTCAATTTTGTGGGCAATAAATCAAAGGATTTGGAGAACATACCTGTAAAAATTCTTTCGTCAAACATCCTAGGAGAAAAGGAAAAAAAAAAGAATTAGAAATAGATGCTGCTAATGACTGAACTGGAGGTTTAATAAATGAATAGCATTAAACCAAGTCAAACTAGTAGTTTTTATCATTCTCTAAATGACTTTTCCAGCTAAAAAAGGTCTTTTAGCCTGTTGTGCAGCCCAGCAACCTTATGGCATGAGCTTTTTAACTAAAGCACCTCTAAATCTGCTTATAAGTCATTCTCTTAATTTAACTTATTAAATGAGACTGCAATAGGCTGGCTTTACAAAAAGAAACAGTGGGACCAAAGCAGCTGTTTCAATTTCCAGTGTAGAGCTTTGACCATGATGTCACTTATCTCCTGAATGTTGTATTTGGGTGCTACCTGCAATTTTGCTCATAGGAGCCAACTATGTCCAGGGCAGAGGATGTGCACAAGTGATCAGTGAAAAACAAGGTGGATGGGAATCCCTGTGAGAATATGGATCTTCCTCCCTCCACCCTGGGGCATTGCTCCCATCCACTGAATGTTGTTGAAGGTGCTGTAGCCACCTTGAAATGTTTGGGGTGGCATCAGCAAAGTTTGGTGCCCATGATCACTTAAAACAGGGTGGCAGAACTTGAGGGGTGATCATGGTACAGCCAGCACTGCCACATCCTTGCAAAGAGAGAGATGAAAACCAGAGGTCTGCAGGGGGAAAGAGCTTTCAACTGTCTTTTATGAAAGAGGGTGAAAAGAGTTTTCACATCAAAACAAGCCCTGTGAGCATGGAGGGAGCACAGCTCAAATTCCTGAGACCCTTGAGCCATACACTTTTGCTTTCCTTGCCACCCACCTTTTGATGACAAAGTGGATGTTGTGCCTCTCCTCCAGTATCCGTTTGAGTTTGGGGACACCATAGGTGCAAGGCCTTTTGAAAGGGATTTTGTCTGGGATGCCAATGATCTCCACTGCCTCAGGGTCACAGGCAATCTTCCTGTATGGGACAGGGACCATGTGGTCTAACCCCAGGGCTTCAGCTGAAAGATGAACACGTGGTTTTTCATTTACACAAGTGCTTTGTCTTTTACAGATGCTAAAACAAAGGTGTTAAACGTTTGAACTGAAGCAGAGCAAATGCCTTCTGCCCTCTCCTCTGCTTGTCCCAGAGAGTGAGCCCCAGGAGCAGCTCTCCCACGGGAAATGGGACAAAAAGGAAAGCAGCAGTAAACACAGCTAGGTGTCTTCCAAAACCCCCAAACATGCCCAGTGATGCTCAAACCAGGAGTGAACTGGCACAAATATCATTCCCAAACTCCTTGTGACCCACCACAGCAGGTTTGTGAGCTCTGTGATTCACAAACTGCATAGAATGTGGAATCATAAAATTGTTAATGTTGGAAAGACCCTCTAAGATTCATTCCAGCTGTTAACCCATGTTCACAAAACCACATCCCCAAGTGCCACATCCATATGCTTTTTTGAACATTTCAAGGGATGGTGACTCCATCACAACCCTGGGCAGCCTGTGCCAGTGCCTGACCATCCTTTCAGGGAAGAAATTTTCCCCAGTGTCCAATCTAAACCTTCCCTGGAGCAGCTTGAAGCAATTTTTCCCCATTCTATCATTTGTCACCTGGGAGAAGAAACTGAGTCTCACCTGGCTACAACCTCCTTCAGCTAATTGTAGGGAGTGGGAAGGTGCCCCCTGAGCCCCCTTTTCTCCAGGCTGAGCCCCCACAGCTCCCTCAGCTGCTCCTCATCAGATTCGTGCTCCAGACTAAGCTCTGTTACCTTTTGGACACACTCCAGCACCACATACATAAATCACAAATTAAAGGGCTTGTCTCAAGCCCATACAAAACCCACAGGTGACACTGCACACATGTACAGCCCCTCTGTAACTCAGGAATTATACATCCTGATTGGGATGGCACAGCTGAAGAACCCACCAGCCCGCAGTGGTTTCCCAAGCTTCCACCTGCCCAAATGCCCAGGAGTTACACCAAAAGGACTGCCCAGGTCAAAGGGAACATAACAATATATGCAAGCCGTGCAGATGGAGAAAAAAGCAGCTGCAACAACAACCACCTTCTTTTTACCTGCCACATGTATGTAAAAGGGCCACATGCCACCACTCCTGGTGCCCCAGTGCTATGATCCAGCATGCCACATTCCCAGACGGGGCTGCTTTACAGCCCAGTTATAAATTCCTCGACAATGGTGTGGGGTTCCAAACAGAAATATTGACATAACCTTCAGGAGACTGGGAGCTGCTGAGCTAAATGTGTGAGGAAGAGCAGGGAGCTCTAGCATATGGCTTCTGCTGCTGTGTTAGGGAACAAAAAAGATTGCTATATAATGATATGCAATCCACAAGCACTGCAGATGCATAATGGGATATTAACTCCTACTCACCATATCTGCTGTTAAAAAGAATTTGCACGCACTCCCTAAGGGTGTTGATGTCTTCAGTTTCTTTTATAAAACTGTCCCACTTATCTATCAAAACAAAATACAAGAAATAAGAAACTTCCATATGGTTCATACACAGCAGATGCACTTTTTTCCTGCAAAGTGCTGCGAAGCAGGAGCAAGACTTTAAAATTATTTCCCTGTTCCTGAGTGAATTTTGCCAGGCTGGCAGACAAGGCTTGGGCCTCTCCAACCCCAGATCCAAGCACTCTCTTTGGCATGTGCCAAGCAGATTCCTAAGAAATGACCCCATAAGATCTCTCAGCCCTGGAAGGAAAGACCCTCTTGGACAGAGCCAACTCCACCTGGAATGAACCCTTGAAAGGTACAGCCCTTTCACAAGTGTATCTTTTCCATCTTCTCCTCTTTCCCAACCTTCCCAGCTGTATATTTCTCCTCTTTAAGGCAGGCATGGGTTTTCAGGCTGCATTGCCCTTGGGTGCTGTGGAGGTGGGGAAATGGCAGTCTCCTCCCCACTGCTGATCCCCCCAGGCACTGCTGCAGAATCCCAGCAGGGATTAGTGGGTTTCAGCCAATTTGAAATCATGCCAAGTTTTCAGCAGGTATGTGCTGCTTGCAGCTGGGGCAAACAGCCTCTCCCAAAGCCATGCCTTGGTTCCCTGTGCAGGAAGCAGAGAATTCCCATCTGGGAATTCCCAGCCAGCCAGCAGTGCTCAAGCACCACTAGAAGCATCTTGGAATGGCAGGGATGGACCAGAGCAGAGATGAAAGTCTTGGCTCCAATGTGAGATGCATCACCTCCAGCACTGCCAGGTCCCTGCAGAGCATGGAGAGGGCTGGGAGATTGCTGGGGAGAGATGTGGTGAGGGGAAACTTTCACTAAGGCTGCCAGCTGCCTTTAATGCTGGAGCAGGACACAGACCTGTCTTGTCGTGGACGATGGAGAAGAGGATGCGCTTGGATGAGTGCACATTCTGGATGAGGGGACCTCCAGAGACTGATGATTTCTGTCCTGGACAAGAGGGGAGACAAGGAGAAAAGGCTGATGAGAGCCTGAGCAGTGCTCCAGGCACCACAACAAGACCCTGGGTGCTGTTCCCCCACCAACCCTTCTGTCTCTCCTCCATGCACCCTGGTCTGTGACACCTGGTGCAGTGCTGGCCAGACCAACCCCTGCCATCTCCACTCCTGCTGCCTTTCTGGCCTGGTGGTGCAGCACTTGTCATTTTGGGGCAAAAATATATGTGTGCCCTGTCAGCACCTTGCAGGCACCCCAGGAAGGGCTGAAGCAGTGCAGCATGATAAGGGCTCTGCTCATTTCCATACAGGCCAAGCTCTTCATCCAAAGAACACACCAAAAACCCCAGCCTGTCCCCTGCTACCAGGGGTGGGCCGTGCACCAGGCCCTCGTTTGAGAGCAAACTCCAGGAAAAACAGAGGTGTGCCCTCTCAGCACCTCCAGGCACCCAGGGAAGGGCTGGAAGCAGTGCAGCACGGCATTGGCTCTACTCATTTCCATACTGGCCTGGTGGTGCAGCACCTGTAATTTTGGGGTAAAAACAGAGGTGTTGCACCTCCGCAGGCAACCAGGGAAGGGCTGGAAGCAGTGCAGCATAGCAAGAGCTCTGCTCATTTCCATACAGGCCTGGTGGTGCAGCACCTATCATTTTGGGGCAAAAATATATCTGTGCCCTATCAGCACCTTGCAGGGAAGGGCTGGAGCAGCACAGTGTGGCAAGGGCTCTGCTCATTTCCATACTGGCCTGGTGGTGCAGCACCTATCATTTTGGGGCAAAAACAGAGGTGTTGCACCTCCGCAGGCACCCAGGGAAGGGCTGGAAGCAGTGCAGCATAGCAAGAGCTCTGCTCATTTCCATACAGGCCAAGTTCTACTTTTCATCCAAAGAACACCAAAACGCCCAGCCTACCCCCTGCTACCAGGGGTGGGCCGTGCACCAGGCCCTCGTTTGAGAGCAAACTCCAGGAAAAACAGAGGTGTGCCCTCTCAGCACCTCCAGGCACCCAGGGAAGGGCTAGAGCAGTGCAGCACGGCATTGGCTCTACTCATTTCCATACTGCCCTGGTGGTGCAGCACCTATCATTTTGGGGCAAAAACAGAGGTGTGCCCCATCAGCACCTTGCAGGGAAGGGCTGCAGCAGTGCAGCATGGTAAGAGCTCTGCTCATTTCCATACAGGCCAAGCTCTACTTTTCATCCAAAGAACACCAAAACCCCCAGCCTACCCCCTGCTACCCGGGTTGGGCTGTGCACCAGGCCCTCATTTGAGAGCAAACTCCAGGCTATTACCACAGCAGTCGCTGTACTCCTGTGAGGAAGGCACCTTCAGCTCTCCTGCCGGCCGGGCCAGCAGCGCCTCGCCGGCCGCGGTGGGCCCGGGCAGGCCCGGGGGCGCCTCCTGCTTGAGGTCGATGGTGACGGGGGCGGGCAGAGAGACACCGTAGAGGAAGTTGGTGATGGCAATGGCCGAGGGGGCGTCCTGGGCGGCGGCTTTGGCCACGGGGCCGTTGTTGGCACCAGAGTCTCGGCTGCCCTTGGAGGCGAGGGAGGAACAAGTTAACTCGATGTTGGGGTTGGGCTCTCGGCTGGGCTCATCTGCTGGCCTGAGGGGAAGGAAGGGAGAAGAGGAAGGGAAAAACAGGTTCCTTTTGGGCCCAATGGTGGCACTGCTAAGCTGCAACAAGCAAGGATGTGGGCAGGGGAGAAGGACCATGCCTGGGAGGGTGGGACATGCTGCACCACCAGCTGCCAGGCTCCGTGATGAGGACTGCCACAAAAACAATTAGAGGTTAGAGCACCTCTCCTATTTGGAAAGGCTGAGAGAGTTGAGATTGTCCAGCCTGGAGAAAAGAAGGCTCTGGGGAGAACATACTCTGGCCTTCCACTACCCAAACGTACTGGAGAGCTGGAAAGGGACTTTTGACAAAGGCAGGGAGTTACAGGACAATGGGGAATGGTGTCAAACTGAAAGAGGGTTGGTTTGGATTGGATGTCAGGAAAAAATTCTTCCCTGTGTGGGTGGTGAGGCCCTGGCACCGGTTGCCCAGGGAAGCTGTGGCTGCCCCATGCCTGGAAGTGTTCAAGGTCAGGCTGGATGGGGCTTGGAGCACCCTGGTCTATGGAAGGCATCCCTGCCCACAGCAGGGGCTTGGAATGAGATGTCTTTAAGGTCCCTTCCAACACAAACCAGTCTGTAGTTCTGTTCTATGATTCAGAAGTTACATCCATCATTCAAACTCCTGAGCATCTTCAGGCACCTAAATAGTTCTTGTCTTCTTTAAGTGGAGCTGGTTAGTCTTACAGTAGCTCAGAGCATTTTTATTAGGTAGGACCAAGCTGCCTAGCTCCACGCCTGGTGCATTTAAGGGGTAAAACTTTTAATGACCACAATCACTTGGCTCCATTGCCTATGCCAGCCCTCAGCACCCATGGCACATTCAAAGAGGAGCTCAGTCAGCCCACAAATGAGTTTCAGACTGAAAAAACCAACCTGCTCCACATGAGACAGGGAGCCACAAGCTCACAGACAGCTCAAATTCTGTGTGTCCTACTTTTAGCTGTCTCAGCCTGATTTTCCAGAAGCATCAAGCATTTAAAGGAGGTATTTGGTCATGCTCAGCATTTTTCTGAATGGATCTGAGGTGCTGCCAGGCAGGCAAATGCAGGGGAAATGCACCTAAAACTACCGAACCCCTTGTGTAAATGTGGCCAAAAGGGGGAGTTTGCTCTGCTGCAGTCCCCCACTTCCCTCCTTGCCTGGCATTAAAAAACCCATTTCAGCCTGGGAAGACACTTGCAGCATTTACCCTGGAAATCCCTCTGGAGATAGAAAAGCACTTAGCTTACCGCAGTGGAAATTTTGGCAGAGACACATAAAAAGATGCAGTTAATGTGCATGTTTACACACACTTTTTATAGCAACGAGTCTGAAATGGACTCAAGCCCCCCAGCATGAACAAATCTCTGTGCAAGGCTGAATTTGGCATGGCTGGGGCCAGGTTTGTGGGTCTCGAGGAGAAGCTGGGACATGGGAAGGACCCTCCTGCCTGTGCCACACAAAATCATCATCTGCAAGTGTTGTAAGACACACCACCCCAAGGGCTCGCTGCTCTCTTCCTCCTTGGAGGTCCCCAGAATTACCTTTTTAGCCTGAAGCGGATGCTGTGGCTGTGCTCCAGGATGGCCATCAGGGATTTCACATCATACTCCAGGGGTTTCTTAAAGCTGATCCCCTCGGGCAAGCCGGTGACCGCCAGCGAGCTCGGCTCTTTCAGGAACCTCTCATAGGGCAGAGGGACCACGCTGCTCTTCCCCATGGCTTCACCTGGGGAGGGGACACAGTTACACACTACTGACAAATACCCTGTGCCCCTGACCATGGCTGAGCTGGGCTGGGGAGGTAAATTCAAGAGGAAGAAATACCAACAGAATCATTAGGAGAAAAAAAACCCCCATTCCTACCTTCGCACTTAGCATGCGAGGCACTCCGGTTCCTTTCTAAAAGCACTAATTAATAAAAGGCTCATAAAAAGCCAATAAGCAGATGTCTCATCATTCAGGTTTCACAGCAGAATCCTCAGTTGGGGTCACTTGGCACAAGCCCACCCCTGGGAGTGCCCAGCCATATGCCAGTGAGGTACATGGCCATCAGCAAGGTGGGAGGGAGCCAAGGGCTGACAACGAAGGCAGAGGAGCTCGCAATGATTTTTATCTCATGCTTACTGAGATATTCTGGGAACCTCATTTCTAGTCAGTTTTCTTATTTTACCTCCTGGAAGAACGGAAAGCAGTTTGATTGCTGTTGCTGTCAAGCAGCTTTGGTGCACTTTGACAGACAAGGGAAAAACCCAAAACCAAGTGTCTCCCTCCATCCCACTATTCACAGACAGTGTGAACATCAGGACATTTGACTGCACAGTCACCTCCAGCAGTCCAGAACTCTGACCTGCTCCCCTCAACACTGGTAAGAGAGTTCTGCCATGTCCCCACCATGTGCCTCTGGTTCTGTTTTACCTCTGACACCAAAATCTCCCTAAGGGGTCAGGTACAAATTGCTTTCCCTTCCCTGGCAGCAGCATACAAGCAGGGAGCATTGCCATTACATAAGGATTTTCTAAACCAAATGAAGAGTCTGTGTGCCCAAACCAGGGCTGCCCTACTATGCTTTGCAGGCC
Organism: Argya squamiceps; assembly: GCA_037834095.1. Lineage (NCBI taxonomy): Eukaryota > Metazoa > Chordata > Aves > Passeriformes > Leiothrichidae > Argya > Argya squamiceps. The sequence goes on along the minus strand of JBBMKD010000063.1, from coordinate 8,027,368 downwards.
AAACACCATCAGAAGAACAGCCTGCTCTGAAAGATTTCAAGGAATGGCCAAAACTCGCAAGCTACTTTCTGGGGAAAAATTACCTTGGAAACCAACTCAAGCTACTGTGATCAATAAACATGGTGCTGAAAGCATGAAGCACAAGAAACAGCCATGCAGGAATGCAACCTGTCTGGCAAAGCAGTGTCCAGGTGGAGAACACCTGGTGGCATGATACAGTGCCTGCACCTTCATCTCCAGGCTGAGGGACAGACAGAGAAGATTATGGGACCCTTAAGTTGTTGAGGGATTTTATACTGTGGATCTTCTTTTCAATCTTTTATTTTTTCTCTCTTAAAAAAATTCCAAAATAAACCCAATACCAAAAGATCTTAGAGAAACACTGCAAATCTTGTGACACTGCCAGCAAGTCCTTACTAAAACTGATTTCTTCAACATATCCTTTGAAGGAATGCATTATAACTAACAATGTGCAACTTGCATGAGCCATTAAGGCTTCTTATAGGGAGGGTTGGTAATATTTTAATTAAGCAAATAACCAAGTTTTAAAATAAGCCTTTGAACCACGACACCATGAGTTTCCTTTCTGCAAGCTGACAGTTTCCCTGCCCCAATGTGCTGCCTCCAGCAGCTCTCCACCTCCCTTCATCACCTCTCTTCATGACTGGGAGAAGCTCCCAGTGTCCACAGTGGCTCCTTATCAACCCAATGCTCAAGAAATCCCTGAACATATTTTTATGGGGACAGTGTTATTGTCAAGGTGACCTTCAGAAGTCTTGTGCTGCTGTGCAGAGACTCGTGGTTTAGCTAAAGAGACAATAATCATCATTAATGCCTGTTTAATAGAAGCCACTGGTAATCAGTCATCCTGTTGGTGCAGAGATTACCTAGCTCTGGAGGGAATCTTTTTGACTGAGCATTTTAAAAGATTTCTTGTTTCCAATCCTTATTGATGAAAGGATTAAAAAAAAGCCCTAAGAATCATAACTGTTAAACTCTCACAGTCTTCTCAGTGTGACAAACAGAATCACCCTGGGGCATCTACTGTCTCCTGTGTATTTGTCCCCACTCAACCAGGAGAGGCTCTTCCCATGGGAATGAAGAGAGGGCAGCAAGTCAGATTTCACTACAGAGCAGCTCAAGGATGGGAACAGCTGACATTACTGAATACATCCAGTAGCAAAGGCAGAATTATACCCAGTAATGGCCAAAGCCAAAACTACTGTCCCAGGGATGCCCAACCTTCTTCTGCTATGGCAATGTTGGCCATGCTGGCTTGAGGATGTGGCCAGTGTGTCCCCACACACCTCCATACACCTTGAAACTGTAAAGAGCCTTACTAATCATCCAATGGATGGGCTGCCTGGCTCATGAACCCCATGCAGATGCACCCTGATCAAGCTTTTCTAATGCAATTATATATTTATTGTATGTCAGATTTTAGTAATTCACATATTCCCAAGAGGACAGCAAAGTTTGGCACTGTCCCAGCAGCAGGACAATGACACCTGGAGAGGGAATTCATCAGCAAAAAACACCCTCTCCATTCTGTCCCCTTGGTTCTTCTGCATCATCCCTTCCTTCATTCTTGGGCCCAGCCTTTGGAAGGCAGCAATAGGGTCTGATTGCTCCCATTAATGGGAATATTGCCTCTAAGTCCTTTAAGTGGCTTCAGAAAATTTCAGTGACTGCCTGTCCCAGGGGAGAAGGGATGCCAACTCCCTTTTCTGGCTGTGAAGCCTGTGGAAGAAGGCAGCAACAGCCAGCAGCAGCAACTCCTGCATGTGAGCCCAGAGTAGCTGGTGGTAGCTCCTGTTATCCCTCTTCTGTTGTGTGGGAATGCCCATTCCCAAATCATACACACAAACAGGGGCAAACCCTGCACTTTGCACTCAGGGAGACCTGAATAACCCCAGCAGGGCTCTACCAGCCCTGAATCTCAGATTCAGGGAGCTGCAGCCAGAAAAACCAAACAGCCAGTTCTGCAGCTGGTCCAGCCACAGGGCCTGAACTCCCCCAAAGCATCATGCAGAACTAACACAACTCACTCAGCAACACGGGGGAATAACTGGGGCTCATTTTTCCAAGCCAATATTGCTTTTCCTACCCTGACTAGCATAGCTCCAGGATGAGGCAGCAGCCTGGCCACTGCTGCCAGCCACTCCATGGGAGTTCCAGTGGATCCTGTGAGCAAGAAGAAGGTGCTGCTGCTGCTCACTGCAGGTTGGACCTGGAAGAAGCTTTGCAACCCACTGGGTTCCATACCAACAGCCATATGGTCATCTATATTTAATTGCAGAAGCTCTACTGCTGGGGATGATGCATGTGCTGGAATGGCACCACCTCATCTCTTGAAGTTGGGGCTGCAGGGCCACGTGCTAGAAAATCATCTGTTTTCTTTTTAAATAGACTTGCCAGGGAAAAGAGGGAGCAAATCTGCAGAGCTCCAACACAGTGCTGTGAAAGAGGTGCTGTGGATGCAGTGGCAGGGATAAAGCTGTGCTTGGAAATCACATTCAGGGCATCACAGAGGCTTTCCCTGGTCAGGGGAGACAAAGGATGCTTCATCCTCCAGCACAGGGATTTTTTTGTCCCAGTTTGGGGCACTGGAAAACTAAGAAGCAGTGGCCAAATCCCATCTCAGTGCAGCACTAACTCCACACAGGAGCATATTTCACCGTGCTGCCCCTGCCAGGCACCTGCTCCCATGCCAAGGAGCTGTGCTGGCTGTGAAAGCCATAGCTGGTGGCAGTGCTGGGTAGCTCAGTGAGCCCCAGGGACATTCCATATCCCCAAAGGGAAGCATGAAGGTTCTTACTATAAAGCACATCAAACACTTCCTCTACCATCTTCCTGAGGAGGTACACATCTGATCCCTGGTCCGGGGAGACCCTGAGCACCCTCTGCCCACACTCCTTTGCCTTCTTCTGCACCTCTGCGTCCTGCTCCTTCCTCTGCTGGATTCCTGTGGGGGGAGAGGAGAAAACAGGAGTCACTGCAGTGAGAAGGGGTGATGCCTCTGGCTGCAGGCAGGTGTCCCAGGTCTCCCACCCACATCAGCCCCCAGCTTGGATGAAATGGGTTGATCCCAGCATCCCCCAACATGCAGAAAAGGCACTGGCAATAGGCAGTGGTGCCAGCAGCAGGGTCAGTCATCTGGTGCCTGCCCTCTTTTCCCTGGCTTTTCCCATTCAGCCAGACTGAAACAGTTATGACTAATTGGGCAGTTCATTTCTAGTCTCTGGTTTCAATCTGCTTAGCCTTCAATCTCTCAGGAAAAGAAAATCCGCCTTTCTTGGAGGCTTTTTTACCCTTCAGCATCATGTAGCTCAGTAATACCAGCTATTTCCTGCTAATTTCCCCCATTAAACTTCAAATAAAGCATATCTTCAGCATTGACTTCTTTGCATCTCTAAATGCACAGAAAATTAAACACCACAAATGCATTATTGCTGTTCTATCCACAGTAATTTGTAAGGGATTTTTGGTGACAAAAGACTAATTCCTTCATCATCCTCAACAGACTTCTACTGGCAAACCTGGATGCTGCTGGGGTGCTCAAGGAGGAGCTCAAAGATCCTTCTGTGGAAAAAGTCCATGGCTGGGACATCACAGGGAATGGGTCAAGAGCAACATGGGACACACAGAGAACTAGACACAGGAAAGTAAACAGTCACCATGCCACCCCCTGTAAGGCTCCACATGCCTCCCACAGCATGGTGAAACAGGCCCTGAGAAACTTTTCTGGGGTGTTTTACCAAGGTTGTGTAATGCATCTGCATCTGCATCCTCCAAGTACTGCCTCTCCCTCCTCCCTGACATTAATTCTGATCACTGTCAGTTCCCTCCATGCATCAAGAAAGGCAGAACCAGAGGTTCAGATAAAGGAGGGTGTTCAAGCAAGGTCTGTATCCCAGAGAGATAAGGGGCTTCTTACATCTCCAAGTGATGTCTGCTTTAGATTAATTCAGATCTTGCTAAGAGGGCAGCAAGAAATCAGAGGCACTTCCTGGGATACTCTCCACTGTGTGCCAGCTGTAAAGGCTTTATGGAGTGGAGCTGAGCCTGGGCCTGTTTCACTCAAGACAGAGTTATCACATTTCACCCTGTCTACAGCATCATTCACTTTACTCAAACCCCATGCTCAAGATTTCTGTTTTCAACCAGACCTGACTATTTCTTTTTGACAAAAAATGAAACCAAAGGGAGGGGAATCAGGATCTAGTGTCAGATGCTTTGGCCCTGCACAGCAGTGGGTCATCAACCAGGATATATCACAGAATCAAAGAACAATTTGGGTCAAAAGAGACCATAAAGACCATCTGATTCCACCCCCTTGCCATGGGCAGGGACATCTTCCACTAGACCAGGTTGCTCCAAGCCCTGTTCAACCTGGCCTTGAACAGTTCCAGGGATGGAACAGCTGCAGCATTTCTGGGCAACCTATCCCAGTTGCTCACAACATTCATAAGAAGAATTCCCTACTAACATCTAATTTAAATCTCTCCCCTTTTAGTTTAAAATCATTCTCCCATTGTTCTATCATTACCTGCCTGGGCAAAAAGTCACTCTCCCACTTTTTTATAAGCCCCCTTTAGTTACTGGAAGGGGCTCTCAGGATTCTCTGGGCCCTTCTCTTCTCCAGACTGAACAACCTCTCTCAGCCTGAGGAAACACAAGGGAGCTCCCTCCCTTTGGCCACCCCACTGCCATCCACACCTTGTGGGTGGTGGGAAGGGAAGGCAGAGTTGCCCATGAATGTAGGAAACATCGCCCAAATGCCTCCTGTCCTGCAGAATACAGTGGAGGATAGCTAACAGTGTCTCTTGTGAGAGGATGGAATAGTGGAGTTGGCCAGCAGCTGGCCAGGGCAGCAGGAGAGGGGCTGGGCAGAGCCATGGCAGAGAGCTGCTCCTGCAGAGCCATGCAGCGACCAGCCCAAGCAGACAGTGACCTGGGCACCTTCACAGCAGTGGTGTCACCACAGCAAACCCTTCCTGAACAATCTCTCCAATGGATTAGGCACCTACATGGTTTCTGTCAACACCATGTATTTCTCTCCACTGACATCCCACTGTAGAACAGATCTGGGTCTGGTGCCCTCAGCACCACCAAAAGCAGATCCCATTCCAGGTTCTGCTCTGAGTGAGGAAAGCAGTAGCTACCCTGCTGGGGATGATGCTGTCCAAGAAACAAGGTCTCCATTCACAGAATGGCTCCCATCCTCCCTTCAGCTCCCAGACTGTGTTTTGGAAACTGGCAGAGGTACAGAACTGGGACAGAAGGCTTGCAGCACACAGGTATCCCTCAGATACTTGGTGAATCTGATCTGAGACTGGGGGAACACAGCTCCTGCTCAAGGTATCCTGTCACCACTGGCCATCCCTCAAAAATACAAGCAACTCCACAACCAACACTTCCAGCTACTAACTCCATTCCTGTTTTTCCAAAACCAGGAAAAAAGCCTTGGACCAAGAAAGCCTTTCTGCTCCTGAGAGGATCACTAGGACAAACTATTTCTGCTAAGTCCTCAAAAAATACTCAGTGCTCTGGCAGCACTGCTGCAGGCTAACAGCAGCAGGGCAGCAGAGCAGCATTCCAGCCCTGAGCCACCTCAGGGATGGATGAGAGAAGAGCCAGGGCATGCAGTGCCCTCCCTGGCAGGGAAGATGCAGCTCCCTCCTAATTTCAAACACCACCCAGCCCCATGGACTGACAGACAGCACCCCAAACCACAACCCCTCCATGCACTGTAGGAATCCCAGCTGGCACAACCAGAGCACCAACCTTGGCATGGACGTGGGTGTCAGGTGTGGATACTCACTGCAAAACTTCTGGAAGTCAGCCTGCAGCTCCTTGTGGGCGCTGAGGAAGACCCTTCCCTTCTCGGTGCCCACCACGAAGGCGCTCTCCTCGTGCACAGCGATGCAGGCCACCTCTGCATTCAGCTTGGAGAGTGCTGAGCACTGCAGGAGGCACCAGGTCAGCACAGCTCAGCATGAGGGAGCAGTCCTGCTTCCCACCCCTTTCCATTTCCCACTGGGTTTTTTCTTTTTCCCCTTCCCATCAAACCAGTCTTCTGGTTTATGTCAGAATTTCATTGTGCGTTTATGATGAGCCCCTAAAAATTTTGGTGACTTTACAGCCTGGAGGAGCATCCCTGCTTCCCACCCCTTGCCATTTCCCACTGGGTTTTTTCTTTTTCCCCTTCCCATCAAACCAGCGTTCTGGTTTATGTCAGAATTTCATTGTGGGTTTATGATGAGCCCCTAAAAATTTCGGTGACTTTACAGCTCTACAAAAATACCCAGCTGGAAAACAAAAACTATTTACCCATCATTTTATTTCGCTTTTTCCTGTCCTAAAAATAAAAGATTTTACTGCATTTTTTTAAAAGAAAACGTTCCTGTAAAAAAAAGAAGATCTAACAAAAAACCCGTACCACAACCGATAACAATTTGCATTTTTCCACCAGCTCTAATGGAATAATGAACACAGGAATCTTATTTCAGCTGCAGAACACTAATATGGTCAAAGTCCAGATTAGCTGAACGATTCTTCTTGTACAGTTATGCAAAACAATAAAGAGATGGAAAAAACTTCTTCCATTAATCCGTTTTATGTAACATGCCCTTCCTGCTCTACATAATACACATGTATATGCATTTTTATTAGTATTTTTAATATTATAATAATTACTCAGTGCCAGCAGCCTGAGTCATATTCCTACAGCTACAGCACTGGTGCTAGGAAGATGCTATCCCCAGGTCATGATTTAAATGGGTAAAAAAGGGGTTTTTTTCCCATCATCAGCTCTGGTTAGACACATCAACAACCCCACAGAGGAGTTGGAGGATGCTGGCAGCCAGGGAGGGAGCAGGAGAGCAGGGGGGTTACATGGACCAACCCCCCTGAGCTCCCTGCACACAAATACAATGAGCTTCACTGGTGTGGGCTTAAACCAGCTTCTAATACTAGGTCATTTTACCTCCTGCTCACCTTCTTTAAGGAGGCATTGAATCAAATCTCACAAAACAGATATTTTTAAGAAACCTCCTTTCAAAACCCAGTTGCAAAGACAAGAATTTTGCTCAAAAAGTCCAACGTTCAAAAAATAAACACAAAACCTAAGGTATGTGAGATTTGGATGCAGAACAAATCCAAACCCCAAGCCTGCTTGGTGACATGCACACAGCCCTGAGGTTTATTTACCAGGCACACAGGCAGCTAGGTTTCAGTGAGCACAGAGCCTGCCATTGGTGAAATGCTGGGATAAAGGCTGAATTTCAGGAGCAGCTTGGCTCCCTGGCCCCAGTGTAAGCACCTAATAAGGACTGCATAATAATGTATATTCGTTAAGAAGCCAAACTATGGTAACATAATTTGCTGTACAGGATGGCATGTATATAAATCATCAAAGCTGCTTGGGGTGTGTAGGCTCCAGGGAACCTGCTCCTTAGTGGGGTGGTGATGTCAAAGAGAAGGAAATTGGTATTAATGAAAAAACCTCTCCCCGCATAGAGAGGAAAACATATCCTAGATAAATACATTACATATGACTTGACTTTAAAAAGAGAGAGCTATTTAGCACATCTCATTGCATTAGACATTTGTTACTACACATCCGCTTTCCCTTCTTGATCACATTCACAGTTAAAAATAAGATTAGCTCTGGTCCACGAGACTTAATCCAGACAGTTATCTTGTTTATGTAAGCACGGCTGACTTAGGCAAGGTTTCCACCGGGAATTCTACGTCAAAAGATATGAAAGTTCTTTTCTTTGTTCTCAGAGATAAAAAGCCATTGTTCTGCTGTTGTGTAAATGCTCACGGTAACATTGGTAAAACAGCAAAAAAAAAAAAAAGCCAACCACCCTTCAGCCAGTTGATACCGACATAAATATTAATGGGAAAACAATACACATCTGAGATTAACTTGTGCTGACTTTATGATCCTTATGGCTGTCAGGGCAGGAAAGGGTTTTTATTTCTCAGCAGTTCCCTGGGCTCTCCAGCAGCAGAGGAGAGCAGAGTGAGCTCACCAGGCATCCTGTGCCAGCCCTGCACCCAGACAGCCTTGCTAAATGGAGGCCAAAGGAGGGAGGGGGATGGGGACAGGGGTGCCACTGGCCTCTTACCATGGAGTCTAAGGCAGACACTAAGCTGGTGATGATTTCATCTCTCTGGGGAAAAACCATATTCCATTGGTCAGCTCTGGAGGTGGTGAGTGTCACATCTAAAGGCTTCCCTGCCAAGGCCATAGTCACCTGAAAATAGAAAAAAAGAAAAGAACTAAGCATCACTTACTAACAGAGAGCTGGAGCTGGGCATCACCACAGAAGCCCCACGACCGTCATGTGCTCTGGGAGCAACATGCCACAGGTACACGGGGGAAACTGAGGCATGCAGAGAGGCCAGAGCAGCCTGAACCCCACAATCCCCATGAGTCCTCTGCCAAAGGCAGACAGCTGCAGAAGCTGCTGAGCTGTAATCAAACCCTGGAGCCAATGCTGTGTGTACCAGAGGTGGCTAGATCATCTCTGCATTTGGAGCTCACCCTCGAGGAGATGCCACCACTGTGCAGGGGCCACTGGACCAGCTGCATGGTGGGACACCCCAGATGTCCAGCCTGTGGCCATGCAAGCCAGAGGATGTGGTGCTGAAGTGGACACAGAGCACTCCTGTGCCCAGGCTCTGAGCAGGGGGTGATGGCTCTGTCCCCAGGAAGACACCGTGCTGATCATCCTTGCACCTCTCGCTCTAAATCCTGGGCAAGAAGAGACCCTGGCACCCAAAAGTGTCCCTGAAACAGGTCAAAGTCACAGGGTGCTCTGCTTTCACCCCAAGGGAGAGATGGAGCTCATGGTAAGGGGTTCCCTAATCAAATCACCCCACTCTGCTGTTCTTGGTGTCAGGGGGAACAGGATAAGGTGGCATGCAGGGACCACATATCTGCAAAGAGGCTCAGCCCCAAAATCTCCATCTCTCACAGCCAAATGGAGAAAAATGCTGAGACCCAGCTACAAGTGCAGCAACAGCACCAGGTTTCTGCACCTCAGTGTTCATGTCTCATCTTGACTCACAGTAATGCAGGAAAGCTGCAGGAAAGCTAAGGCAAGGCCTCACCCTGCTCAAAACACCCACACTGGAGACAGCATCACCCCCAGCACCCAACACAGCCCTCCCAGCCATCCCCTCCATCTGGAGGGCAGTGTCACACCACCCAGCCTTAATCCTGCAAATAAAGGGCAGCAAGTCAGCTCATAAGCCACTTGAACCCAGATCATAAATCATGTGCTTGCAAATGGATGAAAGAGCCTGGAGAATCCCTAACAAGGCCGGATGGGCAGAAGGTGGGGAATATGAATGGAGCTGCCTGCACATAACTCAATTTGCCACTCAGTCAATAACCACAGCTGCCCAGCCTCACTGAAAACATGGGTTAAAGGCAACAGCAAATCCCCAAATTCACCTTCCTGCCCTAGTGTGCACCCATGTCCAAGCAGAAGGAATTTGAATGCAAAGCAGAGCTGTGCTGCCCCACGAAACTGGGGAAATGCTGGCTTTTAGCCCAAAATAACAAGCTCCCCCACACTGGCATCTCTGCAGATGCCTGAGCACACACATGTTAAGAAAGAATCACAGAACAGTTTGGGTTGGAAGAGACTTTGAAGGTCATCTCATCATTCCAAGCCCCTGCCATGGGCAGGGACACCTTCCACTCTCCCAGGTTGCTGGGACAGCCACAGCTTCTCTGGGCAAACTTTTATAAGGATCTGCAACAAGCTAATGAAAAGGGGAGACAAATCCCATTAAACAATAATGACTGAATTTCAGGAATTGCTCTTGATGAGCCCTCCAGGATTTTCCCCACGTTGCCAGCTCTTGAAAGCAGCCAAAGAGTGCTGAGGCTCCACCGGCACCTGCAGACAGCAGAGCTGGAACCTCAGCCACACTAACAGTCACCCAGGAAAATCCTTTTCCACCCAGCTGACACTTTCTAACAAAGCTGAAGGACTTCTCTTCCATGATGATCTTGTGGGGGGAAAGAACCTGAACCTTGGAAAATAAAGCAGGAAACTGAACATATGGTCCTGCAGCTGGACACACACCCCAGGTGTCCCCATGCTGGGGACAGGTCTCTGCCAGGCACCTCCAGCTTCACCATCACAAGAAGCTGCAGCAACACCAGGAAGGAATCTGCCTTGCTTCAGCCTTGCAGTTTGTGCATGCATGGACGGACAGACAGACAGACAGACAGACAGACAGACAGACAAGAGCCCATTTCATCTGCAAGCTCCTGAGCAGCTTCCTGAGCACAGCTCTGCAGAAGAAGGGAACTTGAGATTCCATATTTTCATGTGTTAATAGGAGGTGCCTTGTTGCAATGGCAGGAAACACTGAGGTGCTGGTGGTGCCAGTGCTGGGCACCAAGCTGAGCTGGGGACCAGCCACTGCCTTGCTCCAGGGAGCATCACTCCCTTCTGAACTCCCCCAAGCACTTGCTGAGAAAACAGCTTTATTTTGATGTCCATACCTGTTTCTGAGTGCCCTATTTATTATTAAACATGGCCGCTATGGCATGGACATTGTGCTGCCTCTTCCAGCAGCATTTTGGAGAACCAGTCCCTGCCTTGGTGGGGCTGGTTGCATCCACTCCAGGAGCTCCAGCTGCACCAACCTGCTCAGCCACAGCCTCCCACAGCAATCAGCACTTCCAGGGAAGAGATGCTCCTCTCCTGGCTGCAAAAAGCAAAGCCACAAGCTGGATCTGGCTGCAGAGAGGGAACTAATAGGAAAGACAGGGGTAACATCAATGGGAAGTGGGGCAAGGTCCCTGCAACCCCTTCCTATCCTGCAGGAGATCAGGGCAAAAATAATCCCTTTCCCCTGGCTGATTGTTTTGTAAGTAAAAGCAAGAATCACTCAACAAGAAAAAAAAAACCCAAGACATAACAAAAAGATGACCCAAGTAACACAATGGGATTTTAAGGGGTGTAGGGGACAATATTCCAGTAAAGCTTTTAATCATTTGTGGTCACAAAAGAGCATTACAGTGGATTTACAAAAGGGTGGAATAAAAGGGAGGAAAGAAAACTTCACTAGCAAGTGCTAGGCTTATTTAAATCAAATTAAGACATAGGGCTTGAAGTTGTTTGTCTAATTAAAGGGAAAGTACTCTTTAGAAAAACTAGGGTAAACCATTCTTACAGCAGTTTGGGCTGGCAACAGGGAGCAAGGTGGGCAGGATGGGTGCAGAGCAGCCTGCCCCATTTCCTGGGGCTCCACACTCCTGTCCTACTGAAACCCCTCCCTGGGACACCCCCAAAGGGTCGATGTCACCTTCCACAGGGGTCCTGCTCCAGGTACAGCCCCATCACACCTCTGCAAACTCAGCCCCAGGAGCAAAGGCTGGCTCAGGGACCATCACACCACCCCATCACGGGGACAAAGCAAACATTTGCAGATTGTTTTTACATTTTTTAAGTTTTTTTTTTTTTTAAGTTATCACATTTTATTATTTCCTTAATTATTTCTCCTCCACCAAGTAATCTCAGGGGAACAGGGTGCTGTGCAACTGCTGGCACAGGATGTCATCTCCTGCTTGGCTCTTATGACACGTCCCTTGATAATCCCGGGAAAGATTAGAAACTTGGCCCCGGGGCAGTTTCACTCATGAATCACCTGTGCTGCAGCAAAGGGAAAACCAGGCACGGTTGGGAGGCTCATGAATTTCTGTGGAAAGGGCCAGGGGCTCCCCACCCCTGCAGCCACAGGAGGCACATCCCCTCACCAGTCCCTCTAAACATTTCCATGGGGCAGCATCTCACCAAGATAAACATCCTCCAGCTGGGCATCCCACATCACCATTTCCAAACCCTATGGAGCTAACAAAACAGTAAAAAAAAAACCCCACCAGCAAGCCAATGGAAAGGAAATTTCCCTCCAAAGGAAATTTCATGTCAGAAAGCTGTTATTATACCCCTCAAATTATAAACAGGTCTCATTAGGAGAAGTAGAGGGGGTTTATGTGATCCAGCAACTTGCACAGTTTGCTCCTGGCCCATGCAAAGACTGAACTGGCAGGGATATTAAAGGTCATCTCATTCCAACCCCCTGCCATGGGCAGGGACACCTTCCACTCTCCCAGGCCCCATCCAAACTGGCCTTGGACACTGCCTGGATGGGACAGCCACAGCTGCTCTGGGCAAACTTTTATAAGGGTCTGCAACAAGCTAATGAAAAGGGGAGAGAAATCCCATTAAACATTCCCATTCTCCTGGTGTTAAGAATGGGAGAGTTTTCATCCCCCTTCTTTCTTATCTTCCAAAGTCTTACAAGGATTTTCAACCCCATGTCACACCCAGAAGCAACAGCATCTTATTTATTAAGCTGAGCTGGTGTTTCCACACTGCCACACAGCCCTTGAAACAGACCCTCCACCACCATCCTCCCCTTGCCCCTCACCTTGCTGTGCATGAAAGCCTTATACAGTGTAAATCCCCAAAATCTCATTCCTCAAGGGAAGCTGAACATTTATTCAGGACTTGCAAATCTGGACTGAATTACTGTCTCTCCCCATACTTTCACTTCTCTGGGCCACCCTTGCCAGCAAAAAAAAGGCCATGACCCCTTTTTTTGGGAATTACCTAGAGCCAAACCCAGTGCAGAGTGGGAGATGCTGTAAGATGGGAACAACTAAATGCCCAGGAGGGATGGGGCACATCCCACAATTACTGCTTGTTACACTGACTTCTACCAATACTGGGGGTTTTGCTACCAATATTGAATCACAGAATCATGGAATGGTTTGGTTTGTAAGGGACCTCAGAAGTCCATCACTTTCCAATCCCCTGCCATGGGCAGAAACACTTTCTGCAAGACCAGCTGCTCAAAGCCCTGTCCAAACTGGCCTAGAACATACTGGGTTTAAACTAATTAATTTGTTTTTTCCTGTTGGTCTGCAGTGTCTTACAAATATAACTCTGTCCATTCCCACCACGTGAAGCATCTCTTGTACTGAGGACCTGGGAAGGACATCAGACCTCAAAAACACCTCAGGGAAAAGCATCCCCAGCCTGGGGCCCCGACCCAAACCCACTGGTGGAAGTCACAGTCACATATTCCAGCTCAACCCTTGAGCTACCAACTGCACCCAAGGGCAACAGGTTGAAGAGCACTGGCTCAGACCCAGCACCCAGCAAGGGAGAAGCAAAAAGGGAACATCACAGAGAGCCCTAAGGAGCTGCTGCCACTGCTGCCTGTTTGCCCTATGGAGATCCCAACATCCCCATGAAAATCCCCCCATTCCTGCCCACCTGGAATGCACAAAGCCTCTGATGGTGTGGACAAATTCCCTGTTCAGGGAGCTAAACAGGAATAGAAATTAATAAGAGCTTTGGCTATTCAGCACACTGGGGGTTAAAAAAAAAGAAGAAAAAAAAGAGGAAAGAAAAAAATTGAGCATTGCACTGGTTCTGCCCACAGTTCCACACAATAGTGGCAGGAAATTATCCACTTATTCATTTTTCCAGGAAAATTCTACCTGTTCCCTCAGTGGTTCTGATGAGATGGTGGGAGGCCCAAATAAAACAAACCCAGTTCCAGCAATATAAGAAGAAAAAAAAAAAATTTAGATATAGATATAGATAGATATCTTGATGAAATATACATATACATATATATATATAATCTTAATGAAATACAGACTTATATATATTTTTATATATATATATATTAGAGGTCAGTCTTCAGATGGATTACAGCCCCTTTACCCTCCTGGGTAGTGGAGGAACAGCCTGGGGGTATATTAGAGCAGGGGAAAGCACAGCTGGGGGTGGGAGACTTTTAGGAGTACTTGAGTTTCTTGGCCACCTGAAATGTTTGACAGGCTGCAGGATGTTGGGCACTCCATTCAGGCATCACCATCCTCCCAGGATCAAGGGAGAAGGACCAGTGCCCTCAAGCCCATCTGCTGGGAGGACACCACCAGCCCATGAACATAATGATGAGATGACAGTGATTTTATTTGTAATTGCCTGTTAGTCCATGAGGGAATATTTAAAGGAATTTTTAAAGCTTACACTCTGGAAGATACTTAGGCAATTAGCCCTGGCTATCATTAAACATGTTTTAAAATGGATCAGGAGTCATCCTGATTGGAGCCAGAGGGAGAAATAATGTCCTTTTAGTACCAGGACAGTGTCCCTGCTCCAAGTGAGGGGCCCACCCCTGTGTCCCATGCAGGGACGTTGCTTTGGGGCAGGACTCACACTAAGGGTTATCCCACCAGTGAGGAAGTGACTCAGAGGGCATTTCCCTGTCCCACTCCATCCCAGAGATTTTGGAGGTCCCTTTTTTGCAAGTAGTTGTGATCAGTGAGGTGCCTGGTGAGCTGGAACCATTTGAGCAAAAAGCCCTGGAAACCACATCAGGCACAGCAAGGGCACAATCTAGGGCAGGGACCTGCCTTGAATATCCATTTGTAGTTTTTTTTCTCTAATTGCTTAAGCAAAAACAGGTATCTGTGGAGCAGATGTGACAAAGCCATCTTGGATGCAGGAGGACTGTGACACAGTCCCCTGCTTGCCAAAGAGCTGTCCTGGGGTTTTTGCTGCAGCAGTGGAGATACCTGCTCCACATGGGCAATTTGCTTTAACCCCTCTGTCCTGCCCAGCTAAACCCTAATCCCTCACACACCCAATTCAGTGCCAGCCTTCAGCCTCTGTGGCCACATCATCTCCATCTCAAGCCATGCAAATCATGCCCATGCCAGGATGGTTTACTGCACCCCTAACAGGGGGCTGCTGAGCTGCTCCATTAGCAGTGGTACAGCAGATATTACTGTGGTCCAGGGCACTCACAAATGCCCAGAAATACCCTCAACTGTCTAAACACCCTTTAAAGCCTTAATCCATGCCCTATGTGTGGGTGCCCCTGCAGCACAGCCCTCCTGGGACAAGCAAGGAGCTCTGGGTTTTGAGGGACCCCAGGTGCCATGCTGCCACACACCCCCAGTGTGAGAAGCATCTGCTGAGGACACATCTGATCCCCTAAACATGGGTGTACCCTAAACATGGATCCCCCAAACATGTACCCCCAGCCCCAAATCTGGTCCAACTGCTGCCCCATGACTGCTGCCACATCTCTCCACACATCCAAAAATTCCCTTTTATTTTGTTACTTTTCACAGAATCACACAATGACTAGGTTGGAAAAGACCTTTGAGATCAAGTCCAACCCATGACCTAACACCTCCTCCTCAACTAAACCATGGCACTGAGTGTCACATCCAGTCTTCTTCTAAACTCACCCAGGGACAGTGACTCCACCACCTCCCCAGGCAGACAATTCCAGCACCCAATCACTCTTTCAGTGAAGGAGTTTTTCCTGATGTCTAACCTCAACTTCCCCTGGCA
>JBBMKD010000063.1:7989083-8011849 GCA_037834095.1 Argya squamiceps | reverse complement strand
CCACTATGCCTAATTTTCTTTACTAATAGCAGAAATAAAAACTTATATCCTTACTTCAACGTTTTTAATCATATAGCACACACCTTGTGAAAAGCCAACTTTATAATATGTATTTATAACAGGTTTTCTGCCTTTTGTTTTTCGTTTGTGTTTTGTTGTTTTTGTGGTGGTGGTTTTTTTGTTGTTGCTGCTGTTTTGTTTTGCTCTTGTTTGATTTTTTGTTTTTGTTCATTGTTGCTGCCATTGTTTTTTGCCTCGTTATACACCATACATACTAGTAAAGAACTGTTACTCCTTTTCTTATATATCTCTGCCCCTGAATTTCAAAGTTCTGATAATTCGGAGGGAAGGGCGTCATATTCTCCATTCCAAGCTAAGTTCCTGCCTTCCTTAGCAGACACCTGTCTCTCAAACCAAGACACAGGATGCATTGTGCTGGGGAAGGAGGGCATGACAGACCTGTATCAGATAAAAAGCTGGCATTTCAGTAACAGTTTACAGTTCCAATTACCAGAAATCAGTACTAGCTGTCATCTGAGTCAAACTAAAAAGCAACTAAATGGCAGTGGCCAGCTAATGTTTTAAAGAGGCATTTTAAAGTCTTATGGGAAGCAATCCAATGCATTTATAATGCTTGGACAACCTTTCCACAAGCACAGGTAGCATGAAACTAAGATAGTTTGAAGTGAGACCCTGAGGGAACAGACAACATCTATTTCCACTTGGCTTCAACTGGATAGGTATTTTGGAAGTTAAAGGAAACGCCATGCCCCTGGCAGATTTTAATACTTTAACTAGCACTTTTTCCCTTGCCTTATGCTCTTTCCTTTAAAGCATGAATGAATCAAGTGCAGCTCCATTTAAAATACCTCCTCATGAAATTCTAATCCCCACTTAATTTTATGTCTTACTGCATTACCACAGAGAAGAGGAGAATGAGAAAAGGGAAGAAGAGATGCTTCAGTAATCAAGAGGGTCCCTAAACACATCCTCTGGAAACAGCCAAAGACTGCAAAATGGCCAAACCTTATGAAGGCCCAGCAAGGTTGTAAGCATGTACTTATCTATGTCCTGTCCTCACCAAGTGCTGTGCAGGCACAGTATTAAAATAGATTGAGAAAATTAAAGCAACAAAATAACAGCTGTCAAAGACTTACAGAAAATTAAAATGGTGAAATCAATAGCTAAGATTAAAAAAATTATAAGAAAACTACACAATCTCCCTCTTGTAAAGGTTTGGGGAAGAACAAATACTCTCAGAACAATAAATGGCTGTATCATCAAAAGGCACCTCCAAAGTATGAGAGCTTTATGAGTAATGGTCTTGGATCTTCCTCTGTGTGCAGCTATGTTGAGGTAAACCAAAAGCAAACAAGGGTAATGCTGGGCAATGCCAACACCCCATCCCTCCATGCCTGGAAATGCTCTGACTTAATTTTTCCTTCCAACCAGCAAGGGGGCAAGTAGACACAACAGAAAATATGTTGTCAGATGTTGCTTTTTAATTTTCATCAATAAAGAAGTCGGAACTATCCAGATGACTAAACTAGATGACTCAAGAAAGGGAAGATAAAGATACTTCCAGACATGTCCAGCACTGTGACACCTCTGTGCTCATGCCACACTGCCTGGGCTGAAAAGTTCCAAAGGGGATGTTCCCCTGCTGTGGAAAAATGCAGCTCAGGCATCCAAGAGCTCAAGCATTCAACATCAACAGTGTCCAGCTTGGAAAGAAAACAAGTCCAAACTTCAGTAAGCTGAGGCTATAATGTAAAAGGTTCTTCTGTCACCTCAATTCTGCACTTTTTAACTGAATTACTTTAGCAAAATAGGGTTTCAGGATAACAGACTTGTTTAAAATGTAAGAATCTACAGACCTAAGGGAAAACACTGCCCTATGAACTGAGAGATATAGGTGAAGTATGTTAACAATCTGTTACTACTAAAATCATCATTTGAAACACTCTTTACAGCTACAGAACCAGGGTTCTCATACATTGCTTGCATGAGTCCTTTCTGTCATTGTTATTTCAAAGCTTATTTATTGATTCATCTGGGTGAATATCCTAAATTCTGTTTAATGCTTCCTAGAGACTCCAGTGCAAAGTTTGTTTTACTAACAAACCACAATCAGAATAAATGACAAAACTTCAGGTGAGATGCAGTCCTGGACTTTGGGTAGTGTAAGGCACAATGTAAAGTGCAAACTCATAGCCTGAATCACCCAGTACAATTCTCCCATCTCCAGAGCCAGCAAACACCAGTGACTATCAGCACAGAAGGACAGAATGGTTCAGCTTGGAAGAGACCTTCAAATCTCTCCTCTTTTAGTTTAAAACCAGTCCCTCTTGTCCTATCCCCATCTGCCCATGTAAAAAAAAAAAGCCTCTTTTTAATAAGGCCCTTTAGGCCCTGGCAGGGCCTCTGAGCTCTCCCTGGAGCTTCTCCTCTCCAGGTGAGCACCCCCAGCTCTGCCAGCCTGGCTCCAGCCCTTGGAGCATCTCCATGGACTTCTCTGGACTCACTCCAACAACTCCATATCGCCAGGCCTGGACACAGCACTCCAGGTACTCACACAAGAAGGAATAAGAATCCTTGACCTGCTGGCCACTCCTTTCTTGGTTCAGCCTAGGGTATGGTTGGTTTTCTGGGCTGCATCTGCACGTTGTTGGCTCATGCCCAGCTTTTCATCCACCCCAAGTCCTTCTCTCAGTGAGTTCTCCCTGTCAGAAAGTTCTGTCTTAAAAACAAATTTAGGTCACAGAAAACACTAGAATACCCTAGAAAAACATACAAAACTAAGTAAAATGTTGAACTAAGACAATAACATGAAATAAGAACTAAAGAACACAAATTCTTTAACTAGGCTGTGGACCTGACAGGGAGGTGAAAAAACACTCAGGCACAATTCCACCTGGCTTCTGTTTGCTGCCTTTACAAGACCTCAAAGCACTTTCTAAACAAAGTCAGTATCAATATCAGGTTTGATTGCACCTCATCTTTACAGGACACAGCACAAAAGTAGATATTCACTCTGGCCTCACACAGCCCAGACAGGTCTTAACATTTACTGCTCTTCTGCTTAGTTCTATGATAGAATAAACAGTTTGTAGCAGTTAAAAGATATTTTTAAACCATGTTGAGGACAAAGGGAGCACAGCCTTCAGCAATATATGAGACTTTGCTTTCAAGCAAACATTTGGCTTTTTTTCACAGCACAAAGCACACAGAAACAAACCCACCAGGTACTGCCTGCACACTCAATGCAGTGAGAGAGCAGTGAGGAGAGAAAAGCACAGGACAGCAGGATCACAGTACCCTGCCAGCTTCATCCACAGATCAATCCAAGCAATAGCAGAAAAGCTGGCAAACGAAATAATGACCTGAGTAAGATTCAGTCCTGTACAGAGGATGAATATGAGTAAGACTTTTGTAGCATAACTAGGGATCTACACCTAACTTGTCTGACATGGTGCACAGGTCTCCAGCAGGATCTCACTTACAGTAACCAGAGTCTCCAGCAGCAGTTCTGGAGGTTTCTGCAAACAACTGCTGCCTGAGCTTTTGTCCCAGAGAGCACCTGGAGGATTTCTAACAAAACTGTCTGAAACCAGGACTTGACTGTCAGGGGGAGCAAAGAGTGCAGGACAGCCTGGGAAAGACAGGATCTCTTCTTTCAATACAGACAACTTCTGTTTTGCTGAGTCCAAGGCTTTACTGTCAAGTCTTATGCTTGGAGGTACAGCCTGCAGCCTTTGTTCTGGCAGAAATAATTTGCTAAGTCACCATTTTTTTTTCCTGCTGACACATATCAGTAAATAAATAACATGGGGGGTTTTGAACAAGGA
Organism: Argya squamiceps; assembly: GCA_037834095.1. NCBI lineage: Eukaryota > Metazoa > Chordata > Aves > Passeriformes > Leiothrichidae > Argya > Argya squamiceps. The sequence continues at coordinate 8,008,001 of JBBMKD010000063.1, read as the reverse complement.
GTGAGGGGGTGAAAGCTGCTCAAAGAACAGAAAACAATCATAAATGACCCTCTGATCTTCAAAGCTCTTAGGAATCAAGAGGGGGAGCAGCAGACAAGGTATGAGGAAATCCAGTGGTTATTGCTCAAGGTCTTCTGCACTCAGTGCCAAGATTCAAGTCTCACTGGAAGGAGCTAAAAAGCCTTCCCCACTGGCTAAGACAGCTGCCAAGCTGAGAGTCTCCTTTGTTATTCCAGTGCATTATCACAGACAAGACCTCAGACTCTAGTATTGTCCATCTCAGTCCACACCTCAAGTGTTTGCCATTTATTCTTGATGCAGAATGTCTCAATACACAATCCTGGTCTGTTTGGCCCCACTCTGATGCACCTTCTCCCACTGCCTAAGCTCTGCTGAACAGCCCTTCCTTCCTCCCCACACTCCCTGTGGGGATGGGGAGTTGCACAGATGATGGAGGCTGCTGGGGAAGGTGACACACAGTTCAGGTGTGATGTCCTTGGGGCATGCACTATCTGTAAACCTCAGCAGGATCCTGTTCCATAATTAAACACATCTGATCTTGTGACACTAAGAGAGATATCAAACTGGAACATAATAATGCAATGATTAAAATTCAGGTGTGGTACAAGTCACAGTAGTGTGGCAGTGACGAATGTCACACCAGGGGTGTTTTGGAGGGATGAAGTAACTTATTTTCACACATCTGTACAATTAAAATTTCCTTAGGCAGTAACACCAAAAACATAATTAAGTGCTTCTGTGTTAAACCACATCCTATTTTTCCCTCCAAGTTGTTTCTAAAACCATTTACACAGAGCTTCATAAAGGCCTGCTGAAGACATCAACCAAGCTTCCTAATGCAGAATGACTGATTTCTCTGGCCATCAGGAATACATTTATATCTCAAAGAAGTGAATAAATTCAACACAGGGAAGTTACCATTCATTTCTTTGCCAGCAAGTCTTTGCCTTTTTGCTCCACTGCTAGAAGAAGCAGTTCCATGAATTGCAGAATGATCCTCTGACATACAAAACAGTCAAATCTCATCAAATTGCCCAAAGAGCATTTTGCACCATAAAATGCAATTTCACCCATGGATTGAAGTGTTGTTCCCTGGGAATGTGGGGTCAAGATTCTGGCCCATGATGGAGCACAGACAAGAGTGAAAGGAATGTCTATGCACTGCTGTCTCCTGCACAATGACCTGAATGTCTTGGGAACATGAATTTTTAATTTCTGTCTTCCCTATAACTATATTCCCCTGGTTAAGCTCAGCAGAGGGTTTGGATGCCCAAAAGGCTTTTGGAGAAATTGTCAGTGCTCTCTAGCAGCTGAAGCATGATCAGGGTCACACACCAAGGTGTTCCTCCAGTAATGTGGCAATTGCCAAGAGTGGTGAACAGGCTCTGAGCCAGGGAGCTGCTTGCAGGCAGGTGGGCCACGCCATGAGTCACTGAAGCTGCCTGGAATGGAAGAGGAACAGTGACCTACTGAAGAAACTAAGATATTATTGAGATGAGAAGATTCCTTGTGGGTTTTTGCTGTTCAATTGCTCAGCAACAAGTGAAGCAAGGAAGACATAAACACTCTCTTGCAAAGACAAGGAAAAGAAGATTTGAGAAAGAAGAGCTAAGAGATGCCCTATTTTCAGCCTAGTTTTAAAGTGGAAGGCAGTCCTAATGCAAACAGACTATGCTGCTTGTTCCTTCTGTGTAAGTTTTTGACCTATTGCCTAATTTCTGTAAAATGTCAGAGTTGCAGATTTCAAAGGTACTAAATTCAAACAAGGTTCACTAAAATGGGTGCTAGATAGAAGGGGAAAGCCTGTCTGCTAAAGCTATGGGGAAAAGGCTGTAATGCAAGCACAAACCTTATTAAATAGCAAAGAATCCCAGGATGAACTAGGTTGGAAAAGACCTTTGAGGTCACCAAGTCCAACCCATGACCTAATGCCTCTTCATCAACTAAACCATGGCACTGGGTGTCATGTCCAGTCTTCTTTTAAACTCCTCCAGGGACAGTGACTCCACCACCTCCCTGGGCAGACAATTCCAGCACCCAATCACTCTTTCAGTGAAGGAGTTTTTCCTGATGTCTAACCTCAACTTCCCCTGGCACAGCTCAAGGCTGTGTCCTCTCATTCTGTCAGTGGCTGCTTGGGAGAAGAAACCAACCCCCACCTGACACAGCCACCTTTCAGGGAGTTACAGAGAGTGATAAGGTCACCTCTGAGTCTCCTTTTCTCCAGGATAAACATCTCCAGCTTCCTCAGCTGTTCCTCACAGGGTTTGTGTTCCCAGCCCCTCACCAGCCTCGTTGTCTCCTCTGGATGTGCTCAAGTGACTCAATGTCCTTCCTAAACTGAGGGGCCAGAGCAGGACACAGCACTCAGTGTCCTTCCTGAACTGAGACACCCAGAGCTGGACACAGCACTCCATGTCCTTCCTGAACTGAGGGGACAGAGCTGGACACAGCCCTCAATGTCCTTCCTAAACTGAGACACCCAGAGCTGGACACAGCACTCAGTGTCCTTCCTAAACTGAGACACCCAGAGCTGGACACAGCACTCAGGTGTGGCCTCACCAGTGCCCAGCACAGGGGCAGAGTGACCTCCCTGCTCCTGCTGGCCACACCATTCCTGATCCAGGCCAGGAGCCCTTGGCCACCAGAGCACACCCTGGCTCATGTCCAGCTGCTGCCACCAGTGTCCCCAGTCCCCTTCTGCCTGACACTGTCCCCAGCCTGTTTGTTGGGGGTTGATGTAGCCAAAGTGCAGAACTCAGCACTTGGACTTGTTAAACTTCATATTGTTGGACTCAGCCCATCTATCCAGCCTGTCCAGATCCCTTTGCAGAGCCCTCCTATCCTCCAACAGATGGACACATGCTCCCAGCTTGGTGTCATCTGCAAATTTACTGGTGGTGGACTCAATCCCCTCATCCAGACCATCAGTGAAGATATTGAACAGAGCTGGTCCCAGCACAGACCCCTGAGGGACACCACTGGTGACTGTCCCCAGCTGGATGCAGCACCATTCCCCACCACTCTGGGTCTGGCCATGCAGCCAGTTCCTAACCCAGCAAAGAGTGCTCCTGTCCAAGCCCTGGGCTGCCAGCTTTTCCAGGACTCTGAAAAGTTTCAAGCTGATATCAGCTTTTCAAGGTGATACCTTTCTCCAAAGACTGAAAGCAGCAGAGCTGAGGGGGCAAACACCCTTTGGTGCAGTCTGGGCCACAGTGAGGATGCAAGCACTGCTTTGTGCCCCCACTGTGCCAGCAGCTCTTACCTCACTGCCACTCTGCTGGCTCCCCCAAACCCTGTATCTCCCCTGCCTGTTTCCTTCCAAGTAAGTAGTACAGGGCAGAGCAAGCTCTCATGACCAAACACGTCCTTTCCTGGTTTATTTTACCCACAAATCCCAAAGCACCTGCTGGAAAACCTCCTCACACAGACATCAGCACCACAACATTCACCAGCATCGCTGCCTCAGCTCTGCTCTCCCAGATAATCTGGCACCTGCTGTGGTTTAGTCCTACTTATAAAAGAAGCAAAGAGCAAACTGGGGGGCTCCCACAGGGAAAAGTGCCACAGGAATTTCACTTTCCATCTCCAACCAGGGCATTGCATTCTGCTGCCACCTTGATTTCCTTAAGCCTAGCCGAGGTGCATACCTTAATATAATATAGTAAAATCATAGCAGGCTTCTGTCTAGTGCAAAGAGAGATAGAGGAGGATCAAGTGCCCTTCAGAAGCTGTATCTCATCTCCCCCAGGATAAACACTTCCATGGCACGGCAGCTGCTGGGGGATCACTGTGCCTGTGGAGCTCCAGCAGCACTGCTTTCAGCTCCAGACAAGTTTCCACACTGCAATCTCACGGCAGGCAGGCACAGAAGCTCTTGCTTCCAGCAACTGCTTCTTCGTTTATTAAAGAAATTTTAAAGAAAAACAAAGGGGGAGAGGGGGGAAAAGTGTTAATTGGAGCATTCCCACCATAGCAGGGAGGGATGCTGAGAGCACCATGCATGGAAAGCTGGATCCTGCCCCAGCAGCCCTGTGTGGATGGTTGGGGTCAATGAGGCCAAGATGAGCTTCATGGTGGCTGGTGGGTGAGCAGAACCACCCAGCCACAGGGACCTGGGTGCCTGCACGGCTCCCAGAGCTGAGCCTCCCTCCCCAGGGGACTGCCCAGCCCCAAAACTCAGCCTGCAATCAGGGAGTTCAGCACCCCTTCCTGCACAAAAGCTGCCCTGGCAGTTCCTAGAAGGAGAGACGCAGATCCGGCACCTCAAACGCCAGGGCTCAGGTTGCACTTCCCAGAAGCAAATGGCATGGGGAAGCCAAAATTAGCAAGCTGATAATTCTACCCCCCTGGTACATCCCACTGGTCTAGTGGAAGGTGTCCTTGCCCATGTCAGGGGTGGGGGTGGAACGAAATGACCTTTAAGGTCCCTTTCAAACCACATGATTCCATGAATCTGTGATGATCCCCAGCTCCTGCACCATCATGACTGCTCATTATTGCAGAAAGATGCTGGCAATCCCTTGCTCAGTGAAAAAAACCAGGTGAAATAAACTCAGAAGCCATATGATAACCCACAAGGCAGGTCTTGGGATTGCACCAACCTGGGCTCCCAGCCCTGTACCCCCTCTGCACCCCTCCATCAGCACTTGGGTCCCACCTTGCATGCCTGAGTGGGTGCTGGAGCAGGGGGAAGGCAGGCAGGCAGACTGTGTTCCCTGCCTCTGGTTTGGCAGTGCATACACTCACACTGGGGTTATTTAAAGCCCAGTTTTAACAGCATTCAGCTCCTGGTTGCGTGATCAGGATAAAAAATCGCAATCCTAATTCCTGGCCCCCGGTGCCTATGGCAACTGGTATCCGTCTCCTTGGAAACTAATCTCGTGGTATTTGAACAATGTACCAAGGGCCTTTAATCTCCCAAAGACTGTAAATCTTTATTCTAGCCTGCTCTCCTCCTACCCCAAGAGCCAATATAAAAAGCCTGTTGTTTTCCATGAAATCACCAAGAGCCTAACTTGAATTTTGTATTACACAGACACATGGGGTTTTTTGCTTTTGTAGAACATTTTTTCTCCCCACTAAATTAAGGAAAAATCCCATATATATGATGCCCCTGGTGTTGCAGCCCTAGCCCCACACCCTGGTAAGGGGTTTGCCTTCTCTGAACAGTACTCAATGCCCTATCCTGGCTCTTGCCTCAACTGGCATGTCCACCTTGTCCTTCTAACCAGACACTGCTCCAGATGATGATGATTATTATTATTATTAATAATAATAATTATCATTATTATTGTCAAATATTATTTAGCAAAAGGCTACTCAAACTGCAAATATACAAAAACCTAGCAGCAGCAACTCATTGCTGGGGACAATGAGTCCATAAGGGCTGATGCTCCATCCCAGTCCCCCAAATGCTCTTGGGCTCCTCATCTTGCTCCTCAGCGCTCAACTCCAACGCTTTTTTCTTTTGCAAAGCTGCTGTTGATGGCACCAGCCCCTCCCTAGCTCCCAGACACTGCTCATCACCCACTTTCTGCTCTGCACAGGCAATTAGTTTGCTCTGCATAAGGTGGTCCCTGACAGAGAGATACCACATAATCTCATTATGTTTAATTTTATCTCTAGTATTTCTCTCTGGTTACTGGTGTCTCAGTACTGAGTATTCCATGTGTTACAGGATGGGCTGTTTGCTGATCCAGGCTGGCTACATAAATAAACTCATTTAAAAAAATAAAATGTCTTTTTAAAGGGATGAAAGAAGGCTCAGAGACGGGAGCATCTCATGCCCTGAGTTTCCCACTCCTGTCAGCTCCCTGCTCCCTTCTCCCTTATTTTATTTTATGGGATGAGTCACAAAGGTGAGAGCAGGTCCTGGATCACCCCAAGCCCCACAGCTGGGATGTGTGTATAGATAGTGCCAGCAGCTCCTTGCCACCCACAGCCTCAATGCCTGCCCAGAACTGGGCACCCTGCACAGGGCAGGTGACTCACCCTGGCAGTGGAGGAGCCCTGGGTGAAGCCAAGCATGCACCCGCCCTGGTATGACCTGTCAAGTGAGGCAGGTATTGACAGAGGCACAGCCAGCCAGGATCCCCATTTCCTCCCCAGGCAGCCTCTGGCCATGACACCAGCCCCAAAACCTGCAAGCCCTGCCAGTACTGAGGTCTTGCCAAGGCTCAGTGTCACTGCTGCTGCCAGACCCACACAGCTGTGGGTGCCACCAGCCCCAGGCAGGGACATCAGGATGGTGCCCAGCATCCCAACTGGGGCAGCAACACTGGGTCCTGCTTTGCAGCTCCAGGGACCCCAGGGGCTGGTGCAGCCATGCCACCTCCAGCCAAGGTGTCCCCACCACTGTGACCATCCCCACAGCTCCTGTGGGGAGATTCTCCAATGTCTAATACACCTTAGTACCACAAGATTACCCCCACATCCACAAAGGCTTGGCTTTTTTTAACACTGAGCCCTGAGCACCATAAGCCTTGTTGTGCTGATGGCAGCTAGCCAGGGACAGGGACAGATGGATGGGACAGACCCACACCCAGGGACCCACCCCCAGCAACACCTCTGGGGGCTCTGAGGAAGTGTGTGTGGACATGGGCACCCTCACCTGGGCAGGACAGCACAGCATCCTGAGGGGTTTGCTGAGGTGCCAGGGTCTCACCTGGTGCTCCCAGAGGGATTTGGACTGCAGTGAGGAGTGTGCCAGCCTAGGGCAGATGCCGTGGGAGTGGCTCTGATCACAGCCCTGATTCAAAGGCTGCCTGGGCTGGCCCCAGGGAGCCCTGTGAGGATGGCTCCAGGCTGGCCAGGTCTGCCCAAAAACAAGCCAGATGCTCTCCCATGTGTTTCTGCTCAGTCACATCGGGACAAGGTGACGTGGCTGTGGGTACCTCCTCCTTCCCAGGACTTGTCATCACTCAGGCTCAAACATGGCAGCCTGGGACAGCATTTCCCTTCCCTCACACCTTGACCCACTCCACAGCACATGAGGCCTTTCTTTTTTTCTTCATTCCCAGGAAGAAACTGGCCCAGATGAGCCCTGCTCCCTAAAACCCCTGTTTGCCAGTGGGTCAGCTCAGCTCCCTGAACCTGCAGCCACCCAGCCCTGCCCTTGTCCTGCTCACACTGTTTTGGAAAGGATTAGCCAGGGAAATCATTGGCAGAGGTGTCCCCCAACACCATGGGACCAGCAGAGCCCAAGGTCTTGCAGAAACACATGTTCCCTCCTGCTAAATTCCAGCTTAATTCTCATTTCCATTGTGTTATGAAATACATTATCTATTGAAACTAAGTCAACAGTTGTTTGCATTTACATGTAAACACAGTGAATATTAGGAGCAGGGCCAGCATTATATTTGCATCCAAAATGCTGCCTGCATTGCTCTCTCTCCCTGGCTCTTCTCCATTTTTGCAGCTAAAGACATGAGGATGCAGGAGATGGTGAAACCCAAGACCAGAGCAGCCCAAGAAGCAAGAAACCCCTTGTTTTTCTCTCTCTATTTTTATTTCTCCGCAGCAGGAGAAGAAACATCCCTCTAAGCCCCCACACCACACTGACACGCACACCCCTTCATCTCAGGGCCAAGTCGAAACTGCTTCAAATTCCCAATGACACACATATCTTATCAGAGCTGCTTTGCATAATGCATAAATATTTATTTGCTTTTAATCCTGCAAAGCAAACCTGCCTTGTGGCACGTTTCCCTTAATCGGCAGCTCTGGCGCCAAGAGAAGCAGCGTCCCAAATTCTGAGCCTACTTTAGATGCAAGGGCAGGGAAATAAGCACCCAAGGTCCACTACCCACCACCTCCCTGGGTGCCCAGGGCAGGATTGGGGTGCCAAAGCAGCCCATAAAGCTCCTTGCCTCCAGGCAAATGAAGAGCTTGGCTCTGGCACCTCATAAATAACAGAAAATAAATATATCTGCATCGTGAAGCCATGAGAGTGTGTGTGTGAGAGGTGCCTTGATGCTGACTTAGCTCCTGGCTGGTGATGCTTCCAGGAGATATTACACCAGGGAGGGTGGGTCTGGGCCCTCAGGAAAAGAGATTTTGGGGGCTGAGTAAAGGAAGAGCACCTTGTGACAGGGAAGGCAGAGAGGATATGGATTATTTTTGGGGTTCACAGCTTAGTTTTTGTACACGGGCTTGTTGAGTTGGAAAATGGGAACCCTCCATGGGGTGGGCAAAGAGGGGATGTGCCACCAGAGACCAACTCAGCCTCTCCATCACCCCAGTTCAGGACATTGCTGAGCACAGACCCAAACCCTGTCAAGACCCACGCAGCCTCATATGCTACAAAACTTGTAGGAACTGATAAAAAAAGAGAATTTTCAAACATCAAATCACCCCAACACCAAAAGCCCCTAATTAATTACCTCTTGCTCCAGCCAAAAGCACAGCAAAGCAGCACACTCACCCTCATCTGTCCTCACTCCACAGCGATCACAGCATCTGCATTTGGACCCTTGGGACTGTGAATTCATTTCTCAATCAGTTCCTCTTAAATGGGTGGGAAGCAATTAGGCAAGGGGTGCAGCAAGGGTGTGAATGCTGTGCCAGGGAGCTGGGGGGCACTCAGCACAGCTCCTCACTGCACATGCAGCCAGAGCAGGTAAACACAGAACTACCTGATGGTGGGCAGGTAAATATTGAAACAGGATTTATTTCAGCCACTCTGCCTCATCCTCTGATAACCTGTTGACCCAGACAGAGCCCCAAAAACTGATTCAAAGCAAAATGCTCTTTTTCCTCAAGATGGGAGGAATTAACTAAACCTCTACCCAGGGTCAGTGATTTGGGACTGGGAGGAGAAACCAGCCCAGCCACCCTGAAGAGGCTTTGCCCAGGAGCTGAGTGTGATCTTGCACCTCTCCAGCATCTTCAAGGAGTGTTTCTTACAGCCCCAAACCACCACGCCCCTGGATCTCAGCACCTCCAAGGAGGGACACTGCTCCATCCCCACGAACACCTCCCCCAGCCCCCCCAGTCCTTGCTACTGAGGACACAAAGCACCCCAAAGTGGCAGCCTGTCTCTCTCTACAGCATCCTTTAAGCTACTCCAAATACCAGTGGCACTGCACAGATTCAAGCAGAAAGCAAAATCCATACTGGGAAGGAAGGTTCTGGGCTGAAATGCCTGTCACAGCATCACTGGGAAAAGTGGGTTAGTAAAGGGGGGAGGACAGAAACCCCACTGGCACACCCACAGCACACAGGGCTGGGAGGAAATGGTGTTTGCTGGAAGGTTTTCCATAGGTATCACGATGGCTTTCAGGCAGGGAACACACTCTGGGGGTATAGACTCAGCTTGGCACTCCCTGAACCAGATCCAGGCACAAAAAATGTTATGGGGAGGAGGAACAAGAGAGAGACCCCAACAACATGTCCTGGCTCACAGATAAGCAATGCTGTACACACCAGTGGCTGCTGGTTTGGTTTTGGGGAGTGTGGAGCCATGGGGACATGGGGCAGCACATGCAGACAAACAAGCCATCAGGCAGCTCTAGGAAGAGAGTCACCCTCCTGCTGCTCTCCTCACCTGCAGCCCTGACAGGAGACATTTTCCCTTCTGCTCTTTTGGTCTTGCACCTCCAAGCTGCCAACAGGTACCAACCTTCCATGCCCCATGGGGACAATGCCACAGAAAAGTCCATCCAGTCTGGGCATGGATGAGACCCCCATGACCTGTGAAAGCTGCATTCTGCAGCATCCATAGCAGCAGCTCCCCACGGCAGAGACAATTCCACATTATTTTGAATGATCATGTTTAAAATAATAAAGGACGCCTACGTGCTCAAGTGCATTGATGGCAACCCAGCACCAGCCCAGCAGTTAAAAATAGCTCTTTCCAGGAGTGCCCTGCCAGCCTTGACCACAGGCACCCGAGGGACACACACACACTCTGCTCTGTCCATTGGCATCACCACATTAGGTCCATGGTGCACCCAAAGGTCAGCAAGTGTTGAAATACGCAGAAAAAAAGAAAAATATTAACCAAAAGGAGCAAAAATATATTTGAGGACTCTATGCTGTTAGGGGAGAGAGAAAAAAAATCAAGGGGGGGAGAAGATTTATCGGGGTTCAAGCCCCAACCCGAGCAGGTGATGTTCAGAGAGCACTGAGGTGAGGTGCAGAGGGTGGAAGCATCACCCTGCCTGATGTGAGAACAGAAGAAACATTCACGTTACAGCAGTGGTGCTGGAGTTGCCTTTGATCATGGAGAGCCTCGTGCAGGCAGCAATAGGGCTGGATTTCTGCAGGTGTAATTCCCACAGAGATAAAGACCTTGTTTTTCAACGAGCAGTGGTATTGTACACAAATTGTAACAGAAAATGTGGGGAAACAAAGAAGTTTTCAAGAGAGCACATAATCCTCAGACGGGTGGCACAGGGAGAGCTGGTGGGTGGCTGTGGGAAGACAGCACCAGGGAGAAATGGGGCTGATCTCACTCTTCCAACCCTCCAAAGCAATAAACCTTTAGACAGGTGTGGGGGACAAATTAGCCCACCCAACCAAAAAGTATTAGAGGGGCACAGATGAAGGTCAGGGCAATGGATGCAGCAGGATCCAGCAAGGAGCCATGGGGAGGGCACAGGTGGATGCTGGGCCTGCCCCAGAGCCAGGTCTTCACTCCAAGAGCTCATATGGGCAGGGATGCATCAGGCAGATCAACTCATGGCACCAGTCATGCTTGTCTCTTAAATGTCTTTTATCTGCCCTCTCATTTTAAACAAACAAACAAACAAAAAAACCCCTGACAACTCCAAAACAGCCTGACACTAATTCTGACAGGTTTAATAAATGTTTAATGTCCTGTTAAAGGTCACCACCCACTTGCCTCTGCCTGTGGATCTGCAGTAACAGCACCAGGGCACTCTGCTTGGGCCGTGCTGTTTCACAAGGACCCTGATGCCCAGCATGCTCCTTTCCCAGCCTGGCAAGGAGCTGTGGGGCACAAGCAGTAACCCCTCACCTTTGATGGGACAGGCTGATGCCCAGATCAGCTGTGGCTGCCCCATCCCTAGAGGTGTCCAAGGTCAGGTTGGACAGGGCTTGGAGCAACCTGGGACAGTGGGAGATGTCCCTGTTCATGGCAGGGGGCTGGAACAAGGTGATCTTTAATGTTCCTTCCAACCCAAGCTATTCTGTGGTTCCATGATTCAAGATCCTGGATGAACTTCATCTGAGGGCAAGGAGGTAAACACATTTTGAGGGGCAAAAATACCAAATTCTAGCTCAGGGTAAAATGCTGTAATTTCACATAAAGGGTTTCTGGGAATTTTTCCCTAGAAAGACAAGATGAAATTACAGCCCAGCTATTCCCCTAAAGGGTGCAGAGCAATTTATTTCCAGTGATCCTCTTCTAATGAAGCCAATTTTTAACCTTGTCAGAAGGTGCATGCAGGCTCAGGGCACTGATGCAGCTCCCTTCCCCCCAGTCCTGCCTTTCCCAGGATGAAAGCCTCCAACCTAAACCCCAACCAGGATGTTTATTTAAGACCCAAACCCCAAAGGCATTTTAAACAAGCAAAGTTCCTCACATATTTTGCTGACCAAGTGCAATCCTTCATGCCAGTGATTGCAAGTTTGCACCCAGGGGGGCGTGGGGGGTCCCAGTTTCACCAGGATGGTGTTGTCCCACTGCTAGGGTGGGAGCAAGGATGATTCTGTGGGACCCTGGGACCTGGTGGCATCTTGTGGTGTCCTCACAGAGCATTCCCACACATCTGGGTCTCCACAGCCCAGCAGTGTGGTGGCCCAGTTTTTGGGAAACTTGCCAATGACCCTCCCATCACCCCAACAGCCTCACTGTGCTCCAGGGGGAATTGGTGCTCAGCAGTTGGAAGGGTTCAACAGCTCACACCCCAGCTGATTAAGGGGGAGGAAGCCATAAGGAAAAGCCCTTCCTCCATCCATACCAGCCACTGGTGTCTCTCCTAGGACACATCTGACACCAGCCAGCAGGAAGTAGCAGGGGAGCAGCAGTGCAGCAGGCAGCTCCCCCTGCTCCCTGCAGCAGCTCTCCAGCAGATGGTGGCTCCTAACATCATTATGTTTACCTAACAAGATTGCTTTATTGTAGCCCTCCAACAATAAAGGCAGAGTATCTAAAAGCAGGGGCCAACGCCTGGGCTTTGACAATCCTGGTTCCAAATATATATATATGTAATTTTAAATCTCTATATAAATCACGATTTTAGAGGTCACAGTAATACACTATTTTTTTCCCCCCCATACTAAACCAGATGTGACTCACATGCAAGCAAAAAGACATACAATTCAATGCCTTAAATTCTTTTAAGTGCCGGGGTGGGGAGTTGCTGTAGCAATTTGGGTAATGCCAGGGGCATACAAAACTCAACCCCCAATCTACCCAGGCCAGGACGCCAGAGACAGCTTTCCTCCTGGCAAGGACTGTCACTGCCTGTCTGCACAGCAAACAGGGGCCCAGCCTTCTAAATAATAATGCAATACAAATAATAAAAGATAATTCCCACATATTTAATCATTACCAGAGCTCTGGGAAGAAATGATAATCAGGCCCCTACTAATTAGGGAGACATAATCCTGCCTTTCCTACAGGTTTTTCCATCCCTGGCTCCTGTGCTGCAGTGAAACCAGCAGAAATCCAGCCCAGTGGGAAGGAGTGTAGCTTTGGTGGAAGCCTCAAACAGACCCCAAAACCACAATGGGCACAGCCCCATCCTACCAGGGGAGACATGCCAAAATACCCATCCCACTGGATCAGTATCCACCCTACCATAAATGCAACCCATTATGGTACCTCTTGTCAAAGTCCAAGCAGCAGCATCCACCCATCCAGGGAAACCCCTGCCCTTGCCACCAGTGTCCCTCTGGGATCCCAGCCCTGCAGCAGGGTATGGACCAGCAGCTTGTCTCAAGCCTCATCCAAACCCTTTCAGCCTCCTGCAGCACTCACCAGCCCCTGCCTCACTGTCACCAGCCCTGGTGTCACTGTGCCATTGATGTGCCACACACTCCTCCTGGCACTGAGTCCTCATGGGGTGGACAGGGTTAATATCTGCCATGAGAATTGCTGCTAATTAGCAGCAGGGCTGGGTTTGTCCCTTTCATCTGTGCCTCCTGTCAGCGTGGGAGCTCTGCCCACCCCCAGGGAGCCACCTCCAGCTTGGTATGATGGCCAGGGCTGTCCCCACTGCCCAGGGCTGTCCCCACTGCCCAGGGCCAGTCCTCTGGTCCCACCAGGCTGGAGCCCAGCAGCAAATGAGCAACCTGGCAGCCAGTGCCTCAAGGCAAGGTCACCTCTGGCAGGTACTGAGTAGTAGGTGCCTTCCCAGGCAGGAGACACAGCCACACAGACACAGCTGGAACTAAAGACAGGGTGTGATCTCTGCCAAAACCTGGGCACAGAGATGCACTCATCCCTTTAAAGGTGGGTGAAGCACCTTCCAGCAGAGCAACCAGATAAAACCATGGAGATCCTTCTCACCCACTGCAGTGTTCTCATTTCCAGTGTCATCTTGCTCTGCAAGACTCCCACTCTGTAAGTTTTCCCTAAGCCAGACCAACAGCCTCTATGTTCTTCCAACAGTTACCTGTTGAAAAACTTTGAAGTTTTTTTTGCTTTTTCGTTTGTTTTCTTTTTTTTTAGCAAGGGAAGCCAAGGGCTCCTATACAGCCAGGCTACCAGCACAACCCATGGCCAGGATCCCATGTATCCATCCTGTCTCACCCAGGGATTTGAAGTGGGACTGAAAAGTCTGCTGCTGGCCACCAAGGCCCAAGCACCATAGTTTTCTCTCAGAAGCACCTAAGTGTGCAACCTCTGTGCATCCATTGCAGGGGGAGGTTTCTCCTGCAAGTTACATCCAATCCAAGCAGGACACACAACCCTGGCAGCGACCAGCATCCACACACATCAGCAAAAAGTTCAAGAAATTATCCAGAAATTAAAAATGGTTAAAAACATCCTGCCCACCAGCTTTCTTCCCAGCCAACTCCAGAGGGATCTACAATTCAAAGCACCCTCTGGGCTCTCAGGTTTTAATCTGGCTGTGGGGACAGATCAGCAACAGGTCTGTGGTGCTCAGCACAAGCCTTTGCACCCACCTGGACAGCTCAGGGGCACTGCCAGACCCCACCACAGCCCACAGGGGATGTCACCCACGGGCAGGAGGCATCTGGGTTTGTCTCTTCAATCTCCTGGGGCAGAAGACTCAGGCACACAGGTGGGCACCAGATGGCACCGGGGTGACCATTTCCAGGTCCCATCCTGGGTCCACACCAACCTACCCACCAGCACTTGCTCTGTTTGAGGTTACAGATTTAAGGCAAATGAAGATGGACATGTCAGCCCTCATGTGAGAGGTGGAGATTGGCTGTGAGGAGGGACAGGCTGGCAAAGGACAATGACATCTGCATGGCCATGCAGCAGCAGAGTGATGCTCCTCGCTGGTCCCCTACTCATTCCACTGAGATTAATTACCTTCTTAAACCAGCTAGACCAGCAGAGAGCAGAGACAAGATAAGCCAGAAAACTCCAACAGAAGCTGTTTGCATGGACAAATGCTCAGCACAGTCTGCTCCTGAGGAGGGGATCCATGTACCCAGTGCTTTTCTCCACAGCATCCCACCCCAAGGGATGCTCTCCCTTGCTCCCACAGCAAGGAGAGCCTTGCTGTGTTCTAGGTAAGTTCCTAAGGTGGTGTTTGGCAGCAGCTCCTGGACCAGAATGGGACATGAGATGGTCCCACTTGCCCCAGCTGATTTGGGGGGGTCTCTCTGGCAGAAACACCCCAGCCAGACCACTGCTCCACCACCCTTGGGATTGAGGCAAATTTAACAATGGGGCTGCACCAAGAAAATGAAGCACCAAATTGGCAAGGCAGAAATCCTCATGGTCACAATTCCTAAAGCCCACCTGGGGTCACTGCAGCTTCCTGAAGCTCTTGACTGCTTTTCAAAGACAACATTTCAAGAAATGTAAACTGTACATGCCCTGTGAAGGGATAGGGCTGCCACAGGGCAGAGCAAAGTCCTGGGAAGCCTCAGTCTGCAAAGAGCTGCCACCTCCTCTGCAAACCTCCAGCTGGGGCTGCTCTCTACCCCCAGCCCCACTGCTCTGGCCACAATCCAGATGGACACCAGATGCCCTTCTCCATAGCTTCCAGCTGGGCTCTTCCCAATGAACGAGCCAATAAATACATATTTAGCCCATGGATAGCTCTCCATCTTGGGAGGAGCTCCCAGTAGGTCCTTTCCTCTCCTCCTCCCTGTCCTCGAGAAGGTGTCTGGTGGTGACAAACCTCTGCTCCCCCCTCAAAGCCCTGAAGAAGTTTTGTCACTACCAGTAAGGTGTTAACACAGCCACATACAGAGCAAATAAAGAACAATAACACAGCCC
Source organism: Argya squamiceps (assembly GCA_037834095.1). Classification (NCBI taxonomy): domain Eukaryota; kingdom Metazoa; phylum Chordata; class Aves; order Passeriformes; family Leiothrichidae; genus Argya; species Argya squamiceps. The sequence continues at coordinate 7,992,586 of JBBMKD010000063.1, read as the reverse complement.
CTCACCTGCTCATCATCCCCCTCCCCCAAACCATCACATACCATTTGCACCTCAGCCCAGTCATTCTGGAGCAGCAGGACCCATTCACACATTTTCTTCCATGATGAACCACCACACCTCCACTCACCACAGGCATCTGCAAATGGGTGCTGGCAGCACACAGAATAACCCTGTCCTTACACCACTGCCCAAATGGGGATAGCCAGCACCAAGCCCTGCACCCAGCCCAGGGGTCAGCCCTGCAGCAAACATCCTGCTGGAGTCCCCGTGCATTCCTCCAGCCTGGCTGCTGGGGTGCTGCTGACAAAATTCCTGAAGGAAGTGCAGGGCATTGATAATTGCCAAAAAAAATCTGAGCTATTTCCTGTGGGAGAAGCAGACGGGAATCCCCCATTAACTCCAGTAGCCAGAGGTCGTGTTTTGGCCTGGGACTTTGGGGCTTTGGTATTTTTCTCCTTCCTTCAAGCAGAGCATCGCTCCAGTTACATGCAGTGTACACCATGTGGGACAGCCGGACCTGCAGCCTCTGTGCTGGCCCCAAAGCCCACCTTTCTTGTCACCTCCTGCCCTATGCAAGGCTCTTGGGAAAGGGCTGGGCTGCCAGTAAGGGCACTGTGTCTCGCCCAGGCAGATAGAGCCAGGTTGCCAAACATGTCTTGAGCAGCTTCCTGCTCACCTGCCCCAGCTTCTCATTAGCAAACCTGAACGAGCAGCGAGCAGTGGCAGTGCCAGCAGCTCCTCCAGAGATGGGAAAGCCCTTCCAGGAGGGACAGCACAAGCAGGCAGCAGTGGCCACCACAGCATATCCCCGGCATCATTCCTTGGCTGCTGCAAGCAGCTCCATGTGAGGGCAGCTGCCCAATCCCTTCTCCTGTCCAGAGTGGCAATACATCCCTGGCAGGTGTCACCCCAAAAATGTGGCTCTGAGAGGCCACGCCAGCTTGGAGAGCCAGGGTGCATGGAAAACCAGTGGCACAGCCGCAAAGCAGGGCACCCTGTCCCTTAGTGGCTGCTGGTGGTCACAGGGACTCTGGCTCTGCAAGGCTGAAGGGAAAAGAGCAGGGGACCCACGGGTGTTCTTACAACCACACTGCCCTGACACACGATCCTGACACGCTGCTGACACCGCTCCAATGGCAGCACGTGCTGCTGTGCCAGGGCTGGCTGCTCTGCCTGCAGGGGCTGCAGCAGAGACACTGGGACACGGCCTTCAGCACCCCAACACTGAAACACGGCCTTCAGCACCCCAACACTGAAACACGGCCTTCAGCACCCCAGCACTGGGACACGGCCTTCAGCACCCCAGCACTGGGACATGGCCTTCAGCACCCCAACACTGGGACACGGCCTTCAGCACCCCAACACTGGGACATGGCCTTCAGCACCCCAACACTGGGACATGGCCTTCAGCACCTCAGCATTGGGACATGGCCTTCAGCACCCCAGCACTGGGACATGGCCTTCAGCACCCCAGCACTGGGGCACAGCCTTCAGCACCCCAACACTGGGACATGGCCTTCAGCACCCTCAGCCCCTGGGCTGCCAGCAGGGTCAGGTCTCATCCTGGTGGTCCCCATGCTGCTTTCTCATTTCAGAATGAGTGCTGCAGCGGTTCCCACAGAAGGGGATTCTGTGGGCTCACATGGGCAACAACCAGCCTAATGGGTCTGGGTGCACTGCTGCCCCAGAGTCCCACTCTGTGGAATTAAATAATCCACAGGATTGTTCCCCAGCTGCAGCACTTCCAACAGCTCCTTCAGTGGGAGCAGCAGGCAGAGCAGACACCCTGAAGCCCAGGGCTCTCGTTATGCAAGGCTGCATGCTGATGTCCCCAGGCTGCTCCAGTGTCCACAGTCTGCACACTGACAGGTGATGGATGTGGCAGCAGGCTGAGTGATCAACCCCAAAGTGCCCACAGCACCTAGTCCATGGCTCTGCCGTGGTGCTCAGTGACACCATCACCTCCCCAAATGCCCTGGGCTGGCTGTGCCCAGAGCCCACCACAAACAGCCAGGATCACCTGCACAGCCCCGCTGGCTCCAAGGCTCACTCCTGCACAAGGCACATTAATAGGATCACTCCAATTCACAGCTTAGCCCAGATAAACCCACTGCCAGCCCCACAGGCTGGAAGGACAAGGGCACCTGCTCCTCAGGGAACGACTTTCTCCCTATCACAGTCATCCCCTGGCACTGAAAATCCTCCACTTGCCCCTGTAGAGGATGCCTGTTCCTTCAGGCCATGGCCAGTGACCAGTCCAGCCGGAGCCCCGGGTGCTTCATCAGCTCAGCACTGTGTTTCTATTTCCAGCAGCACTGCTGCCAATCCCCACACCAGCAAAGAGGAGGCAAGAGCCCTGCTTCCAGCTCCCCTTCCTGCCTGCCACCGTCCAACGCAGCCAGGGCAGGTGGTGGTCCCTGAACTGCCCTCAGGATGTGGGGCAGCCCTGAGGGCCAGCCTGACATCCCCCATCCAACACTCCCAGCAACCCCCCAGCTCTACTGCTCCCCGCACGCCCCTCTGCAGCACTATCACATCCAACTCCTAAAGCCCTCACAGCCTTACTGCTCCCTGGCATCTCTTCACAGCCTCCAATGATTCCACCAACCCCAAGGCCCATCATCACCCCCAGCATTCCCTCCACCAGCCCTAATGACCCCCTAGCCCAAATGAGCTCAACACCTCCATCAGCTCTAATACCCCCAGCATCTCCAAGCCCTACAGATCTTCAATATCCTTCCCAACCCTATTACCTCCAGAATTCCCTCCCCCAGTCCTATTGCCCTGCAGCATCCCCCAACACTATCACCTCCCAGTATTCCTATCACCCCCCTGAACTCTCCCACACTGATGAGCCTGGCATTCCACTCCCAGCATCCCTCCAGCCCTAAAAATCTCATCATCCCCCGCAGCAACCTTACTGCTCCCCAGCATCCCCCATACCTTGATGCCACACTGCACCCCCATAACCCTATCAACCCCCACCAGCCCTAAAGTCCCCCTGAATCCTCCAGCCCCACCATCCCCCCAGCAGCCCTATTGGCCCCAGCATCCCTTAGCCCTAAAGAGCCCAGCATGCCCCCCCGCCCTACTGCCCCCCCAACCCCGCAGCCCCAGCATCTCCCCAGCAACCCTACTGACATCCCCTGTGCCTCGGATGTGCTTTAGCACCCCTGCAGCCGTATCACCCCTCCAGCGGTCCTGCTGCCCCTCTGCATCTCCCAGCGCTCACCCTAACGTCCTGTGCTGCATCCCTCAGCACCACCCTCCCCCAGGCTCCCTAACGCTCCCCTGCACACCTCCAGCCCTAACACTCCCAACCATCCCCCGAATCTTGATTCTCCCCTCGCATCCCTTAGCCCCGTGCCCTCCACCCCCAGCCCCATCGCTCCCCCAGCCTCAATACCCCGCTGCGCCCCATCGCACCTACCACCCCCGCATTCCCCCCGCCGCCGCTCCCCCAGGGCCGCGACTGGGGGTGGAGAGGGGACCCGCGGAGAGGG
>JBBMKD010000063.1:7972630-7988801 GCA_037834095.1 Argya squamiceps | reverse complement strand
TGTTCTGTAATCCCAGTAAAAGTGCCAGCCATTCGCCCCGCCGCTAATCCCAACCCCGCGCAACGGCCGCATCCATTGGCTGCCCTTTACACACGGGATTAACCAGCCCGAAAACGGAGAGGGGGGGCTTGTGAAGGCGGGGGTGAGCTCGGCGAAGTCCTTTCACGCCGTGCCGGGGGCGCGCCGAGACGTTCCGGGGCCACGCGGGCGCGTCCCCGGCGCGGCCGGTCCTGGGGTGCCGCGGGGACGTGTCGCCACCTGTTGGTGTTGGCACGGCTGGGTTGGACATGGCATCGTGTGAGTTGGCACCTCTTGGCACGGCGTGGTGCGCCGGGACACGGCGTGGCATGGAATCGTAGCATCGCTTCATGGGTTGGGTTGGAAGGGACCTCACAGACCATCCTGCTCCATGGGGGACCATCCTGCTCCAACCCCCCTGCCGTGGGCAGGGACACCTTCCACTATCCCAGGTTGCTCCAAGGCACCTTCCAACCTGGCCATGAACACTTCTAGGGATGGGGCACAGCTTCTCTGGGCAACCTGTGCCAGGGCCTCACCACTCTCACAGGGAAGAAATTCTTCTCTGCCCTCTGGTAGTGTGAAGCCATCCCCCTTTTGTCCTTTCTCTCCAGGCCTTTGTTCAAAATCTCTCTCCAGCTCTCATGGAGCCCATTTAGGCACTGGAAGGGTCTCTAAGGTCTCCCCAGAGCCTTCTCCAGGCTGAACAACCCCAGCTCTCTCAACCTGTCTGCATTAGCAGAGGTGCTTCAGAGGCTCAGCTCAGCACAGTCCATCCCTGCTCAGCTCAGGTCTGCACATCTGGGCTTAGCACAGCCAAGCCTGGCCTGGGAAAACAACCCACCAGGAGTAAGCCATGCTTCTCTGAGTTCCTTGCTGCAATGTTGACGAATGGCAAATTAAAATGAATGAAAAGCTGCTAAAAATAACTTGACAATATTTTAACCTCTGAAGTTTCAGAAGTACTGATGCTTTTCCCTGGAGATATTTGTTAGGCAGCTGCTCCATTATCTGCTCACTCCAGGGCTATGGAGAGAAGGAAATATTTTAAGAGGAAACATTCTTTTCCCCAGTTTCTGGAGGAGCATAGAAGGGGCTTTTTTCTGTGCTGTTGAGAAACATGCAGGCACCCAGCACCTAAGTGTCACTCCCCATGTCATCAAGTCTGGCAAACTCATTGCACCCTTAGCCACAGGCTGGGGGCTTCACAGGGGCCCAGCAAATCCCAGTAGGTTCCTAGTAGGAACACTCAGGTCCCACTGGGGTGGTCAGGGCAGTCTCTATTTCACACCTGTGCTGCCTGGGACCATGAATGGTGCATGAGCACAGACTAGCTGACAAATTAAACGACAGATCTTACTGTGAAGAAAGAAACCAGGGCATCTTTTGGCTAATTAACTTTAAGCCAGCACCCTACCAGAAAAACAACCACCCACCAAAATTAATTTAACTAGGTCACCAGGAACAGTATGGGGGAGCTGCCTGTGCAGAACAGGCAGATTTCCATGTCCTGCTTTTTCTGGTGCCCTCTGTCACTGTCACTTCCCCCAGTACACTGCCCACCCAAGCCTGTGGCCCCTGAGTGGGGAAACCTGCATGATTAATAAAAAGAGGGTGAAAAAAAGTGAATTTTGATGCATCATCCCTGTGCTGTGGCTGTGTGCATCCCCTGCTCTGTGCCCTCAAAGCACTGTGGCCCCACAGTGCCCAAGGCAGCAGACAAAGTTTTGGGCAGCGTGGAGCTCCTGCCTGCAGCTTTGAGTCAGGCTAATGCCAGCATTTATAGGGAGCATTTATAGATCAGTCCAAGGAACATGGTGGTGTCTGTTTTGGAAGAATTAAGTGTCCCCCAGCATGTGTTCAACTCATCCCCATTGCAGATGGGCTGCAGGCAGCACTTTGGTTCCTTTGGAAGGATGCTGCCCCTCAGACCTTGGCAAAGAGAGAGTCCAAGGTCCTTTGGCCAAAGACAAGCAGCTGGCTTGCTCTAACAGCCCAGGGAACTTTTCTGCCCTTTGCCTTGTTGCAGCAGAGCTGCTCCCAAGTCTGAGACCTGAATGCTGAGCATTGGGGGTGGCTCTGTAACAGCTGGTTTTGGGGTCACATTTGTCTCCTCACCATTGGAGTCCTGAACTGAAATGAGGCTGGAGTCCCATGGGTGCCAACCTGGGTCACCAGTGTATGAGCAGGGAGCTCAGTCCCAATAGTTCCCAGCAGAGCCTACTCCTACCTGAGTGGGGTTATGAGAGCTGGGGGACAGGGAGAGGCCAAAATAATCCTGGGATTTAGAGAAGAAGCCTGGGAAGTTGGTGGCAAGGAGAGCAGGGACATCTCCTGGGGCTGTTGCCAGGTGGGGCTGTGGGTTTCAGGGAGGAGGTGGACCAGCTGGTGGTGCTACAGATGTTCCACAGATGTTCCACTGAAACTGAATCCACTCAGGTTAGCTCAGCCCCACCCTCTGGGGATGCTCATGCTGATGGAGAGGACACCTGGTCCAGCTGGGGGACAGATGCTATGGCTCAAAAGTGCTCTTACATCTCTTTCCCATTGAGGAAAAAACCTGTCACAACAGGGTAAAAGTGCGGGCAGGAGGTTTTATTTGGGGACCAGATCCACACAAAGCCTTCCAGTGTGACTGGGGTGGTTTAATCTGCTCTATCTCAGCAATAAAGAACTTCCTTGTCACAGTGCCAACAAAAGAAAAGGCAACATCACCAGGAAACAATCCTATCTGCAGAACTCTTTTTTTAATATAATTTGTTAATTAATGACTGCTGGGCATCACAAGGATTGTTGTTTTCTCTGATATGCTGATTTCTTCTGTCTCGGTGGAATTGGAGATCACAAAAATATAATTAAAAAAAAGAGAAATGCTGCTTCTTCAGAAGAGGGAACAGGGGAAAAGTTTTAGTAAAGTCAGGAGAAATTTAATTGAAAGAATGAGTATATTTCTTCTTCCTGAAGGGGTATTGTGTTCTTTTGCTATAGCAAATTGCTGGTTAAAGCGACCCAGACAAAACAAAATGGTTTTTAAATTATAGATCAAAGAGCAGGATGTTTCTGGAAGCCTACCCCCTACTCATATTCCCAGGCAGGTCTCTGGTGAGCAGCGTGGCTGCAGGGGGCTGGCATCACCCAGAGCAGGGCTGGGAGATGCAAAAACCACATGAGGAAAAGCCTAAAGGAGAAAATACTGGGATCTGCATAACTGGGTAGGAGGCTTTGAGGTTTGTGGAGGGACAAAGAGCTTCTCCAGCCATCATTTTCACTTGGAAGAGCAAGATTTTGCACTCAGAAATTGACCACCAGGTTTGGGGCTGTTTTTGTAGCAAATCCATCATGTCCCAAACCAGCTCCTACAAGGAGAGTTGTACTTCAAGGCAGCCCAGTGTAGTCTTAATTCTTTTGCAAGGTATATGCTACTGAGTAAAAATCAGCCAGGATTCCCTGCAAAACCCAAGCTGAAATTTGTTGGCCCCAAATATATTTGTGGAAAGGCCAAAAAAATGCCCACCCTCTCTGCATTCCCTGCCCACTGGGGCTCAGTGGTGGCTTACAGTGACTATTTCTCTGCCTCCTGCACCTCACACACCTCATTGCCCACCAAGTGCCCACAGCCCTGCTGTTTTTTTCAAGCTGTTCTGCTCAAAAGGTTTGCTTCAGTGTGACAGAAAAAAGGCTTTTATGTCTGTCTTGTATTCCACTGAATTATTTCCATGCTACTGAGAGACAGTGAAGTGCTACTGAAGCAGAGGCTCTGAACAGTGTCCTGGAGAGCAGAGTAGGGAGATTTCCACTTTCTGATTTCCCCCATTGCTCTGACCCTCATGTCACCTGGCAGGAGTAAAGGGCCCTTTCCTGAGCTGAGGCCACTGGGGTTGGTTTTGGCTCAGGAGTTCAGGGGATGGAGAATCCTGCACACACCCACCCGAGCACCAGCAAAATCTCTGGGGGACCCAACAACTCAGCCTTTGGTTCTGGCTTCCCCTCTGCAGGCTTCAGGCACTGTAAAGGGACAGGTGAGGCCCAGCTCATGGAAATCCCACTCTGTGAGGTGGAAAGGCAGGCATCAGGGTTATCCACACACCAGGTTTTGGCTGAGCATCACCTCCTCCTAAGGGTCTAGGGGGTGTGCTTGCCTGAGCCCTGCCCAAGGTCAGGCTGTTATTCATCCATTTTTAATGGAATCTGCAGCTGAGGTTACAGCCTCAGCCTCTGAAATCACTGCAGAATTTCACAGTGTGGCTCCAGCTTTGCCTCTTGTCACCTTTCCCGTGGGACTGCAGCCCCAGCAAAGCTCCTTGCTCTCCCCTTCAAGGCTGCTTGCAGCCCTTGATTGCAGCCCCCTGACACTCTACCTGGCTGAGCCATCACCACTGAGGGCCCCATGCCCTCTCCGCCCTCCTGCTCCCATGCTGGGAATGAACCAGGGGTGTCAGTTCTCTGCAGATTTGGGGTCTTGGTGCTGGCACTCCCTTGGTGCTGCCAGCCTGGCACAGCCCCCTCAGGACAGCTTGGGGCACCCACCTGCTCGTGCCCTTGCAGCAATGATGCCAAGGGCAGGAGGCATTGACATTCCCCCAGGGTTCACACAGTGCAAAAATAAACTTAACAATGTTATCTGCTGATCTGGTAATTAATACCCTGCATTCTTTTTATTGGAATGAGCAAGGGCCAGGACATGCTGGGGGTTTTAATTAAGAGATGGGCTGGAGAAGCACTTTCTCCCAGTTTGCCCTGGGAGGGACTGTGCTGGGTGAAGGGGTGAGGTCTGGTCTGCATGGGGTGTCCAGGGACCCAAGCTGGATTCCTCTGGAGTGGTCCCAGCCCTGCACCCACCATACCAACCCTTACATCTGCTCTACCTACACATGCTCTACATCTAAGTGCCATGCCAGACCCTGCTGGGTCTTTTTTTAAATGAAATGCTCTCAAGCTCTTTAAATATTTAGGCAGAAAATATTTTCCCTGTGCTGTGCTCTGCTCTGCAGCACCCATCCAGGGCAGGGAGCAGGCAGGAATGCTCTACCCAGCAGAACCAAGGATGCCAGGGTCGTTTTGCTCCAAAACTGCTGTATCTGTAGTTGATCCCGCTGCTATTTTTAATACAGATGCCTTATTGAGATTCAAATGAATGTTTCAAATCCTTGCTCCTTTGCATAATTCTTTTTAATTAACACTTCAAAGCTTTGAACACAAGATCCATACTATTTTCCCTAACGAAGTTGACTGAGCCTCCTTTCCCCCTAAGCTTCCTCGACACATTTCTGAGGGATAAAGTTGGGTTTGGGGCTGTCTCCTGTGTCCCCTCTGCAGGGGCATGGTGCCATTTGGGATCAACCTCTGCAGAAACAGGAGATAAAGGAGTAGAGGGGATCGATGGCTGCAGTGGCTGCCATCACTCACCCCTGCAGCCAGCTTGACATGCACTGGGCAGCCAAAGGAGTCTGAACACCAAAATCATGGTGTTTGAAGTGAAAATGGTCAGGCTCACTGCTTCTCCATTCCCTGCCCCAGCACCAACTGGTGCTCTAACACATTTGCACCTCACATCAAATAACACCTCCCCAAAAGGAGCATCCCATCTCCAGGATCACCTTTTGGTCGCATTTTCAACCTTCCTGGCACCCAAAAAGACCCAGAAGCACCTTTCTTCTTTTTAAATTGTGCTTTGAAAAGAAACTTGGAATTACAATTGCATTCACTAGGAAGAGCTGTAGCTTTTCCTCAGCTATCCCAACAGCTGGGAATGATAAAAAGTCCTAAGTATGTAACAGAGGCACAAAAGAAACAGGTCAGGTCCCCATCCCACCTTTTCCTCCGTTGTTGTACCCACAAGGTCTCCCTTTCTTGAGTGGGAGCATCCTCACTTTGCAGGATTGGGATTCCAAAGAACAGCATGGTTTAACACACAGGAAAATAAGCTTCCGCTTTAATTTCTGCAAGTGCAGAAATGATTAGACACAACAAATGGTATAATTAGCAGGATTTAATAAGAGACTGTCCCTGACATGCAAAGGAAGTGGGCCTTTGTTCATCTACAAAAGACATTAATTTGCAAATACTCTCAATAATAATTTTTTGTTATTTAGACTGATATTTTGAAAGTCTCCAATAAAATGAGAAATCTGGACTAAGCATTCCGGTTGCCTTTCCAAGTGCAGGAATCCAGCTTTGATGTTCTTCTTGATAACATCTTTTTAGAGCCTTGACTGCATCAAATTAAATTCTGATTACCCTGATAGTACAGCACAACTTCCAAATGTATTCAGGTAACTTTGTTCTGGCATGAAATAAGCTATTTTGACAAGGATGCTTGCTAGGCAGGAAAGAGATGGAGAGGAAAGAGCCCTGCCAGGGAAGCAGCACATCCCCAGCCTCAATTTCAGCCCTGGGGCTACTCAGCTGTGATGCCCCAGAAAGGCAGGAAGGGGGACACAGGCAGAGTCTGCAAAAGCCAAATTACACCTTTGGTGGTTCACAAATCTCCCAGCACCAGAACCCTGGGCCATTTGCCCCTTCTAGAGGGGTCATCCCAAAGGGACATGGCCTTGGGTGGTGGGTCCTCAGAGCATGGACCATGGCTGGCACAGGGTGTGCTGTTAGTGCAGGACAGACACAGCCCTGCAGAGTTATCACCTCTACATGCAGAAAGGCCACTTCATGTCTCTTCCCCCCCTCAGTCCTGGTAAATTCAGCCTTAAATCACTGGTCTAGCTGTGGGCACAGGCACAGCATCCCAAGGATGTCCAAGTGATGCCCAGGCACAGGATGGGATTCCTGTGTGATCCTCACCCAGTCCATCAGCAGTAGTGCTGCTCTCTGGCCCAAGCTTCACTCCATGGCTGGATGTTAGGATGAAAACAGAGTGCAAATATTATTGTTGGCAGAGATTATCAGCTCCCCCACTGTGATTTCAGCATCTTTAAACTTCATGTTTTATTAATCCTCACCATACAATTAACGGCATCAGAATGTGATGTCTGCAAACAAAGGGATGCACTGCAGCATTATCTCTGTAAAATACAGGACTTGGGCACTTGATTGTAAACATGCACGTTAAGGCATTATCTAGTGGGGCTACACAAAAGGTGGAGCTGGATTCACCTGCCCTGAGCAGGGATGTAGTTCTCATGACCTTTGCTTCCTCCCCGTGCATATTCCCCCCAGGGGAGGGCTGGCTCGATGGAAAACTCTTTTTTCTTCCAGCTGTACTGGATAATGCCTCCTGTCCCTCCTGCCTTGTCCCATTAAGTGTTCCTGGAGGAGTTTTGGATGCAAAAGGGGACTTTCTTGTTGACCTGGAAGCTGGTGTGGGGATAGCTCAACAGCTGCTGCTGGAGCTGTCCTCTCCCTCATCAACCAAGATGGGACAATGGAGCAGAGGGTCACAAACTCCTTGAAGTCACTGTTCAGGGATGAGCTTTGTTAAGATCTGATAAATGCCAGATGCCTCTACCCAAATTAAGGTGCAAACGAGACCATATGTGAGAGTCATTAATATGGATTTTATTTAACAGTAATTGTGAGGTAAAAAAATAGAAAAGAGGGGTGGGAAAGAAAGGGGGGAGAGAGGGGAGAGAGACATCAAGAAGACAATCACCACACGTGGATCTTGCAGCACCTGTTGGTCCTTCTTCACCCTGGGCTTCACTGCCCATCTGCAGCACCTTAGGACCTCATGTGACTGGGTAGCAGCCACTTCTGGAAAACAAGGCAATGAATGTAACACCTTCCTCAGCCCCCTGCCCCACACTAGCATTGGGCTGAGCCCCATGGATTTTCTGTGACTGGAGATCTCTTCCAAGCAAACTTCAAATGAATTATTCTCCTTCCAGCTGCTGGAGGACAGTGAAACCCATGGGAGCAGCCAGTGCCTTCAGCACCCACTATAGAAATAAGCCACACAGTGCCCCAGGGACCAGCTGCTCTTGCACAGATATTTTGGATGCTGAGACCCTGCACTGCACAGGGCCCAGAAGCAATGGAGAACACTAATTTTTCTCCATCTGCTGGTTTTTGGCATGTGAAAGTCAGAAGCCTCAGAATACCAGGATGGGTAAGGCTGGAAAGGACCATAGTGGTCCAACTTCCTGGCTCAAAACAGGTCAGCCTTGGTACAACCCATTGGTTGGGGGTGTGGTGTTCATTTTAAGTTCTTGTCAGGCTGAACTAAGACACCAGACATGTCAGGGATCTTCTGTGTTTTATTGTACAGTGCCCAGCAACCAGTCCACAGTTTAGGCTCAAAAGGTGTTGGCTAACAGGCTCTTACATTTTAGAATCACTTCTACAAGTGGGGGCCACCAAGGCCTTAATTCTGTACAGAATGCTTCAATAAATTCTCAATTCCCTCAACAAACTCCTCAAAGGTGCTGCCTAACAAGCCACAACACAGTTCCACAATCTCCCCACTCCCACAACAAAATTCATTATGTGGGAGAATATGATAGCTGTGCTCTCCCAGGTGGGGAAATCAAGGCACAGAATAGAGAAAGAGGGAGGGAAAAGAATATCACCAGTCTGTAGATCTTGCCTTGGTCCTGCCACATGGCTCGTCCAGATCTGGGGTTAAGGGACAAAGAAAAGACAGAGGAGAGGAACAATGAGACAGGGCAAGGGGAGGCAGGGGGGAAGATCCACTTCCTTTTATAATTCACCTGGGTGTATGCCACATATAAAAACTAGATTTTTTACTCTGTTTTCTTCGTGCATGCACAGCCATTCTCTGGGTTGTGACTTGGGGGTGGGGACTGAGCATGACTCTCAAGGCAGAGCAGGAAATTGGCTCAGGACAGCGCTGCCCCACCTCTGCAGGATTCTCACTTTCCATCAGAACCTTCCTGTTTTAGCAGTCAGAATATATGAGATAAAACATGTTCAGGCCTGGTCCTCCACAGTCCTAGAGCACATTGCTCAGGATTGCATCCAGATGGTTCTGGAATATTTCCAGTGAGGGAGTCTCCACACCCTATTCTGAGCAACCTGTTCAGTGCTTGGTCACTCACACAGTAAAGAAGTTCTGCCTCACTTGCAGGTGTAACTTCATGTGCATTGATTTCTGCCCAGTGCCTTTTTTCTTATTGCTCAGCACCACTGAGCAGAGGCAGAACTCCATCCATCCTCTTTCCTTATCACAAAAAACTTGAGCTCAAGATTAATTTCCTCCTCACTGCTTTCTTTTTAAGTTGGCTGTTTTCCAATGCCATTTACAGACAGAATTGTGTTAAATTCCTGTCGTCAATACACACATTTCAATGGAAGAGTCTATTTCACAGCAGTAAAGTAACTGAATCCAAATAGAAAGGAAGGAAAAAAACCTCAAAAGCTACCACTACTGTAGCCTCATACTACATACACATACTGTAGTATGAGAGGTGCCCTCATGCATTTTTGTTTCTAAAGACAAGTAGCTTTGAAATAAACTAATCACAAAAGCTTTAAAGTTTTCATAGAGGGGAAAGGGCTTGCTTCTGACACCATTTCTTTATGTCTGCAGGTCAGACTAATTAAAGGCTACTCACAGAGAGGAGGATTTCTTAAGGGACAAAAGGATCCAAACAACAAGGAAAACATGAATGGGACTGCAGTGGGACAGGAATATTTGAGACAGGGAAATACAAAAATGTACATTCCTGACCTATGAAGTTTTGACACAAAGCCAAAAAGATGTATAGATTATGTATAATCTATATTGGGATAAAGCAGTATCTTATCATCCAAATGTTGGTGGGGCAAAGATTGAGATCCTTCCCCTCAATCCCCAGGGAAGTAACCACAGATTTGCCTCCAAAGTCCAGGGAGAGATCTCCCACACTTTCAGGGTGTGTGTGGCTTCTGCCTCTGTGATAACTCCTTGCCTTAGGTTGCAATGCAAGATATAACCAAAGTAGGAGTACATCACAGGTCTCAGGTGTCTGCACCCCTCAGCATAAAGCCCCTCATGTGTCTGTTTTCATGCACTGCATGTGTGCCTCACATAGCTGAGCTTTCTGCACAGTCTACCTTACCAGCATTGTTCCAGGCTGTACTGGCAGCTGCAGTCTCTAACTGTGTCCTTTCCTGTTGAATATTTTCTAGCGTTTTCACTTTCTTGCTTTTTGAGTGTAAACCAGAAAAATTCGGTTAAAACATTCCTTTATGGCAGCACTGACAGAGGTGGGGACGTATTGGGAATTTATTTGCCATGAACATGCCCGATGAAACATGATTTCCAAGGGTTTAAATACACTGTAACACTTAAGATTCTCCACACCCCCCCTTCACAGTTCCACCTAGTTCAAGAAAAAATGCTGTCTCCCATTTCTTCTTGGTGTTCTTTTGTGCAGCAAGGCTGCCATCTAATGTGCTTTTTTTCTGATATTTTTGAGTAGGGGGGCTTTCATTACTTCACAGAAAGTTGTCTTTATCACTGTCCTTTGGATGGCCTTTTGTGTTGACTATCTCCCACACATGTGTATTCCACTTCTGAGACCCAGTTTTCTTGTTTTATTGTTCTAATTACTACTAAGACACTGTATTTATCATCAGTTAAAAGATAACTTCAACCTCCTCTTTGCTAAACAATACTTCATTGAATTTGCTTCTCTAGCCAAACAATTCTCCATTGATTAAGTTTTCTGGGGTGTTTAGGTCTGTGGAGTAATTCCCTGCAGGTGCAGCAAGGCTACTCCTTCATTTTCCCAGAGTTTCTATCTTGTACTATGGATACTAAATTAAACATAGGTTTAAACTAAGAAAGCTAAAATAACAAAGACCAAAACAATATAAATTCCTTAGCTAAGGGACAGCACCTTGCAAAATTTAGGGGACCAAAAGTCTTCTGGCTAAATACAATATAACTTCTTTTCAGAGACCAAAAGAAATATAGAAGATGTTCTCATGCATCTTACTTCTCAGTTTTGGTAGTACCTTCTTTTGATCTGCTGTTTTGTTTGATTTCTCTACAGTGTGTATTAGACCCTCCTCATGTGGCTGTGTTAGTTCTGTAGGTTTCATTGTCTGAAAGTATATAGCAGAATAATTCTTGTGCACAGTTATATTATGCCCTCTGTCATCTTTGTTTATATTAGGTGCACTTTGTGTCTGTGTGCCAGTTATGCTTGGAACTACCCTGCCCTGCTATGTGGAGTTATGATTGGGTAAAATAAGAATAACTCTCTATGGGTCATCCATTTTATATGGATCTTGGGTAGAAAATGCAAAACAACATGAGGCACTCTACAAGGAGCCATCCACGACCTAGAAGTTATCCCCACGCCCAGCTGATTTGGAATGAAAAGGACATTGGATATCACCAGCAGGATGCTGAAATACCAAGTTGCCCTACTGGAGCAGAACAATGTCAGATTTAAGGTAACCACTACTTTGAACCCAGCCATGTTTCTCCAGGATTCAGAGGAAGCCCAGAGACTTCTGTACCATGACTGACCAGTAACCATTGGACAAGTGTGTTGTGGCAGACTTGACCTCAACAGTGATCCCATGCAGGACCAAGAACTGGGCCTGCACACTGGTTGGAGCAGCACGACATGACATGGAAGATGGGCACCTGGGTATGCAGTGGTAACCCCAACCCAGGTAAAAGAACTCCACACTTCTCTTCTTAACAGCACAAAAAGCAGAATTGTTTACTTTACATCGAGTGCTAAAAATCACTAAAGGAAAAAGGATAAACACAGGGACTAATTTAAAATGTGGTTTTGGAATAATAACTCTGGAGCCATATGGGAGGAAAAGGGACTGTTATTGGCACAGAGGTCTCCTGTTAAGTACAGAGAAGAAATCAGTCACCTACAACAGAGTGTACAAAAGCCAAAAGAAGTGGCTGTGATGTGCTGTAAAGCCCATCAGTTTTCCATCAGGAAACCCTTCAGTTAATATAAAGAATCAATTAGCTGACAAAACAGCTAAAGAGGTTGCTGAAAAAGGTATCCTTGCATGAAAATCTAGCAGAGTTGAATGTCCTGGAATAAAAACTGAATAATAATAAGCAGGATAGGCAGTTAGCCCCACTGTTAGAAGCTAGAGAAAGAAACAGCAGATGATTGGTGACCTCATGTGGGCAGATAATTGTACCTCCAAACATAATGTAAAATTATGAAAATTGAACTAAAACATCAGGAAACACATTAGGAAATAGAGAATATGGCAATCAGTTTACAAAGGAATTTAGTAAGCACAAAAATGATAGAAATTAATAAGTCATTTCTTGAAAAATATGTGCGTTTGTTTGTAAAATAATCACAAGAAAGGGAGAAGGCCACCTTCAGAGCTAGTAAAATGCGAATTCACCAGGTGATTGTTGGCAAATTGATTTTGCAGAACTGCCCAGGCAGAATTGGGAGTGGTCTATTTTGGTATTGTTAGATTTTTTATCTGGATGGCCAGAAGCTTTCCCACGTTGCACCTACAAGGCAAAAGAAACCTCAAAAGTTTTGCTGGAATTAATATTTAATAGCATCAGAACTAACTCCTTTAAGTCTTAAAAGGACTTAATTATCAAGAGATCATTGGGACTAGACTCACATGAGCATCCTTTTCAACCAGGAGATCCAGTATGCATCAGAGCCTGAATTTTGGACCTACCTTTTGGACCCACCTCTACCCCCTGTAGACTTAGAGGGTGCAATGATAGAAAAAAGAGGAACATGGCTGCTTACTCCACAAAACTCCTCAAGGGTTGATTTTCACAAATGGAAAGTATTCCTTTCTTTGCAGAACAGCAAAAAGTGGGGGGTTTATTATCTTAATAATCTTGAAAGCCACAGTTGTTTTCCCAGTTCCAGGAAGACCAAGGACAAATTGTTTCCTGACTTTGTGCAGGTTGTTGGCATTTAGCTCGTGTTGTTTGAGAGCGAAAAGGTTGAAAATCTCACAGCTAAGACTGTCACTCAACTACGACCTAAATCACAGCATAACAATTACAAGTGCTTGAAGGAGGGCAGGAATGTCCCTGGAGGTGAAGATGCAATTCTTTGGGTACAAACTGGTGGAATCAGGTTGGGCATCTTGCCAAGGAACATCATTCATCCACACCTATCTGGTCATTTGTGCCATTCAGCTGCAGGATTTGGGGAATCACTGTGTCAGGATGTCTCATCCACCCCCCCAGACAGCTGGTGCACATGGATAACCCAGCAGACAGATGCCCAGCAGGGAGTTATCTCTGGTGCCAAGAGGGAGAGACCCTCAACTAAGAATAAACATCTTTGTCTGGAGAGCAAGAAGTAGAAAGAGATAAAACTTAAATATCATTGACTGAAATACACTACTTTACACTAAAAAAGCTACACAAATTTTCACAGAGACAGAAGCCTCCTACACACTCCCCTGTGGATTTCTCCCACAAAGTTTGGATACATCTCCATAGATGCTTTCCCAGGAACTGACGGGAAGGATCCTATGTATGCCAAATCAGAAAATGGATGATAAGATACATTGAATCCTAATCTACACAGTTTCTTCTCTAGCTGTAAAATTGGGTACTTCAGTCCTGCACTGTATGTTATCTGCTAATAGTGTTTCTTTGTTTATTCTGTGTAGTAAGTAATCTTTTAAAGTCTTAGGTCTGTTAAATCTGACTATTAAATAAATAATCCATTTGTAACAGATCTAATTGGCCATTATTAAGAATCTGCAAATGAGAGTGGGTTTTAGAATGCTGACCACCTCAATAAAGCTACTGTCTACTGCCAGAGGCTTGGGCAAAGGCAAAAATTTGTTTAAAACTCCCCTCTCCATTCATAACAATCACACACACTCTTGAAATATATCCCCCATCACTGACAATTTTTTGCTTTAAGGCATGAGCAGTTTTTTTCCAGTTTCCTGGCATGACACAAGAGGCATTCCTGACTGCAGTAAACAACACTGGATACTCACTGTCAGCTACTAAGAGAGCATCACACACAGCATCCTGGTTTTTTCTGCAATCCAATGCCCTGACTTTCAGCCTTCTGATGATTGTTTATATATTTTCTACTGGAGTTTCTTACGCATTTAACATAAACAAAAGTAGATTGTTTTCATTTTTGTCTGTGATAGACTGCTGGTTTGACCACTGGGGTCAGAGGGGTGTTCTTCTTGTCTTCCAATTCTTGATCAAATTCCAAATCTTATTTAAATCATAATAAACTTCCTTTCTTTGGCTCCTCACTTCAGATGGTAAATGTTGTTCTTTCGTGTTGTGAACAGCGACAAATGTCAACCACCTAACTCCTGGAAAGTATCAGTAGCCCCCTGGTAAGACCATGGAGTTGTTTTCTCAATAAACCCTTTAAGCCGGGATATTCTGAGAACAAATTGGTGCAGATAGTTTCTGTATTTGATTTCATTAGAACCCACTAGGAAAAAACAAAAAAAAACCCAAAAGAAATGAAAAATCAGAAGAGCAAACCACAGCAAATTATTTACTCAACAGGCCAATTACTAGGGGAAGATGTTATACCATGAGGTCATTAAAGTGACTCGCATTACTTTTGTTATAAATAATTTGCAGCCAATTTGATATCAAGTATTTTATTTTGCCATTCGAAATCAATTTGAATCAGCTACAATAAAAGGATGCAACATCGATCGAGGTTGGGTGAAGGCAGGGACAGCCTCAATGGGGCTGACCCTTCTTCGCCCACGAACTCTGGGTTTCAGGGTACAGATTTTATATAGTTTTTCTGCCCTGAGGCAAGTTCATTGTGAGCCTTTGTCCAGTGTGCATATTCATGCACTTCTTTCTTTTGCTGTTTGGTTTTGAGAGATTTTCCTGGCATGGTCAAGGTTCTGAATTGGGTTCCTGGAACTGGGCATTGGGATGCTTGATCTGTTCAATCTTTGGGTTCCCTCCACCTAGATCCGTGTCAGGTGTTGATCATCAGAGAAGCGGTAGGTCCACCTGTGATGAAGGAGCCATCTCCTGCTCAGCCCTGTCCTTTTTGTTGTAAATCTTGGTTTAGCCCTGCTATTATTTGAGAGTCCCTTGGTAGTCGTGTAGAAAATGAGGTGCAAGCAAGCAACTCTGAGCTGCTAAAGTTATAAAGTTAAATAGAGTTGTGGTGTTTAGTTAAAATCAGTTGAGAGTTATAATGCTGTTTGTTAATTACCAGAAAGGCTGGTTTTGTTTGCTCTGTATCCCCTGCCCCCCCACACTTGCCTGTTTCGTCGCCTTTTCGTCGGGTCAAACCTCTGCTGCCAGCCACCCCTCCACGCCTGCTCTCTGCCCATCACACTGTCCACTAACTAGTGAGTCCACTACAAGTACCACCTAATATGCAAATTAAGAGTCCCATAGTGCAACACTTCAGATAATGACTGCAATTAACACTAATTACCCCACTGGACAACGAGCTAGAACAAAAACAAGTGCAATAAAAACCATTACAAGCACTGCAACAAGCCTAAACTCTGCAGTCTCCGCCTCGCCGTGACTTGAAATAAACTGTAAGAAGGACACCCTGCTGAGTAAAAGCCAAAAAACCTGAGTTCTGGGAAACTCCTGTGAGTTGGGAACTCCCACTCTGCAGCCCAGGTGGCAGAATGAAGGTCATTTCTTCCTCGGGAGTGTAGCTCAGCGGTAGCAGTGGCGGCGAAAGGCCATCCCACGAACCCTCCCTTTTCTTAAAAGAGCTGAATTAATAAAGGCAATTATAGGAGGAAATATTGTCTCCTGCCCATTTGTAACGGTCGGAGACTTGCAATTTTTGGAAATCAGGACTTGCAGCACAGTTTTAGGTTACAACATACTCGATACACGAATTTATTTTGGAACATATATCACGCTTTGATTTCAGTTATGCTCAAAATAATTTATTGTCTCTTTTTCTTTTATTTATTGTCTCTTTTTCTTTTATTTATTGTCTCTTTTTCTTTTATTTATTGTCTCTTTTCCTTTTATTTATTTTCTCTTTTCGAAAGAGAAGACTTTCGAGCATAAAAGGGGGTCGGACAGCACCCAAAGCCCTGAGCACCCCGGCTCCGGCCGCGCGGGGGCGCTGCCCCGCCGGTTTCCCCGGAGCGCGGCCATGGCGGGCGCGGCACGGGCCGGGGGTAACGCCGTCTGCCGCTCCCGGGACCCCGCCGTCTACCGCTCCCGCGACCCCATCCGCAACCTGCGCCTACGGTGAGCGCCTGCCCTGCCCTGCCCTGCCCTGCCCCGGCC
>JBBMKD010000063.1:7961222-7972522 GCA_037834095.1 Argya squamiceps | reverse complement strand
CGACCGCGCCGCCGCCGCCGGTGGTGGGGAAGCGGTGCCGCTGAGGGTCATCGCGGGCTCTGGCCTAGGTGCCCAGAGGCCCCCGGAGGATGAGGAGGAGGTGGTCGAGGTGGGGTGGCAGGAGAAGCTCTTCAGCCAGGTGAGTGCACGGACTTCGCGGAATGGGTGAGATCGGAGGGGAGCACTGGGCTCATCCAGTCCGGCTGCCCTGCTCAGGCACGGACCCCAGAGCACGCTGCTCAGGTTTGTGTCCAGCTGAGTTTGAAAATACCTCTAGTGAGGGAGACTCCATGCCCTCTCTGGGCAGCCTGTTCAGTGCTTGGTTACCGCACAGGGGAGAAGTTCTTCCTCGTGTTCAGGTGGGACTTTCTGGGCATCAGTTCCTGGCCCTTCCGCTTGTCCCATTGCCGGTCCTCACGGAGCAGAGCCTGGTCCGTGCTCTGACCCCTCCTTACTGACAGACAGGGATGAGTTACCCTCTCAATGTCTCTTGAGGCTGAACAGCCCCAGCTCCCTTAGCTTTTCATCGTAAGAAAGGTGCTTCTTGATGAATTTTGTCACCCAATGCTGAACCTGCCCCAGGAGCTCCATGTGTCTCCTGTCCTGTCCAGAACTGGGCAGGCTTGGGAGAGCTTCCTGACACCTCCTTTTCTGCACGTCACTGTGAGATTCCTTGTTTCAGGGTGAGCTACTGTGCCCAGGGCTTTCCAGGTGGGCATCGGTGGGTGCTGGCTGCCACATGCCTGAGCAGTGTTGGAGCTGCTCTGGAGCTTTGGGTTATTTGCTGGGATTCCCAAAGGATCTTATCTCTGGGGTGGCTTTGGAAAAAAGCTAAAAAATACTTGTATCTTTGCTGGAGCTGGTGAAAGGCAGCTGTTGTGCTTTACCTGTGGTGCTGTCAGTTTGAGGTGGATCTGTACCTGAAAGAATCAGCCTGCCAGACTCCCCTGGACTGGCAGTACCGTGAGGAGATCCAGAAGCTGGAGAAGGCTGGAGGTCGGAAGAACTGTCGCATCTTCACCTACACTGACCATGACCGATTCACCAACCTGGAGGAGGTACCAGCTCTTGATTACTCAGTGCCTGTCAAAACTTCCAGTCCTACTGCAGAGGGAACATTTCTTGGTTCTTCTTTCCTCACGCTTCTTTTCTCAGCCAGGCAGATACCCTGAGTGCGGGAGAACACACTGCTGCAAAGCAGTTTCCCCTGGTGCCCCAGACCTGGGGTGGGATGTCCCTGGTTCAGAGCAATGGTTGGGACAGCCAGAGGGACTTGGCTCTGTAGGAGCACTGCTCTTTAGGAAGCTTGCTGGGTGGAGTGAGCTGTATTTTGCCACCAGAACAGTGAAGGAATTCTGCAGTCATTTAGCAATTTGTCCTTGCATGTGGCTGTGTGCTTGTCTGTTCCCTCCTCCAAGAGGAGAGCTGTGTTTGGGAAAAGATGCCCAGTTAAGCTAGTTCCTGTCTGTTCTTCCAGCTCTGCCAGAAGGTAACTGACTTGGATCATGAAGTGCCATCGTATCTGGTGGAGAGGATGGCCAATGTGAGGAGGAGAAGACAGGAACGTAGGCCTGTGTGAGTTCAAACTCGGGCTTGGAGCTTGTTCGTGCAGGTTTTGTGGTGCTGGTGCCCCAGCTGTGGATCAGCCTGGTCTGTGGAAGCTGGGGCCTTCTCTGTGTCACACGTAATCCAGCAATGTGACTCCTCATCGTGGTGGGTTTGGTGCTGCTGAGGTGAACTGTGACTGGTGCTCTTCTGTTGTTGACAGAGAAGCAAGTTCTCTGAAGTCAAAAATCATCACCTGGGAACCTTCAGAAGAATTTATAAAGAACAATCATGTAATTAACACACCTGTTCAGACCATGTACATCATGGGCGACTTGGGACCTTATGGGAAGTAAGTAAAATCCTGAAGTGATGCTAATTTACCAAAAAAAAAATCCTTCTTCCCTCCTTACTCAAAACTCCTGTTTCTTTCATTATTTAAGGGGGGAGAATTCCAAGAGCTCAGTAACATGGGCTGGAATTTCTTTCTGCCTCTATCTTCAGTTGGGAGGTAGCTGAGTGTGTACCTCCAAAAGGCTTTACACACTTGTAAAATGTGTATGTGTTCCCTTCTGTACCCCCAAGTTCCTTTATTGGCTCTGCTGTTCCAGAGTGTCCATGTTCTCTGTTCAGACTGTTTTTTCCTGGTGTCCTCCTTCAGGCTTGGTAACAGGGAGTATGAAAATGTGCTTTGCACAATCAAGGTGGATGCCAATGGGGTGATCACAGTGAAGCCTGACTTCACTGGCACCAAAGGACCCTACCGGTGAGTGGGGCAGGGCTGGGGGCTGAGATGGCTGTTTCCTGGTCACCCTTTGGTGACTCAGCCCTTAAATTGAGAAATATTTCATTTATTTCAGGGATTTCTAAGAAAATATTGTTGTGCTTACTGTGCTTAAGCTCACTGTGTGTGTGCTGTGTGGGGCTTTGTACAACACTCTAGGAATGCAGGTTATCATGGAATCATGGAATGATTTGGGTTGGAAGGGACCTTAAAGCCCATCTTGTTCCACCCTGTGCCATGGGCAGGGACAAATTCCACTAGACCAGGTTGCTGCTAGCCCCATCCAACCTGGCCTTGGGCACTTCCAGGCATGGGGCAGCCACAGCTGCTCTGGGCAGCCTGTGCCAGGGTCTCACACTCTCAGAAGGAAGAATTTCTTCCTGTTTTCCATCTAACCCTGCCCTCTATCATTTTGAAGCCATTCCCCCTTTGTTCTATCTCTACATCCCTTGTAAAATTACATTATGCATGTGGTGGACACAAGCAAATCTTCCATTCTGAGGGAATGATGCTGGCAGGCACTTGGGAGTGAGGAGAGGGCTGTGAGTGCTCACAGCCTTGTCTCACTGCCCAGGCTGGGTAGAGGGGACACTGCTGTGCCAGGAGGGCCCCACTGGTACCTGTGCCTGTTCTCTGCATGGTGGGGGAGTTTCTGCCATGTGTTTTGGAACTCTGCAGGATCGAGGTGGAGGGAGAGAAGCGAGAGGTGTGGGAATACACCATTGAGAATGCCTCTGCCCAGGTGCAGCCAGAGGAGGAGGAGCGTGAGCAGCGTGTGTTCAGAGATGTGAGTACTGCCCACGGAGCATATTCACTAGTTCTGAGTAACAGGCAGCTCACATCATCATGGAGATGTAACTGCTGGTGCTCTGCACACCTGAAGTGACAAAATGTCCCTGCCCTGAGCCTCATCGTGCTCAGGGATCTGAGAAGTACAGCAAATACTCCCTGCTTCATCCCTTAGTCCTTAAAGAGACCTTGTCTGTAGTTGTCCTGCCTCTGGCTGCAGTGTTTTGGGGAGTGAGAGCTGATGCAAGAAACCACTCAATTCCATGCCTTCCTAGTGTCACCTGGCAGTGTTTTTCCTTCCCTTTTGAGCAGTGGGCAAACCTTTTCCTTAATCTTCCTCCTGCTCCCTGTATATTTATTAAATGATGTCTTGTTACCTGTGATGTCCCAGAATATTGGGATCCCATTTCACAGCTTGATTTTTCTGAATTACCTTTTCATCTCTTGACAGTTTATGGAAGTTTAGTTGTTTTAGATTTCTATTTCTGCATTTCCTTACTGGTTTTGTGGTCACCAAGGAAATCATGATTTCGCTACGCCTGGTCATTTCCTTGGAAAAGTTTGTACCTGTGTTTTTGAGATATCATTTAAGATCTGATTCTTCAGAGCTTCTTTTCCCTTAAAACTTGCCTTGGAGAACCAAAGCTGAAGTTCTGTGCAGTGTTAGCTTTTATGCATCTTTGTTCTGTTACATACTTACATTCTCCATATTTGCTGTAATAACCCCACATGTGCTAAACCCAGTAATGATTTGAGTCTAAATTATATACAGTTTAATTTTGGCAGTACATAACAGCAGATACAATCAAAATGTCACCTTTTTTTGCTGTTGTTGTGTGTGTTCCCAGCTGTACGGGCGGCACAGGGATTACCTCAGTGGGCTCGTGGGCACAGACTTTGAAATGGTGAGTTCCAGGGGCACTGGCAAGGACTGCAGCTCTGTTGTCTCTGGGCTCTGGTGACCTGGCTCACACAGATGCCACTCACAGCACAGTCTGCAAAGACTGTTTTGCTCTGGAGGGGGGGTTGGCAGCTTTTACCTTGTGGCTCTGAGCAGGAAATTGGGTCAGAAGGGATGAGTGGCAGTGGGTTTGGGGTCTGCAGAGATCCATCCTGGCTGTTCAGGGCCTGCTGAACACTACAGTGTCTACGAGGCTGCTTGCAGTGCCTCAAGGCCTGTGACTGTAGCACTTTGAGGAGGAAGTAAGGTTTATGTCTTCAGGGACAGTGATTGCTGTTAACTTTTTCATTTTGTGCAAATAACCAGCCCTTCTCACACTCAGACTCCTGCAGTTTCCATTCTCACTGAATTATCTGCACTGCAATCTTTTTTTGCTCAAATACTGTTTGCCAATACAGTGAATACAAATCAGTGAAATACAGTACAAAACAGTGAAAGTTGTGCTTTCCAGTACTTTGATAGAGTGTCTCAGTGCTTCCCCCTGCTCCCTCGTCTTGGGCAAATGCAGGAACATGACAGAAGTAGGACTGTGATTTCTGCCAGTGACTTTTCACTGTGTTTTATATTGATCTTAACACATGTAAGAGATTTATTTACAGAACAGTAAATTCCTGCAGGCTGGACTTTGGGGGTTTTGGTTTCTTTAGAGCCTCTTTCCAGAGGGACTGTTCACTTCTAGAAGTGATAGGACAAATCATGCCTCCTCCCTGGCCAGAACAGTAAATCATTCATGTCCAAAAACCTATGGAATACCTGTGTGAGATGCCTTTGGGAAGGAATTATTGACGTTACACTAGTGGTTGTTGAGCTCTTTATCTTGTTTATCTGCTAATTTTCCCAGCCTCTTCCTGGTACTCTGAGACTTTTCGTGAATGGAGAAATAGGTGAGTCCTTATTCTAAACAGTAATAGGGGCAAATGTGGATGTGCTGGGATGGCTGAGGGCATGATCCAAGGATTCTTGAATTCCTAGATTCAAGAGGCCCTAGAATCCTTAATTTCCTCCTTCTCCTCCCTGTTTCCTGCAGACTAATCTCTTAAGAGGCATTTACACATTGGAGGTTACAAATGCTGTAGCTGTTCTAAGAAGGCCTAGATCTGAAAAAAGGAGAGCAGATTGCTCTAATCTCTATTAACTTCCCAAAGAAACCAATTAAATGTGTGAACTCCCTCATCTGGTTAGTGATACAGGGACAGGGAAGTCTGAAGGAATCTTCTCTGCGGGTCATCTCCTGTTACTTTGAAGACATTTCCCAGCTTCCAGCAGTAACTGATTTTCCTTGAGGTTATTGGTAGAGGCTCTCCCAAAAATCTACAGTGAATCATGGAAGAATTTGTGTGGAATCAAACAGCTGAAGTTCATTCTCTCCTCTCAGTTTCAGCACAAGGCTATGAGTATGACAACCTTTATGTGCATTTCTTCCTGGAGCTGCCTAGCCGTGAGTATTCACATTCCCACCCACATCACAGCAGTTTAAGAGATGAAACAGGCTTTGGCTGGTCCATCAGACCAGCTCTGCTGGGAGTCAGCAAAAATTGATGTTGGGGCTGGGATCTAGTCAGAAGCCTTCAGAACTAAAATGGCAGAACTCAGGGCAGGCTGGGATGTAGAGGTGGTGCTGACCAGTCTATCCAAACTTCATTCCTTACCTTGCAGAGAACAGCCTTCCTGTGCCCCCCACCACAGTGACCTTGTCTGATTTCAGTGCTTGCCATCATGTTTGTGCTGATATTAACATACTAAATTTTGATGGATAAATAAGGCTCCCAGCACTTACGTGCTGCTTGTTTAGTTCTCCTAAAGCTATGTCTCTGACTCCCCTCTCTGGATATATCTATCAAGATACCACTTCTGCTACTCAGTACATTTAGATAAGGCTCTGCTTTTCTCTTGACATGAGTTGGTGCTTTTCATGGACAGTTCAGGGTGTTCTAAAGAGCAGTGCCTGGCATAGGACAGGGAAAAGTCATATGAGGAACAGCTGGGAGAGCTGGAGGGGCTCAGCCTGGAGAAGAGGAGGCCCAGGGGGGACCTTCTCATTCTCTACAACTCCCTGACAGGAGGATGTAGCCAGGTGGGGGTCAGGCTCTGCTCCCAGGCAAGTAACAGGACAAGAGGAAACAGCCTCAAGTTGCACCAGGGGAGGTTCAGGTTGGACATGGGGAAGAATTTCTCTATGGAAAGGGTGGTCAGGCATTGGAAGGAGCTGCCCAGGGCAGTTGTGGAGCTCCCATCCCTGGAGGTGTGAAAGGAATGGCTGGATGTGGCACTCAGTGCTCTGTTCTGCTTGACAAGGTGGGGATTGGTCACAGGTTGGACTCGATGATGTTGGAGATCTTTTCCAAGCTTAATGATTCTGTGATTCTCTGAATGTCAGGATGGCTGCTGTTATTTTTCACCCCAGTCACCAGGGACTGACATTGTCCTTTGAGCTGCTCTGGTTTGTGAGTTTGGCCTCCCCCCAAGCCTTCATCTTCTCCTGTCCCCCCAGAGTGGTCAAGCTCCCCGTTGCAGCAGCTCTCGGGAGTGACGCAGACCTGTGCCACCAAGACAGTGGGCTGGGTAAGGACACCTTCAGACCTGCAGGGCAGTTTGGACAGGCAGTCTCTGGGGTGGAACATGTGTAACAAACTACAGATGTATTCAGCAAAGGTCCTGAGCTGAGGGCTCCTTTCGAGACCAGTGAACATTTGGGATTCTCCTTATTTGAATTATATTTGTCATTTTTTCAAGGGGTCACCATCTCCAAATAAAACCAAACCAAATAAAACTACTCCCAAGCATTTTCTGCAACCTCCCTTTTGTATTCATTCTTGCTGACTGATTGCCTTTGGAGCTTTGATTTTTGTGTTCTCCAGTGCTCTGAGTTAACCAAGCATGGTTCCACCTTGTCTGGGGCAGGAATGTGCAGAGACTCTGCATTGACTTTGAATTTTATTAGGTTTTTAATGTATTTTATATGTTTTCATATTACAAAAATAATTATCACACAACATTTCAGTAACACCGTTGTTTGAGGTACTGTGCCTGGCTTGGCTCCTGTAAAGTTTGCCCTGTAGTTGTGTAATTGACTGAGTTTTCATTTGAGGTGTGTCACTCCCCTTTTCCATTATTTTCAACATCCTATTCCATAGACATGGCACTAGGGAGTGTGTGCAGCTCCATCCTGCAGTCACGTGTTTGTTAGTGGGATGTAATTGATCCTTTTGGGCAGCATCACCTGCTTTCCACCATTAGTTCCTTTCTCCCAGCTCTCTATGCCCTCTGCAATGCTGGTGATGAATTCTCTTGTCCAGGAATCTGATCTTTCCCTGTTGTTTTTCTAGGATAATGTGGCATACTTCTGCTACCCCTTCACTGTGGACATGTTTTACACCCAAGAAGATGAAGGTGTGTTTCCTTGTTACTCTGAAATCCTTTGGTCCCACTGTAGCCATCATGCTGTCTGTCCTGTTGGCAATGAAAGAACAGAGGGAAATGTTTCTGGTTCAACAAAAGTTCACCCTGTCACCACACAGCCCCTGGACACATCCTGTGTTTGCCCTGCCCAGGAATCCATTAGCATTTTTATGGATTCATTAATGTTGCCCTGTTTCTAGGCTGTAGGCAGCTTTGTCTGGTTGGAAAACTACTTGGATCTTGGCTTGTTTTCTTAAAACCTGATATTCAGGGCTATGTTGCTGTGCCTGGTGTGCTGCACAGAGCCCTGGGATGCTGCAGCTGGAGAACCAGGCAGCTTTTTTATACACAACCAAAACTCTGTGCTGAGTCTTACATTTGTAGACGTGCTCAGTGACCTGTATAATCCCTGGAGAGTTCATGTCACTTTGAAACTTCAGCTCTATTTTAAGCTGGGCTTCTCTGCTGCCTGTTCCTGCTGCTCCTCACCAGTCCTGTTTCTCTGTGGATACAATTGCTGGGGACAGCACTGTGGCATGCCTTGCCACTTGAATCCAATGTACACTTTGGATCTGGGTATTCAACCAGCACTAATGAATTTTCAGACTAGAGGGAACACTGTGAGTTTGTTTCACTGTGGAAAAAAGAGATGCTTGTAGAGATGTAGGACAATCCAAGTTAATATTCCTCCAATAACAGTGGGAAAGGTCAGAGATAAACAGGTTCTGCTGTTTGGCTTCAGATCATTCATGAAAGATTGTCTTGTCTGCTCAAAGATAATTGGCAGCCCAGTCTGGACTTGCTCTTAAGAGAATTTTTTCCTAATTTTTATCATCAATAATTCTGTTTTCAGCCTCAATTCTAAGGGTTCAGCTTTTACAGGGGAAACTAATCAACCATAGATCTTTGTTAGTCATTCTAGAAGAAATACAGAAAGGACAGTGGTGGAAGGTGCTGGAGTGTGTCCAGAGAGGGAGCAGAACTGGGGAAGGATCTGGAGCACAAGGAATAGCTGAGGGAGCTGGGCAGACTCAACCTGGAGAAAAGGAGGCTCAGGGAGGACCTTCTCACTCTCTACAATTCCCTGGGAGCCAGCTGGGGGTTGGGCTCTACTCCCAGAGCACAAAGGGCAGGACAAGAGGGAACCTCAAGTTGCTCCAGAGATGGTCCAGGCTGGACTAGGAGGGATTTCTTCACAGAATGGGTGCCAGGCACTAAAAGGGGCTGCCCATGGAGGTGATGGAGTCCCCATCCCTGGAGGTTTCCAAGGAACATCTGGAGGTGGCACTCAGTGTGCTCTGGGCTGGGTGACAAGGTGGGGTTTGGTCACAGGTTGGACTTGATTTGGAGGTCTTTTCCAAGCTAAATGGTTCTCTGCTTCTTTGGCTTCCTGTTAGTGGAGTTGGGCTTTTGGCATTCTTTTTCTCAGTGATCGTCTCCTTCCCAAAGCTGTGACCTGCTCCCCATCTTTCAGACAGCCTCCCTCAGTGGCCTGTTCTCTACTTTGAGGTCCTGTCCCTGGATTTCTGGCAGAGGTATCGTGTGGAAGGATATGGGTCCTTGGTGCTGCCAGCAAGTCCAGGTAAAGCATCCTTGGGACACTGTGTTAATTGTCTGGGAGGATGAGTTGAGTGGTCCTCTTGGGAAGTGATCAGCCAGTCCCAGGGGTTTGGTGCACTGAAGGGAGCAGTCAGCTCTCTGGGGTGCAGCAAAGAAGGATGTGAGGCACATCATGAGTTGCTGCCCTTGATCCTTTGATACTGCCATCACAACATCTGGTGTGATAGAGCTCTGAGGTGGTGCTGTGCATCCATCTTTGCAGTGGCAGTAACCCTCTGTGTCCCACATGGGATCTGGGAGTGAGCCCTGTGTGTTGTGAGGAGATGCTGCTGTTGGGCAGAGGGTACTTTCAGCATTGGCTGTGTGACTAGAATGGGCTGACTCAATGCTTTTAGAACATTTCTGATACTGTGCAGTGTTTCCATTTCCAGACAGCTCTGGGTTGGGTCAGCAGGGATGCACCTGCCTCTGCTGTGCTCTGTGGCTGAATAAATCACAGGTCACAGCAGCTGAGCTGTCCTCTTGTCCTGGGCCAGGTGTCCACATGCTCACCATCCCTACCTGGCGTCCTGTGGAGCTGGGAACTGTTGCTGAGATGAGGAGGTTCTTCATTGGGGGGTCTCCTGAGCTGGAGGACTTAACCTACGTCCGGATACCATCGACCTTCAAGGTGGGCTCAGCTGCAGAGTAGCCTCTTGCCAGGACATGGTGCATTTTGCTCTTGGTGCAGGTGTCCATGATCAGCCTGGACAAGATTTTGAACAAGGATGAGCTGCTGGTCCTGTCCCTCTCACTAAAGAAATGTCTCCTCTGTGAGTCTTGTGATCCTGAACAGAGGAATGAGCAAAGAGTGAGGTAGAACTGTGCCTTCTGAGGGATGAGCAGCTTAGAGAAGTAGGGGAGCATGGGCTAAAGCCTTGGCTTACCCTGCCTATAAAGTGTTTGTCAGGTCAGCATTTGGTACCAGCTGTAGCCTTCTCCTGGGTTTCTGTGAGGAATTTGGGCTGTCTCATGCCTGGAACAGCTTCCTGAAGCAAGAAGCTGATGGGTGTGAGGCAGGTAGAAACTTCATGTTCTTCAGAAAGCTGCAGAGGTGGCTGCTGGTGTAAGGAGCAAGGTGATGTTGTTAGTGGCAGCTTTGTGTGGGACCAAGCAGTTGTTGAAACCCTGCCCCAGCACTGCACTGTCAGCTTGCAAGTGTTCAGATCCTGCCTTCAACACACCCTGGAACTACGTGCCCTTCTTTCCAGCCTTGCAGGGAGGGGAAGACTGTGCCCACAGGAGTTTGTGCTGTGGTGGAACATGCCTGTTTTCACAGGGGGGTTACTCTAACCTGTGCCATCCCTGCAGGGAAAGCGCCTGAGCCGCTTTGGTTTCCGGACAGAGACCACAGGGAGCGTCACCTTCCGCCTCTATTGCCTGCAGCAGTCCAAGTGAGTGCAACAAAGGGAGTGTGAGCTCTGTAAACTCCATCTCCTGTGCTGGTTTTGGCAGCCCTGACCTGCTGCTGTGCTTCTGTGCAGAGCCTTTCTGGAGAGCAGTGCCCTGAGGCAGCGCACGCAGAGTGTACTGGACCGACTGGGAGGCTTCAGCCAGCAGAGCTCTGTCTACAATGTTTTGGGTAGGGCTTTCAGTGTCATTCTGTCTTGGTGAGCTTTGGCTCCCTTTTTACAGAGTGGGGAGGATATTTCAGGATGATCCATTACTGTGGGAGTAATTCCCCTCCCTGTGAGCTCTCAGAGTTCATGGAAGAGGTTTAATGTTCTGCACTGAGCTGGAAACTTGAGGAGGCATCAGCTCTGAGCAGGCAGGAGGGATAACCACTGTGTGGGGGCACAGCCTGGACTGGGCTGCCCAGTCTTGCCTGGCACTGGGCAGAGCTGGTGGCACTAAGGCACAGGCTCTGTCTCTGATTCCATCGTGTACAGTAATCAGAGAGCAGCAGGTGGAGCAGCACCAGGTGCTTTGGTGCTGTAACCTCTTCATAGAGGATGGTGCACCAGGAGAGATGATGTTCACTGAAAAGACACACCCCTCCCCTTTCCCTGAGGCTGTCTCATGCCTTGTGGCCTGCTGTCACCTCTGTGTTGCAGAGGCTTTCCAGCGGGCACGGCGCCGGATGCAGGAGGCACGGGAGAGTCTTCCCCAGGACCTGATCAGCACTTCTGCCTCTGCTGTGCCCCAGCCACCAGAGCCCTGAGTGTCACCTCTGCTGTGCCCCAGCCACCAGAGCCCTGAGTGTCACCTCTGCTGTGCCACCGC
>JBBMKD010000063.1:7921077-7934961 GCA_037834095.1 Argya squamiceps | reverse complement strand
CCTCTGCAGAGCAGCACTCTCTGCATGGGACTGATTTAATTTTGTGCCTCCCGTTCCCAAACAAGAGGTTGTCTTCTGGCATGTGGGTGGCTGTAAGATCTGCTCGTGGATTTTTTAGCACACCCTTAGCATGGCATGTGTGTGGGGGGTGTTAAAATGGATGTGTGCAGGCAATGGAGTGGGAACTGGGATAAATCTGATGTGCAGGTGGAGGAAGATGAGCAAAGGAGTGGTGTGAGCCAAAGGAGAAGGCTGAGTTAGAGGGAAGCAGCCTGGAGGCAGAGAACACAGGAGAGGTTTCCCCTCTTGGGTGATGCTGGTGTCTTCCTCTAGCACAGAAGTACAGGGAAAACGCCAGAATGGATCTTTTGGAAAATGTGGCCTCCCTGGAATGGGGGGTGAGGATCAAATTGGGAGTTTCTGGAGCTTTTTGTGGAGCAAGGAGCCGTGGGGGTCTGAGCTGCTACCAGCCTGGCTTGTGCAGTCTCAGCAGTGTTCTGCCAGAGGCTCAGAGTCTGGGAATCAATGTGATGCTGGTTTATATAAATCCCAAAAGTTTCTCAGTGTATCATCACAAAGAATACAGGACATACAGTCTGTATTACACTGCTGTGACTCAGAGCTGGCGGTGGGATGGAGAAATCTGATTCCACAGTGGTGCTGTAGTTTCAGGCTGGAAAATATTTATCCAGGAGGATGTCATGGTTGCTTTGGAATAGGGTATAATAATCTCTTCACTTTCAGAAAGTCCAGCTCTGTTGCAGACCACCTGTCTTGTTGTCTCACTTCACAGGTGGAAGAAATTCGAGGCTTCATTGATAAAATCTCAGAGAATGTGGAAGAAGTGAAAAGGAAGCACAGTGCCATTCTTGCTTCACCCAACCCTGATGAAAGTGAGTGAGCTGTGAGCTCTGTGTGTCCTGTGGCTTCACTGCTGGGGTGGCTGGAGCCAGGCACAATCCCCTGTGCCTGCAGGTGATGCTGAGGGAGGGCTTGGACTTACCTGGTGGCTTTGAGACCTGGAGAGGTGGTGACAGTCCAGTGAGGCTGCCAGAGGAGTATTTCTGAAAGGCTGGGGCAGAGTGGAGGTTGAGAAGAGCAAGTGGCTGTTTCTGTGCTGGTTGGCTGTTGTCTTGCCCTGGGCTGGCTGGGACAGTCCATGGATAAGGCAGAACAGACCAAGTGTCACCTGCTTGTGCCCAGAAATGTTACAGCTCCTCTTTGAGCCAGAGGTGGGCAGTTGGGACCTTGCATCTCTGTCCTGGGGACACTTTGTTGCTGGCTGGTTGAAGAGTCTTTCCTTTCCACACCTCCTTCTTCCCCAGCCTTGTCTTCCAGAGGAGAGGTTTGCTGCCAGGAGCTGGAGTTAGGGATTTGAGCATCCAAGAAGTGGCAACATTTGGGTGTCAGGGGGATGTGGCAGGGTGAGAACTGTGACTGCTGTGGTCCCCTGTTCCCAGGTGGGAGCAGTGCTCTCCCAGAGGAGCTGGCTGTGGGGGTGCTGGGGTCAGCAGAGCTTTCCAGCCTCAGTGTCTGCAAAGCCCTTATTGTGGAGTGGGTGGATCTGAGGGCTGAGCTGTGTAGGGAGAGCAGGGCTGAGCACTGAGGAGTGGGGCTGGACCCTGCCCAGGCTCCCCTCTGCTGCCCCAGGCTGCACCTTCAGTGTAACACCGAGCCTGGCTGGCTCTCCTTTGCCCACCTCCATGGTGGTGCTGCTGTCACAGGGGTGTTGGATGCTGCAGGAGGGCTCTGGGCCACTGGCAGCCCTCATTTTGGCAAAGGTTTTGCTCCCATGGGCTGAGTGCTGCTCGTGCTCCCAGGGCTTAGAGGCTGGAAAGCTGAGACCAGGTCTCTGGTCATCGACCTTCTTCCCATCCACTTCTCCTTTGCCCAGTGCAATTCCATGTCTGTTTGTGGAATTGTGCCTTGGGGTCCCAGGAGGGTGCCCACACACACCCAGCCCTGTGTCAAATCAGTAGATATTGTAATTACTTGAAAGGACTGGCCCTTCCTAAATTGTCACAGGCTCCCCTTTTCCTGCCAGCTGCTCCTCAGCTAAAATTTCCTTGGCCAAGCCTGGAAGGGGGAGGGATTTTCTCAAGGGAATTCACATGTCTCAGGCTCAAACATCCTCCAGGCTCTTGTGCTTTCACAGTGTTGCAGTGTTCCTGTTTGGGAGTGCTCAGAGAAGAGCTGCTGTGCTCCTGGCTGCTGCAGTGGCATGGGGTCCACTTGGGGCTGCAAAGGGCACTCATGGCCTAAAAGCATAATAAGCTATTTAAAATTCTTAAGATCTGCAGTGAACAAGATGTGGTGACATTCCCATGACTTCCAGAGGCATCCAGGACGTTGGAAGTGCTTCTGGTTTTGTTTTACAGTGTTGCTTTGCCTTGGTGTTGTAGAGAATTCAGTTTGTCATACCGAGAATTGTTTGGACAGGAAGAGAGGAGCCCACACATTAATCTGAAATCAGTGATTTGTAGCACTGTGGTGTGTTCAGGAGGTGTGGCAGGGCTCAGCAGTGACAGAATCACAGAGTGCTTTGGGTTGGAAGGGACCTTCAAAGATCATCCAGTTCCACATCTCTGCCATGGGCAGGGACACCTTAAATCTAGACCAGTAGACCACCAAGCCCTGTCCAATGTTCCCTTGAACACTGCCAGGGATGGGGCAGCCACAACTTCTGTGGGCAACCTTTGTCAGCCCCTCACCACCCTCACAGTCTGACATTTCTTCCCTGTGTCCAATCTGACCCCACTGCCCCTTGTCCCTGCCCTTGGACCGTTTTGGTGGCCACCTCTGGACCTGCTCTGCCAGGTGTTTGTCTGTGCTGGCAGCCTCACCCCCCTCCTCCTGTGCTCCTGAGCCCACAGAGAACCTGCTCATTAATGCAGAGGCTATTTGTAACCCAGGGCTGTGGATTTATTGAGATTAATTTGGAAATTCAGAAACAAGTTCCCATGAGGCACGGGAGGGGGATGGAGCCAAAGGGCACTAAAATGTAGGTTGTGAGAAGCTAATTTTGGGATGTGCCCAGTGGGCTTTGCTGTTTACTATGGCAAGGAATGTCACCTGGGATGGCCATCAGGGCAAGGTGTTGCTCTCTGCAGGGATTTGGGATGCTGCTTGTCCCCTCTGGAACAGCACCTTGCTTGTTTCTTAGTGATCTCCAAGTCCTTCAGCATCACGTGGAACCTTCACTGCAGGATGATGGGGGATGTTCCTCCAGGAAACAGGGGAAATGTTCCTCCAGGAAACCAGAGAATGTCACGGACTTCTCGTCCTTGTCTGGAGGCACATGTGCTGTGCAGCTTGGTTTGGTGTGGGTGTAGCTTCTCCTTCAGAGATACAAACTCCTTGAACACCACCAGCAAGTCCTTCCTGGAGCTGGAGGATTTTGGAGTGGGGCTTTAGACTGGGACAGAGCTGTGCTGGTAGTCTGGGAAATGTATGGGCAGTGATTGGCACTGCTGCTGGAGCACTGAGTGGAGGAGGGATGGATGGATGGAGAGATGTGTAGTGGCTGCTGGTGAATAGCTGCTTTCTCAGCTCTTTTCACTGATAGTAACAGAAGTAATTCATATTACTCAATTCATATCAACTCAGTAATATTCACTGAGTCAGTAAGAGAAGAGAGAGACTCCATGGGCACAATCCCACTGGAATCTGCTTTTTAAGTGGCTGAGCTTAGGCAGAAGCAAGTCCTTGGTGTTGTTTGTTTGCAGGAGAAGGTGAGGTCCAGTGTCTGTGAGACCTGGGTTTACCCACCCGCCTGCTGTGCGGAGGTGCAGGATCCATGGTTCGTGGCAGGGCTCATCCCTCCCTTCCTGCTGATCCCTCTTTTGGCTGCACAGACTGGTTTTGGATCTGGCTTGCCACTGCTGCCTGGGCTTATTTTGGAGCCCAGTGGGTGGGCAGCTGGCTGGCTTTGTCACTGTGACAGTGAGGTGACAGCCCGTGGCTCCGGCAGGTTCAGGTCTGGCTGCAGGAGGGTCTCCCCACCCCATGGGCAGTGTCCTGGTGGGACTGGGGTGGGCTTGCAAGAGCTGGGGGGCTGTGTTCCCTCCTTGGGCTGGGACCATGGCTGTGACACTCCACATTTGAGTCACAGCTCCTGGTAAACCCATTCCTAAAATCCTCCCCAGTGAGTGTTGTGACTGCTGTTGCTCCTGGTACTGGGATCAGCTGCTCCTACTTGTCCCTTGGTCCAGGCCACATCCCAGAGGAGGTGGCTTTGGGTGGCATTCCAGCCAGCAAGGAGTGAAATCACATTTGCTGTTTTCCTGGAGTGGTCAGGAAGGGTTTCTCTGCCATTCCTCTTCTGTGAGCATTGCATCCCTCCAGTGGCCGTGCTCCGTGGCTCTCCAGCTCTGTGTTATGTAACAAAGGCTGTTTGCTCAATGAATTGCCTCTGGGAACAAAAATCTCCAGATCCCAAGTTGTGTCTCTCAGCTGTCAGCTCAGCCCATCTCTGCAGGCTTTGGGAGACCCAATAAATATTTCAGACCTGGAAGTAGGTCCATTACAGCTGCACCAGGACAGAAGGGGAGGTCCACTTCCATGGATACTTGACTTCCAGCGTTATAATTTTAGCTGTGCAAGCTCAGGGTGGTGGTGTTTGACACCAGGGCTCAGGTGACTTTGTTCAGTCTTTCTGCCTGCTGGGAGTTCTTGGAGAGTGGCCCTGTTATTCCTATCAGACCATTTTCTGCTGGAGAGATGTGTCAGGCAGGCAAGGAGACAAGCTGTAGCTGCTCACTTCTGTCTGATGCTGTTGAGGTAGCACTGGCCTGTGTGAAAAAGCCAATTTGGAGCTCTCTGGGTGCTGAGGTGCTGGCTGGACCCCTCTGAGCTGGCTCTGTGCTCTCCTGTAAGCACAACCTCACCTCTCAGCACTCCTTTGGGAGTGTGTCCCAGTGGGAAGCCCAGTGTGCTCCAAGGAGCTGCTGCTCTGGTGGTGCTGGAGGAACAAGGCTGGGGCTGGTTCCTGCTGAGCTGCCCCCCTCAGACATGGCTTTGTGTGCCCTCTCAGCTCCTCTTACCACTGCAGAGATTTTCTGGGGCTCCTTTCCCCCGGTGCCTGGTCCCACCAGGGCAGGGAGGAGGTTTTCTTGGAGGCCAGGAGTTGCAGTAGTGCTGTTGGAGGCTGCAGGCTCAGGACTGTGGTGCTCCTTTGGGAGGAGCAGCTGAGGGTGACTTTGCTCTCCTGTTTTTTCTTTGCTCCTTCACCCTCTCCCAGCCTCCCTCAGATGGGAAATCAGAGATAGCCCAGACTTCATCAGACTTTGAAGATGAAGCAAGTGTAGCCCCCAGCAGAGCGAGGGATCTGGGAACAGGTGTCTGGGCATGTCCTGGACACAGAAAACAGAAGCAACACATTCTCTCTGTTCATCTTCTGCTCTCACCCTTCACCTGCAGCCTTAATGGAGCTGGGAGCTGCCCCTGCCCAGGCAGTCTGGCCTGAAGCAGAGATGCATTCACAGATTGGCTTGGACTGGAAGGGACCTTAAAGCTCTTCTCATTCCAACCCCCTGCTGTGGGCAGGGACACCTTCCACTGGACCAGGTTGCTCCAAGCCCCATCCAATGTGGCCTTAAACACTTCCAGGTTGGATGGGGCAGCCACAGCTGCTCTGGGCACCCTGTGCCAGCCCCTCGTGGTCTGACATTTTTCCCCATGTCCAACCTGACTCCACCTTCTGTTCAACACCACTGTCCTGTGCTGGGACCCCAGGGCTGGAGGCAGCTCTGGGCTGTCTCAGGAGAGTGGAGCAAAGGGGGAAACATCCCCTCCCTCCCCTGCTGCCCACAGTGCTGAGGATGAGCCCAGGAGACACTTGGTTTCCTGTGCTGCCAGTGCTTATGGCTAGGCCAAGTCCCACCAGAATCCTCCAGCTCTTCTCTGCAGGGTGTTCTCCATCCACCCCTTCATCTCTCCATCCATCCATCCCCCAGTCTGTGCTGGCTCTGGGGATTGCCCTGACCCAGGTGCAGGACTTTGCCCTTGGCCTTGTTGGATGTCAGGATGTGGAGTGGCTTTGATGGACATAAAATCATGAGTGGCCCAGTGTTGTGGTGCATGATTAAGGTTTTTCAAAGTTGTGTGTGTATTTTGTTTACTTGTTTGTACTGGTAAATCCCTTTCAAACCCCTCCACCCCCAATTCCCTGTGGTATCACCCTGGAGAAAGAACGTTGTCAATCACCCTGATGGACCTGAGGGAAATGTTCTCCCATTTGGCCAGGTGCTCAGCACCCACCTTTCCCATTCTTGTGTTGAGCACCTCTGTCTTGAGCCACCCCTTTCCTTCCTCCCCACTGGCCCAAAGTTCTCCCCTGCTCAGGGGGGTATTTTGGGAGACCTCCAAGGCCCAAAACTTGCTCTAGCACGTGGAGTTCACTGGAATAAAACCCCTTCAAACCACACCTAGGGTCTGCTCTTTCTTCCAAGCCTCAGACCACGCTACAGCTTGAGATTGAAAACCCACCAAACTTTCCTTTAATGCTCCTGCTGGCTGGTGAGCAGCTCAGAAACCAGCACAGCCCAGGGAGGGTGGGTGATTCTGGTTGCTTCCTGCAGCTCCTGGAGTGGGACAGAGGCTGGAGGACACACCAGTGCAGCTGGTGGATGTCGTGGTCCTCAGCAGCAGCCTCAGGGGGGTGGGCAGGCCGTGGTGTGGCAGCAGAGCCACAGCAGAGCAGGCACTCGTGGGGACAGCAGGAACAGGTGCCATCTGCCCCTGTGGCTCTCAGCATCTCTTGGCTTCCTGCTCCTCCCTCCTCCAGGCAGGTCCCCAAGGGAATGTGCTCTCAGCCTGTCTTTTCACCCAGCTGTGGCTGCCCCTTATACCAAAGCTGGTGTGGGATGTGGAGACTGGAGGGGTGTTTGGTGCAGGAATGGGGGTTCCTCTGCCCACTGGGGGGGTCCAGGATCTCCTGAGCTGTCTCCAGTACCTCCCTTGGCCTGGCCATCCCTAGCAGCATGGTGTTTATGCTGCCTGTGGCCCTTATGGCAATGCCACACTGTGCTTGGGTCACCTCAGGTGGCTTCATCCAGTCCCTGTGTCACACAGATTCTTTTGTCACCCTTGTACACACTGCTCCAGCTCCATCTTGGAGGAGTCTTGCTTCTCCTGCCAGTAATCCTTGTTGAAGGGCCACTCTAGGACATTCCCTCCAGGATCTTCTCATTTCCAGCCTGAGTCTGTTTACGATCGATTTACATTCCAACATCAGCCCAGGAACAAATATATTTTCCTTAAAGAGCTGTTTGTCCTTCTGGCTTCATCCTGCCAGGTCACTGCAGCAGCTCAGGTGTTTTGTGTAGGCTTTGCACAACCCCAGCCTTCCCAGGCCCCAGCACCTGCCCCAGCTCTGGTTTTAAAGAGTTGGGGGACCCCAGGGTATAAAATCTCCAGGACTTCTGAATGAAGCTGCTGGTCAGCATTTCTTGAGTTTTTCAGACTGGGTTGCCCTTCAGTTTCTCTGTGGAAGTTGGGATCTGTCTGTGTGGGCTGGGCTGGGGTTTCCTGTGTTTGGGTGGTGGGTGCTGCCCTTGGGTGTCCACAGGCAATGTGTGTTTGAAGGACATGGGCAGAGTGAGGGCTGGCACATGGCCACTCCTCTGTGTGTCAGCAAGGGACTCAGTTCTGTGTCAGCTTGTGGACACAGCTGTCCAGGGAGGGATCCCTCCTGCCCATGGGCTCTGGGAGCAGGCTGGCAGGATGCCACCCTTCAGCTCTAAACCAGCCCAGTTCCTCCTGCCACTGGTCCAGTGGGTGCTGTGGGGTGCAGGGAGAACAGGGGGGAGTGTGGTCGTGGGTGTGCTCAGGCCAGGGGTGCCAGGGCTGCCCAGGCCATGAGTTTGGGGGTGCTCAGGCCATGGGTGTGGGTGTGCCCAGGCCATGGGTGCCAGGGGTGCCCAGGCTGTGAGTTTAGGGGTGCTCAGGCCATGGGTGTGGGTGTGCCCAGGCCAGGGGTGCCAGGGATGCCCAGGCTGTGAGTTTGGGGGTGTTCAGGCCACAGGTGCCAGGGCTGCCTAGGCTGTGAGTTTGGGTGTGTTCAGGCCATGGGTGTGGTTTAGGGGTCAGGCCATGGGTGCCAGGGGTGCCCAGGCTGTGAGTTTAGGGGTGCTCAGGCCAGGGGTGCCAGGGCTGCCCAGGCTGTGAGTTTGGGGGTGCTCAGGCCAGGGGTGTGGGGGTACTCAGGCTGTGAGTTCGGGGGTGCTCAGGCCATGGGTGCCAGGGATGTTCAGGTCATGGAAGCAGGAACACTCGTGCTGTTCCTCCCCTTCCCTTTGCCACCACCTGTGTGAGGCTTTGGCTGCCACGTTGTGCCCAGCATGGTGGCACCCATGGGTGCTGCCCACAGGAATAGAACACATGGACTTTCTGTGCATCATCCCAACATTGCAGTGAGGGTACCTGGGTCATCTATGTCCTCCTCTCTTCCTGTGCCCCTGTGGCTTTTTCTTTTGTTTCCCCTTGATGTGTTATCCCAGAGGAGATTCCCTTTCCCTGTGCAGTTCTCCTGCCTGCCCCACCTCCATGGTCACCAGCATCCATTGTCTGCTCCATCACCCTGAGCAGGGCTGGGTGATCCACCACACTGAGTGCAGAGTTAATATCAATTAACTGGACTCTGATTCATGGCAACATGAAAAAAAAAGAACCAAAATCTGCTGCCCTGTAATTATTTTGGGCTTAATTTAGCCTGAAGGGTTACTGGCACCCCTGGAACCTGTGCTGTTGCTGCTGCTGGAAAACTTGATCTCCTTTGGGCTGCACTCTCTGTTGCAGCCCAGAGCCTGTTGTGTGATGGGCAGTGAGGAGGTGACCATGGAGCAGGAGCCCAATCCTTACTGCTGGAGGTGCTGCTGCTCCCAGCTCAGTGCAGGAGGGACCTGTGGCTCCTTGGCTCTGTGTGACAGAGTCAGTGTCACCCAGGACAGCACCTCAGTCCCTGCAGTTCTCTGTGCCTTGGGATAGAGAGGGAGGCAAGGAGCCCTGGAGGTGAGGGGACATGAGGCCATCTGTGCCCTGAGCTGTGCTGGTGTGGCACCTTTGTCTCTCTCTGCTGGTTCATCCTGTGTGTGTGAATTTTGTCTCACTCCTGTTGTGATTTCCAGCCTTGGCTGGTCCTTGAGCCCTGGCTGGGATCCACGTGGGTGGATGGGTGAGCTGAGCTGGCTGCACAGTGATCTGTTGGCCCTCCCCTGAATTCTGAGTCTTTCTGTCCAGGGAGGTTAGAAGGAGGGAGGAACAAGAGAAAGGAGCCAAAATGTGAGGGGATATAGCAGCTGTGCCCCTTGCTGTCTGGACTGGCAGAGCTCAGCTCCACTCCAGGGCTCTCCCAGCCATCACTGGGTGCAGTGGGCTGGGCAAGTGGTGTCCTCAGGCTCTCCTTGCCTATTCCTACTGGATTTGGAGTGGTTCCCAGCTGGGCCCTGTATACCAAGGGGAGAAGAAGAGCCAGAGACCGCCTGTAGCATCCAGGAACCCTGCTCTGGTGGTCAGTGAGCTGGGCTGTGGCATTGTCCCCAGCAGGTGGGATGCTGGGTGGCATTGGTGGCATCAGTGGCACAGCTCTTGGGTGTCACAGACACTGGTCTGTGGTTGAATTTCTCTCATCTTCTTCCAGCAGCCAGGATCCCCTCCCCATCCCTTCAGTCCCCTTCATGGCATGAACATGACTGGGATTCCTCATGCCTTTGTCTCTGGGGTTTGGCATTGGCAGGCTGAGGGGAGGTGGTTAAAGGGGCTGTGAAGACCAGAGGGTGAAGAGCAGAAATGTGGGGCTGCTCTGGAAAAGTGCTGGGGGAAGGAAATGGCAGGAGCAGAAGTGGCAGCCTGGCACTGTGAGGAGACCAGCCCTGCCCTGTGCAGCTGTGTCACCCCTTGGAGGGACATCTCCACTGGATGGGCCATGTCACCCAGCAGTGTGGCTTCCTGGGGTGCTGCCTGTGCAGGCAGAGAGGGGCAGGGACCCCAAGGTGGGGAGGGTGCTCTGCAGCAAACCCCCTCCAGCCCCAGCAGCATTCCTTTTGCAGCTGAAGCTCTGCCTTCTCTTGCTGAATCACCATTGTCTTGGTGCTGACACTGGGGATAATCCCTTATCTGCAGAAACAGGTTTAGGAGGGCTGAGCTGAGCAAACCCTAAATCCTTTTACTCTTTCCTGGGATTATTGTGATGTGGGAGACTGGTGCTTTCGAGGCATGCAGAGAGCAGGAGCAGCAGGATCTGGGCAGCAGAGCTGGGCAGCAGCACAGGCAGGAGGAGGAGGGTGGCCAGGAGTCCTGGGATCTCTGGGGCCTCAGCATCACCCATGGAGATCCCACTGTGGGTGCACCAGGAGCTCCTGCCATGGGCACATTCCAAGACTCTACAAAGCTACAGCTAAATTATTGAGAGGGGAAAAAAAATCAGGGATA
This sequence comes from Argya squamiceps, assembly GCA_037834095.1. Lineage (NCBI taxonomy): Eukaryota > Metazoa > Chordata > Aves > Passeriformes > Leiothrichidae > Argya > Argya squamiceps. Next base: position 7,924,533 of record JBBMKD010000063.1, on the reverse strand, counting down.
GTGAGTGGAAAACTGCTGGGAATAGCTTGAGGAGGAATTATTGGTGAAAATCCATTTGGGTCTGGGAAAGGCAGTGGCTGTGTGTGTCCCTGGGTGACTGTGCTCACAGGGAGGTGTGTGGCTGTGCTTCAGGTGGGAGGAAAGGGAGAAGAAGTCAATAAAAAAATGGAGAGTTCAGGCAAGCAGGCTGAGGAACTGGTAGCCAGAGCAGGAAATCTGAGTGCTGAAGGACCCTGGGGGCTCTCACAGTGGGTGTACAGGGCACAGGTGGGTTGGGTCTGGTGGAGGGAGGGGACATTGCTGGGTGGGTGCAGGGGCACCTTTGACTGGGCTGGTGAGGTGGGTGGGCACCTGCCCAGGAGGGGAGGGAGACCCTGGCTGCAGTGTGGGAGAGCTCATGTTGGACAGGGCTGGAGCCTGCCAGAAATGGCTCCTCTTACCCCTGAGCTGGGTCGTGTCTGGGCTGCATCCATCAGAAATGGGGCTTCTCTGGGTTCGTGGTGGGGAGCTCTGGTGTGAAAGCTGCAGGTTTGGCTGCCCATGGTTTGCCAACATCAACTGATAAGACATTGAGGAGAAGCTGGAAGAGGAATTGAGGGGTGGACAGCCAGGATACCCAGTGGGAGACTGGATAGCCTGCTGGGAGAGCAGGTTGGATGGTGATGGGATCAGCTCCAAGGCACTCCTGGAGCCCTGACAGTCCTGGGCAGCACCAGGTGAGCCCAGCTGGAGAGTGGGTGTGACATCAGGGTGGGAATGGGTCCCTGTCCCATCCCTGACTGATCAATGCAGAGCAGAACTCCTCACAAAACCAGCTGTGGGACGAGTGAGCAGTGTCTGAGGGGGTCAGGCTGAGAATTGGCAGGAGCTGGTGAAATGAGCTGTTCTGCCTCAGCCCAGGGCAAACCTGGCACTGAGCACAGCTGCCCTCCCCACCACTCTGCAAAGCTGAGGGATTCCTCAAAGCTGAGGAAAGCTCTGCATTCCTTCAGGAATGGGGCTACAGCTGCTTTGAGTTCAGGCCAAACCAATGCTGTTTCAGGAGTGTTCCTGAGATACATGGCACCTTTTTATTCTGAACAGTGACAAAAGAAAACCACCTGCAATAGGATGTCCAGTCCAGTGGTGCTGGCCCATGGCATGGCTGGGTGCTGTGGAGCATGTGGTTCTGCATCCAGTGTTCTACCCAGTGCTAAAAACAGTGCTCAGCCTGGAGAAAAAGAGGCTCAGGGGGGATCTTCTTGCTCTCTACAACTCCCTGGAAGGATGTAGCAAGATGGGAGAAAATTTATTCACAGAAAGTGTGGTCAGACAATGGAAGAATGGTGGAGTCACCATCCCTGGAGAGATTTAAGAGATTTAAGAGATGTGTGGATGTGGCTCTTGGAGATATGGTTAGTGGTGGCAGTGCTGGGTTAACAGCTGAACTCCATGATCTTGGAGGGCTGCTCCAGCCTAAATGATTCCCTGATAATCCTGTTCCTTTTTAGAGACAGTTCCCACAGTGCTGCCGTGTGTTTGACAAAATCTCTGCAGTAATCAAGGCTGCTGTGCTGAATCTTTTCAGTGCTTCTTTTGGGGGAAAACACTCAGACAGCAAATCTCCCATTTCCCCTTGAACTCCCCCCCCAAAATCCCAGTGTTTTGTAGCCTCACAGCACCACCCACACTCTGCCTGAGGCTGCAGCCCACTCTTCTGACACCGTGCCAGCCCCCTCTCTGCAGGGTCTGTGCCCACTGCCCTCCTCCTGCACCCACGGCTGAGCCAAGGCTGCAGCTGCCCACTGGGGTGGGAAATAACGATTCCCTGCACCCCAGGAAGATGATTAATCACCGTGGGGGCACTGCTGCCCATTTGCTGTTCCTGGAAGCCCTGCAGAGAGCTGCTTGGAAGGGCTCTGCCTCCTGGAAGTGCCTGGGAGCTGCTGACTCGGAGCGGTGGCTGCTCGGGCAGCTGCCAGCCCCAAGCCCTGCAGGCTGATCCTTGCTGCCTGCCCAGAGCTGCCTGCCTGCCATCCAAGGGCTTGGAATCCCACTGGCAGGGCTGGCACACTGGTGTTCACCAGCCTGGCCACCCACACACAAGCACATGGCCTGGACATCTGTGGGACGGTCTTCAGTATCACTTGGAGCTCCTGTTTCCTGAGCCAGGCAGTATTTGGTGTCATGAGCTGCCCAAAAGCTCAGTCAGGACTTGGGATTTAATTTTGTTTCTCCTTCTCAGGCTCCTTTGCTGTCCCCTGGGTTGTCCCAATCTCCTGTGCCCAGCTTGAGCTGTTGGCAAAGGGACTGAGGGAGTGGGAGGATTTCGGGGTTGGCTTTGTGCATGTTGCACAGCCCAGACCAGTGTCTGTCTCCTGGCTTCTTCCCCACCATGAATGTGAGCTCTCTCTAGCTTATCTCAGGTCCTGGTGAGGCTGAGGCTGTTTGCTCAGAGAGTTTGGGGTGGATAGCAGCTTGTGTGGGTACTTTAAAGCTCTTGAATGGCAGGGGCTGGGGATGGTGTGAGTGGGCAGTGGTTCTGGGTGTTAGGGCCACAGATAGAGCTCCTGCAGACAAGAGAGACCCTCCTCCAGCTTAGGCTCTCCATGCAGTCACAGCTGCCTTATGGACACATTCACATGCTCTGGCCTGGCATCCTCCATGCCTGCAGGGGGACATCCTGCCTCACCATGGTTTTCATCACAGCCTGCAGGGAAAAGCTCTGCTCTGCTGCCTGGAGCACCTCCAGCCTCTCCTTCTGCACTGGCCTCAGGGCCTGCAGGGCTTTCTCCCTCACATGTTCTCATTTCTCCCTCACATGTTCTCATTTCTCCCTCACATGTTCTCATTTCTCCCTCACATGTTCTCATTTCTCCCTCACAGCTGCTGTTGGACATTTTTCTGTAGCCTTTATCTGAGGCACTGTCACTGGTGGTCTCAGCAGTGTCTGTTTTGCAGCCATTTGGCACTGGCTGTGCCCTGCAAAGGGGCAGCTCCTGGTGAGGGTCTTCTCACAGAGAACACCTCTGTAGCTCCCCCTCTGCAAGTGCCAGCAGCTCCCACAGGAATAGGTTTGGGAGTTCATGGCATCGTGGATTGGCAGGATGGTTTGGGTTGGAAGGGACTTAAGGGCTAAATCTTGTTCCTTCCTGTGCCATGGGCAGGGACACCTTCCACTGTCCCAGGGTGCTCCAAGCCCTGTCCAACCTGGCCTGGGACACTGCCAGGGATGGGGCAGCCACAGCTTCTCTGGGCACCCTGTGCCAGGGCCTCACCACCCTCACAGGGAAGAATCTCTTCCTAATATGTAATCTAAATTTCTCCTCTTTTAGAGACCACAGAATGCCCTCCATTCCTCCATCCATCCCTTCTGCATCTTCTCCTATTCTGCCATGCGTGCTGCAAATGGTTGTGTTGGTCAGAGTTGAAAAGAATTCTAGAAAATGAGGAAAGGGTTGAGTCAGCATGTGATGT
>JBBMKD010000063.1:7871766-7891303 GCA_037834095.1 Argya squamiceps | reverse complement strand
GGGAGGTAGAGAGTGGTAGTGTGAGTGAGAGTGAGAGAGTGAGAGTGAGAGAGTGAGTGAGAGTGAGTGAGAGTGAGAGAGTGAGTGTGAGAGTGAGTGAGAGTGAGAGTGAGTGAGTGAGAGAGTGAGTGTGAGAGAGAGTGAGAGTGAGAGAGAGTGAGAGTGAGAGTGAGTGAAAGTGAGAGTGAGAGAGAGTGAGAGTGAGAGAGAGTGAGAGAGACTGGGCGTGTGTGTCCCTTTTCCCAGCTCGGGGCTAGGTGGGGAAACACTCTGTCCCAATGGGGAAGGGAGAGGGGTGAGGTTACATCAGGATGAACCAGGTACATCAGAGATAGGAATGGGAGGGGGAGAGGAACATTCCAAGTACAGACAAATAACAAATTACAAATACAAATTCAAAAAACCTGAAACCCGTGCTGCTACACTGGCTCCCAGTGGATCAGAGCTGCTGCCACAGCTGGGCAGAGCTTCCCAGGAAAAGCTGGGATGCACAGGAGCAGGTGGGAGTGTGGCTAGAGGACAAAAAATAACCACACTCACCTGTCAAGTTGAGAAGTGAGGAGAGAAAGAGAAAGTTTATTATGATTGGGGGTTCTTATAGAGTTTGGAATTTGTTCAGGGATTGGGGGGGGAGAGTAACACCTCTCTGACCCCAGTGGTCAACTTAGAAGTCCATCAACTTGTCTTTCCCCCTGGAAGGAATGGGTTGTTTACAAAATACCAGGCTTTGGTTTTGTTACAAGAATGAGGAAGCTCCAGTGGAAATGTGAAACAATCAGAGGGCTGGAAAATCAGGGCAACATCAGAGTGACTGGAACACAGCTTCTGTGGGACATGGACATGGGCTGGCACCTTGAGCTTCAGTGCCAGAGTGCATCCAGCAAAGTACAACCCAAAATGCTGCAGAGAGAGCACAGGGATCACAAGGAGAGGAGTTTCTTCTGTGTTTGCAGATAATTTTTAATTCAAAGAAGCTCATGGGGATTCCTGTGTGTCCTTGTCGTTCCTCAGGGTGCTCTTCTTCATGGATGAGCTGAGCTAAACATGAAAACAGAGAAGGGAATTCTTGAGATGGGAGCACTCCCTGCTCCTGATGGCCTCCCTTGCACAGGAGGAGCAGGAGCCTCAGGGCTGCCCCAGGCACCTCTCTTAGCAGCCATTATGTGGCCAAGGGTGACACCTCTGAGGCTGGTGACACCTCACCCAGGTGACACTACTGTGGCACTAAGATCCAGAGCCCATCACTTAGGAGAAGTCCAGTCCTGCCTGTATATAAAAACACTCTTCTTATGGTTCTTCTGGGCAGTTAGTGAAACTTGGATAGTTTAGAGCAATGGGGTTAATCTCCCAGCAAGGAAGAACCATGTAATTAGGGGAATAATCAAGGGGGAAGTCAGGGCATGCAGAGATTAAAGAAGATTTTGGCAAATAATCTCACTGTCAGACAGGTTGTGGGGTTTGTACTCAGAATGGAAGGCTCTGAACTTAGTCCTTTTTTTTTTTCCTAACAACCAAATTGATGTTTTCCTTTCCTCCAACAAGTGACTGTGAATAATGACAGGAGATCTGTGAGTCAGTCTGGTGTCCTTGGTGGTCACCTGTGGGAATGTGCTTCATTGCTCTGGGAATCTGGGTGCTGTGGGGTGTGAGAATTTCTGTGGAGGGCTGGGAGGAGCTGTACAAGCCTTAATCTTTGTTCAGATTAGTCTTTCTGCTGTCAGGTACTAACAGGGCTGGATGGGGAGGCTGAGTGACACGAGGCTCAACAAGAGCTTGCCAGTTTGCTGTAAAGCAGGATGTGTCACTGCTCCAGCTGCCTGAGTCACCCATCAGCCAACATCACCCTGCAGCTGACAGCTGAGGAGTGGCTTGTCATGTGAGCAGCAATTTAAGGTGTCCCTGAGCCTCCCTCTGAGAGAGGAGACTTGGAAGGACTCAGCCATGTCCTTGATTGGATGCAGACCTGAAAGAAACCTTCCTCTTGTTTTCCTACTGGATTTTGGGAGTAAAAAATCTCTGCTGCTCTGCTTAACTTCTGAAGATATAGTGTAATTGTTGTGTCTGCTCTGTCCATCCTGCCAGGTTGTCAGTGCCTGACAGAGCAGGGAAAGGGCTGCTCAGGAGCCCCATGGAGCAATGTGTGCTGTAGGGGAAGTGTCCCAGTTCCTGTCACCAAGGGACTCTGGTTCCCTTCAGGATGGAGCTGTGGAGGAGTGTGGGAGACAAGTGTATTTCTCATTGCCACAGAAGAGGTGCAGAGGTGGGGTGGGAAGGGACACAGTCCTCTGCACAGCCCTTTGCCAAAGCTGGGTTCCCCCATCAGGGCAGTGGAAAATATTTCCTGACAAAAAGACTCATCAAAAGGAACAGCTCAAGAGTGTTTTACCAAGACAGGGGCTCTGCTTGGCCTGGGGTGTCCCAGGCAGAGCCTTCAGCCCCAGCTGCTCCAGAGGCTCCTGCACAGGCTCCTTGGAGCAGAGCTCAGCTGGGATGTGGTGAGTGCACACATCTCCTCAGCATCCTCAGCTCTCCTTTCCTGCTGGAGAGGCCAAAGATAGAAAGTGCTGGGAGCTCTGACAGCAAAGCCAGTGAATCACTTGGGTTTTAAGAGTGTGAGAGCAGGAACTTCTCAGCTGCTCTGGGTGGGCTCCCCAGCACCCAGCAAATTTCTCCATCCTCACCACATCTGGCTCTGCAAACAGGACAGTGGCAGAGTTGGGGATGTAGAGTCACTGCCCTGGGGCTCCCCACAGCCCTCTCAGCATCTGTTCCCTTCTCCTTGTGTGGGCACTGCTGTATCTGTGTGTGCCAGGGGTTGTGCCTCAGTAACCATCAGCACCACCCAGGAGCTTCTCTGAGGGGATGAAGTGTATTCAGGTTTTGCTCCCAGAGAAATTGGATTTGGAGCTTGGAGGAGCAGCTCACCATGGTGGGTGTGCAGCTGAAGCTGTGGAGGTGCTGCACAGATGCTGCTTGTTTTTAGGGACAGTTCTGTTATGTGCAAAACCAAGGAGGCAAAAATAAAGTATCTTCTGTGTCTGAGAGCACTGGAGATTTCATCAGGCCCTGCTGTGCCAGGCCAGGTGAACTGGTGTGCAGGACAATGAGCTGTGGGTGCATCCCACCCTGAGCAAAGAGAGTCTGGGGGCTGCTCTGGCCCTGGCAGCTCATCTGGGCCACCCCAGAGCTTATTTAGGATTCCTGTGGCACTTTCATCTCAGGAATGACCATGGGATTTATCTTGAGTGCAGATGCTGAGGGACAAGGAGGTGGGGTGGCACTTTGTGATATGCTGGGCAGGGTTTTGTAGCTGAATCCTTCTCATCCTGACACCAGCATGGGCAGTGCCAGACCTGTCAGAGCTGGGTGACAGCCAAGTGGGCCAGTCACTCCTGCCTGTTAGCTCACACACAGGTGGACAGGACAGTGTTATCCATCTCTCCATGAATTGTATGGATCTGTGTCTAATAAGAGATCCAGGCAGAGGATTCCAGCCTTGGAGAAGTGCCTTGTCCTCAGCACATCCAGTGTGAGCCCCAGCTGTGGCTCTGCAGGTGCTTGTGCAGCCCTGCTGCTGGGAGGAGGGATGCTGCCAGCCCAGGGGGTGCTGCCAGCCTGCAGAGCCCAGCTGAGCCCTTGTTTGGCATCTTGGGCTCCTTCAGCCCCGAGCTACCCTCCCTATTTATAGACCAGCTGCATGCAGAGCTGCACAGACTGGCAGCCAGTGCCAGCTGGGCTGTGGGACTGAGCTGTGGCACCAGGGGCTTCCCTGGGAGCTTCCCCCACACCCAGGCAGGGCTGCTCCTGCCCCATCCCCTGGGAGCTGCTCCGTGGGCATGGCCACTCTGTCCAGCTGGGACAAGGACTGTGCCTGGAGGTGGGAAGTCCCCTCAGTGGCTTCATGTTTGCCTGTCCCAGAGTTTCCAGTGGCTCTGCAGCAGGGGGACCTGGGCACTGTCTCTTGCTGTTCTCTCCCTGCCAGCTTAGGGCAGGAATTGCTTCTCCAGCTTCCTCCATGCTCTGGGCTTCTTGTCTCACTGGCAGAGCTGCTTCTCCCCAAGAAACTTTAACTCTAGATAATCCCAAGTAAGAGGCAGATGTACTCTGGAGCTCTCTGGGGAGGCACAGGTCCAATTCTCAGGATTTTCCAGTGTTTCACCAAATTTCAGGGCAGGAGTGTTCCCCCGGGCTCTTCTCCCTTGGTGCCACCTTGCAGTGGCTCCATCCTTTCACTCCCATTTTTGGCTGTGCCATGGCCCTGTGGGAATGTGAGCAGCAGATCAGGCAGGACACTCTGAGCTGATTTTGCTGCACTGGAGGAGCTCATGACAGAGCAGGAAGCCAAACCATGAAGCCTGGTTAGGAGCAGTGGCCTTCCTGGGAAGTCCTCTGAGGTCCTGCAGGTTGGTTGTGTTGTTTGGCAGGTGCTGAACTGGGCAGTGTGGCTGAGATGAACCTCCATGCCCCCAAGCTTTGGCTCAGCATTAAAGCAAGTTCTTCCTTGAACAGGAAGAAGTTCTTTTTCCCTTCCAGCAGCTGTGGCCATTGGCCAGGCCAGCACTGCCTGGCAGCTGTTAATCCTTGCAATGCCTCTCATCCCTCACCTTGCCACAGCTTTTAGCAGCTCTGTGCTCTGCATGAGGGGAATGAGGCAGCAAGGACAGGATGAGGATGTGTATCCCACATCCCACCTCTGCCCAGGAGAGACGTGGCATCTCCTGGAGCTTGTCCCACTGCTTTTCCTTCAGAGCTGGCATTTGGCAGAGCAAGCAGCTCTCCATGCACAGCACCTGGTGTGCCCCTCCTGATCACTGGGCCAGTGACTGCTCAGAGCTGGGCAGGGTTTGTAAATTTGTGCTGCTTGGTGTCTTGTTCTCCCTCTCCTGGAGCAGGGCAGTGTCAGCCCAGAGTGAGGAGCCAACAGGCAAGAAAAGCTGGCAGGGAGTGTCGTGGGCCATCCTTGGTGGGGGTGATGCTCTGTCATTCTAAAATATGCAACAGTGTCTGGAAATGGGCTGTGGACCCTTCTCAGAGCTGGGGACCTTGGGGACCTTGATTGATCCTGAGATCCATGAGTACACAGGTGGCAAAGCTCAGGCCTCACATACATCTGTGAACCCCCTCAGGTTGTTTTTGTGCCTCAAAACAGCAGCTTCTCAGGGCTTGGGGGCCACTACCAGGTCGTAGGTGTCTAGAGCAGCCTCACACAGAACTCCAACCTCTGCCCACACATCTGAGAGCTGTGCTCCACCCTGCCCCATCTCCCCCACTCTGAGGTGCCCTGGACTCATCCTGGAGGGTGCTGCTGTCCTTTGCAGCACCACTGGCTGCAGGCAGCTGTCACAGGGGAGCATCTACAGAGCCCAGCCCTGCTCTGCAGGTTTTGGTTTCATCCAGCTTGGTGGAGTCACTTCATTGACTGCCCTGTTTGCACTGCTGGGGTGTTGGGGAAGGTGAATCAGGGAAACCTTATAAATATGATTGCTTAGCAAAAGATTCTGAAAATATGAAAGCTATAATCGAAATAGAAATGAAAGCTGGCTTTGAGTTGTAGGATACCGAGCCTTAGTTACTGTATAACCTGAAAACAGCAGCCCAGGAAGCTGAAGGAGAATCCCTTTGGATTGAACAATACTCTTCTGCTGGCTGAGGGACCCAAAGGTCAATGTAGCAAAAGAGAAAAGTCTAAAGAGTAGTTTTTAAAGTTTAAAATATAACACAGTATGGTAATGTAGTAGTTCTTATAGGCTGTATGTAGATTCTATCAGGTTTTGTGTCATGTACTGGTTGGTTGGTGTAAATTGGAATATTCAACACAAAAGGAGATATAATGTATTGTAACAAGGACCTCGCTCTCTTCCTCCTGTGCTCTGACCCTGCCACCTCTCTATGGCTCTCTTGCTCCCTTCTCTCTCACCTCTCACCCTCTTGTTCTCTCTCTCTCTCCCTCTTTGGGGCTTCCCCTCAGCCCAGGCTGGTGGCTGAAGGCAAAAGGCCCTTTTTTACCCACGACCCTTGCAATAAACCCACGTGTTCTAGAATGTCTCAGCTCTGCAGAGTTCCCTCTCCCTGCCCTCCACGGATGCTCCTACACTGGGGTGTCACTTGCTCTCTCTCAGGTGACCTCCCCATCCCACTGGGCAGCCCCAGTGCCCTGCCCAGCATCTCCATCTGCCTGGTTGTGATTCCACGTGTCCCACATGGCTGCCAGCCCAAGAAATAACACTGCAGTTAATGAATGCAGGGATCAGTGCCACCCGTGGAGTGATCAGCATCTCTCCCCACTGTGTGGGGTGGGTAGGGGAAGGAAAGGAACCACATGGTGTGGGTGATTTGTTCTTAGAGGAGCCATGGGGCTGGAGGTCCCCAGAGACATGGAGGGTTTTACCACAGGGGGAAGGACAGAGCCTGGCTCCTGTCCCACAGCAGCTGGGCCAAAACTTGGGCAGCCCAGCTGAGCCCAGTGTCCTCATGGCATTGAACTGGCTAGGACAGGGTTTGTCAAGAACATACCTGCTTGTGGCTTCTTCCCCATCCCTCCTCCTTCACACACACCATGGATATTGCTGGCTGCTGATCCCTTAGCTCTGCCCCCTGCCCTGCAGGAATGGTTGGCGTGTCCAGGAGGGACATTCCTGTGTGAGCTGAGCCAAGCTGGCAGCTTGATGCCATTAAATGAGGGGTGTCAGAGCCAGGCTGTGAGAGGGCAGCCCCTCAGACTGCCCTGTCTGCTCTTGGGGCTGAAAGCTTTGCTCTGACCCACTCATGGAGCCAGCAGAGCCCTGTGGTGGGGCTGTGGGAGCTGTGGTGGGGATGGGGGGCTCTGGGCTGACCTCTGTGTTGTGTGGTTGCAGCTGGCAGGACCACCACCAGTGAGGAGCTGGAAGACATGCTGGAGAGTGGCAACCCAGCCATCTTCTCCTCTGGGGTAAGCAGGGCCACAAATGCAGCTCAGCCAGCCCCCTCTGCCCAGGGGGTGGGATGGGATGGGGATGGGGCTGGGGATGGGATGGGATGGGGATGGGATGGGGATGGGATGGGGAGGGGATGGGATGGGGATGGGATGGGATGGGATGGGATGGGGATGGGATGGGATGGGATGTGCTGCCACAGTGGCCTCAGCAGGGAGTAATGAACACAGCCCATGTAGGAGCAGGGCTCAGGGGCTCAGGTGTGCCTGAGGATGCTGTTGGAGCAGAGTTTGAGTCCCAGCATCCTACTGCAAACTTGGGGCTGGTGGAAGGGCTCTGTAGCTCCTGCTCACCCCTCTCTTGATGCCCCCAGTCCCAGCACTGGAGCTGGGTGTGAGCATGGTGCTCAGTGGCTTTATTTCCTCTGCAGATCATCATGGATTCAAACATCACCAAGCAGGCGCTGAACGAGATCGAGACACGGCACAGTGAGATCATCAAGCTGGAGAACAGCATCCGAGAGCTGCACGACATGTTCATGGACATGGCCATGCTGGTGGAGAGCCAGGTGGGGAAATGGTGCAGCCCAGGGCCTCACCTGAGGGATTGGAGGATGAAGGGGCTCCCTGTGGTGGGTGGGGAGGCTGGAGAACAGTGCTCCCCTGCCTGGGTGGGTGCTGAGAGGATAAACCACATCTAGGACCAGCTCCCAGTGGGGCTGAGCTGGGCTCCCCAGGGCTGGAGGCACCCAGAGCTGGGGTGCTGTGTGTGGGGGGGGTGGGAGGTTCAGTGAGGGGCTCAGAAGGAGGGCAGTGGGTGGCTGCCATGCAGGGGGAGATTTCTTCCTCTTCCCTGGAGCACCAGGAGGGTGAGCTTGGGGTGCCCTCTGGGCTGAGCTGCCAGCCCATGGCACCAGTCCCTTCAGCCAGGCACGTGGCCCTGTGTCTTTGCTCACCCCCCTTCTTGCCTGCCATGCTGCCATGGCCCGAGGAGACGTCACTGGCAGGTAAAGGCCCACTGCCTGAGCCCCGTGGTGCTGCATGCTCTGCTCTGCTCTGCTGTGCTCTGCATGGCTGCTCCTGCATGGCTGCTCCTGCATGGCTGCTGCTCGCCTGGTGGCGCTGGGATGGCCAGGATGAAAAGGGTCACCAGGGCACGGTGGTGTTGGTGGCCTGTCCTGTCTGCACTGGGGGTAATTTGTGGGGAATTTATGATTCCATGCCCTGCTCTAAGGGCTGGACAGTGCCAGCAGCCTTGTCCTGTGGGTGAGAAGCTTGGAGCTGCTGGGGATACCTCTGCTGGCAGCTCTGCTCTGCCCCAGGCATGGCACAGGTAGGAGGAAGCAGCAGTTTTATGCCACAGGGAGCAGTTGGTGGGGCTCAGTGCTCAGCACCTCTGGGCCCCAAGGTTTTTCCTCCCCGTGCTCTCCAGTATTAGGTTGAGAAATGGGCATTGCAGGGTTGCTGGCTATGAGCCCGTGGCTCTGTGGCCTCAATTCACCCCCTGCCATGCAGGAGGACACGGGGTTTCAAACCTCCCACTCCTGCCAACCCTGTCCAGCTGCTGCAGGACTTGGCTGTTTTCCTGCTGGTCAGGATGGGGCCAAAGGAGGTGAACAAAGCTGGAAGAGCTCACCCCAACCCATGTCCCCACACCCACTCCCAGCCTCCCCCTGCAGCAGGGGCAGGGATCCCTGCAGGGCTCTGCAATCCTGGCTGGCCTTGCTCAGGACCCTCCTGCCTTGGGTGAAGTGCTTGTGTAGATTGGAGCAGTGGTCCCTGGTCCCTACACGTGCATGGTTTCCTGAGCATCCCTCACGGTGCTGCTGGTGCTGTCCTTGCCCCCTGCCCTGCCTCCTGTCTCAGCAGCATGTGGTGTGGTGCTGGTGTAGATCCTCTTGTGGCTTTGATGTCACCTGAGAGGTTGGACAGGTCAGGACCAGCACCGGGCTGGGAACTCCCTTATCCCTCACCCTTGCTTGTCTCCCTGTTGGGATGTGCACAGAGATCCTCTGGGATGGGGCATGCAGTCCAGAGCTCACACCCCAGGAAACACCCAGTGCCCACAGGGAGCTGAGAATTCTTCTCTCCGTGCAGGGCTGCTGGGCAGGGCAGCGTCCCCCCGGAGGCAGGGAGCAGCCGAGCAGGAGGGAGCTCAGGTCTGCACCCGCGTGGGCGTGCGGGCTGTGTCCTCCCCCTGCAGGGAGAGATGATTGACCGCATCGAGTACAACGTGGAGCACTCGGTGGACTACGTGGAGCGGGCCGTGTCCGACACCAAAAAAGCCGTGAAGTACCAGAGCAAAGCCAGGAGGGTGAGTGACAGCCCTGCCCCTGCCTGCCCTGCTGACACCTCCTGCCCAGGCACAGGGCCCTCCCTGCCCCAGGCAGCCTGGGGTGCCCCTTGTCCCATTGCCCCACAGCACTGGGAGCAGCCCAGTCCTGGGGGTTGCACAGCTGAGGCAGAGCTCTCAGCACAGACTGTGTGAAAGCTGACAATAGGGCAGGAGTGCTGCTTAGGGGGAGGAAAAGAAATATAGGTTGGATGTTAGGAAGAAGTTTTTCACTGAGTGATTAAATACTGGAATGGTTTGCCCAGGGAGGTGGTGGAGTCACCATCCCTGGATGTGTTTAAAAAGAGACTGGATGTGGCACTTGGTGCCATGATCTAGTTGAGGTGTGAGGGCTGGGTTGGACTCGATGATCTTGAAGGTCTCTTCCAACCTCCACATTCTGTGATTCTGTGTGAAGAGGGACCTTGGTGGACCCCTGGACCAGGGGTGTTGTGAGAGCCACATCCCTTGCAAAAAAAAATAGGGAAAGGTCATGGCTCAGCTCAGACCCTGAGCACAGTGCCAGCTGTCTGTGCTGAGGGTTGCACAGCTGAGGCAGAGCTCCCAGCACAGACTGTGTGAAAGCTGACAATGAGCCACAGGGCAGAGGTGCTGCTTGGGGGGAGGTAAAGGGATGTGGTGGACCCCTGGAGCAGGTATGTTGTGAGAGCAACATCCCTTGCAAAAAAAAATAGGGAAAGGTCATGGCTCAGCTCAGACCCTGAGCACAGTGCCAGCTGTCTGTCCTGCTCTGAACACCTCGTCCTGTATCAGTTTGGGGACCTGAGGATCACCAGCTCAGCTCTGCCAACCCAGAGCAGGAGCAGGGGTGTCCCTCCCTGCCCAGGACTGCCAGAGCCCTTCTGGCTCCCGGGGTGCAGCTCAGAGCCCACCACGGGCCGAGAGGAACAGGACAGACTGTTCCAAACTCCTGAGTCCATCCTGCCCCAACACTCACCCTCCCCTGTCTCCCTCCCGCCGCCGGCACGCCCGAGCAGAAGAAGATCATGATCATAATCTGCTGCGTGATCCTGGGCATCGTCATCGCCTCCACCTTCGGCGGCATTTTCGGCTAGACTCCACCCCCCGGGACTGTTTGTGTGCGATGGACGGAGCCGCGCGTGCCATGGGGCTGCAGCCACGCCGGAGCGACCCACGCCGCCCCGGAGCCTCCCAGCAGCATTTCAGTTTCTAATGCATGGTTGTTTGTGACGCTGTGTGTGCGGTGCGGTGCGTCTGTGTGGAGGGAGCTCCAGCCCCGGGGCGCAGGCGGGGGGACAGGCCATGGTGATGGGCGCAAAGGGGACCCTCAGGGGGGAAACCTGAGCTCTCATCACTGCTCCGGGCTGGGTGGGTGGCTGGGACCGGCTTGGGGAGGGATAGAGGTGCCCCTCGGGCGCTGCTGCTCATCCTGCGATGGGCAGCCTGTGTTAGGGACGGCTGAGGAGGAGGGAGGGATGATGGGTGTTCGGGGTCCTTGGGAGCACGGTGCCCAGCCAACCTCCCAGCTTGCCCATCACCTCCAACTCTCATGTCTGTCGGCCGCATCTGTGCTTGCAAACACCTTCCCTCGGGCTGCTTCTCTTCGGGGCCCTTCCCCAGGGGTGTGCCCTGCCCAGCCCTGCCTGGCCAGTGACTGTGTCTGGCTCTGGGGCTCCATCCCTGCCACTCCTCTGGTGGCAGGGCTGTCCCCTCCCTACGTGAGCCCTCACCCCAGTAGGGTGCCAAAGGCTGGATGTGCCACTGCAGGGGGTGGGTGCCTGCAGGGATGGAGCAGTGTGGGATAAGGAGTTGCTGCTGGGGCCCATCCCAGTTGCCTGGGGACAGGAATAGGGCACGTGGGGGCCAGTGCTGCTCCGGGATGCTGGCCTGGCAGGGCAGGATGGCACGGATAGTCTAAGGCCAGTGAGTTTCACTGGCTGCTCATCCTGCAGCACAGCCTCATCACAGTGCTCTCAGCCCTGGCACAGGGTGGTCCTGGCTCCTCCTGCCCACAGGCCTGGACTGTGCCCACCAGGGTTTGGGGCTGTTGCTGATGTCCACAGCCCTGGGCAGCACCCACCTGCCAGCAGGCCTGCTCCAGCCTTGTTTTTCATACCCATGGCCGGGGGTTAGAAGCAGTTGGGCTTTCTCCTGTTGTGGTGCCAGGAGCAGCCCTTGCTGCATCCAGCCCCCTGCAGGCGAGGAGCAGCATCCTTCCTCCTGTATCCAGTCTGGTTCTCAACAGGCCAGTGCCTGACTGCCTGTCTGCCACCTCCTGGCACCGTGCCCTCCTGCCCAGCCACCAGTGAGGCACCTGCTGTCAGTGGGGTGCTGTGGGACAGCCTGGGTGCCCTGTGCCCATGACCCAGATGCAGCTGCTGTGGGGTCCGAGCCCACTGGCAGCTCAGAGGGGTCCAGTACTGCCATTGCCTGTTTCCCTCAGGCCAGGGACAGGGCTCTGCCCTCACCTTCCTCTGCAGGCCCCAGGGCTCTGGCTGGCCTGTGCACATGCCAAAGCAGCACAGAGAAATCTCAAGGTAGGCCAGGCTCACTGCCACACTGGGACAGGGGCTGGCTGTCAGGTGCTGGTGGCAGAAAAGGGACACTTGATGGCAGCCAGTATTCCAGCCTCGGGCAGTGTCACCTCCCAGCTCCCACCAGCACCAGGGCAAGGCTGCTCCACAAGCTGGCAGGGTGCTGTGGCTCAGGCACTGGCTGTGTGTGGTGCCCCTGGGTACAGGAGGAAGGCAGTGGCTGCAGGCACAGAGTGCTGCCTCCCCCAGGGCCAGCCCTGCCCGGCAGCAGCCCTGCCAAGGCTTCTTCTCTGCCACTGTTACCCGAGGTCCCCCTGTACAGCCCCTTGTTGCATGCAGCTGCCCTTGGGAAGTGGGTCCAGCCTGGTTCCCCCACACTGCCCAGTCCAAGCCCCTCAGGGTGCAGCCATGGGAACATCCCAGACCAGAGCCCCCTTCTTTCACAGTCCTGCACCAACCAATGTGAGCTCCAGCACTGCAGCCTGCGTGCACTGAAGGGCTTGGGGCACCAGGACCATGCAGGCAGGGGTAGGAGGCAGGCAAGGGCAGGGTCTCTGCTCCAGGAGGACACATCTGGCTGCAGGAAAAGGGAGTGGCCATGCTTCTGTCCCTCAGCAGCTCCCTGCCACTGCCGTCCCTGCTTACTCTGCCAGGCCAGCAAGAGCCCCAGGGCCCCTCCAGGAAGCAATAACACTGGACAGGCAGGAAAACCCTCCTCCCAGGCTCCTGCCCTGCAGCCATGCTCGTGCCCTGCAGCCATGCCCACTGCTAGCACAAGGTGACTTTTTTTTCTTCCAGGCAGCGGCTTTAGTGGCACAAGCTCACCTGACATCAGGGCCGTGGCACCCCTGTCAAGGCACAAGGCCAGGAACTGCACCATGGGGGGGAATTCTTGGCCCTTGCTCCTTGTTGGCACCACCACTGCCAGCAGCCCCCACAGCAGCAGGAGTGGGATGGGGCCAGGCAGGGCCTGCTGGCACTTTGCTGGGATCCTGTGGGCAGCAGCAATGCTGGGCTCCAAAGCAAGGGAGACGAGGAGCCAGGCTGCCACTGCTGCCCCACAGGCAGGGCTCACACTGTCCTCGCTGTGAGGGGAGGGTGTTTTGGTGCAATAATTACCCCTGCACTACGGGAAAGCCCCATTGAGTTCCTTTTCACCTACCTGTCGTTGCATGTACAGACCAAATCACCGAGTGTGGTTGTGCTTTGGGAAGATGTTTCACCTTTTTCTTTCCAGCCCCCGACCTGCACCCGCTTGTCCTTTGGGTCCCACCACCTCTGTTCCAAGTGCCACCCGCCCTCCCCACGCCGGGAGCGTGTCGATGCAGTATTCCATGAGCAGTGTGGGGCACGCACAGCTTGCACTTGAACTGGGGATTGGGTTTTTTTTGTAATTAATGTACTTGAAGGCTTTCCGAGCCCCCCGTGGAGTTCTACTGTTGCTGTACTGTGAGCTAAGTGTCCTTGTTTTCTATGTGGATCTTGACCCTGGCTTGCTCTGTCTCACTGGGCTGGATGACACTGTATGTTGCCTCTCTTCTCCTCTTCCCTCTTTTCCCTCCCTGCTAGCATTCCTTTCTTCTCCCAAGGCTTTGGGTGCAAAACAGCTTCCCATTTTGTGGAATTTTTATGTAGAATAAACATTTGTAACTGTAAAGCTCTGGGTGGCACCTCTCCTTGTTTCAAGGGAAGGGATGAGGTGATGGGGGGGGTCCAGTCAGCCCCAGCACCCTGGAAGCACTAAAGCAAACAGGGTGGGCTTGGTGCCAAGCACTGACAGGAATAAATGGCTTCTGGAGTAACACTTGTGCCAGGAGCAATTTTGTCCTCATGGATCTACACCTGGACAGCGTGGATCCTCTGCAGGCAGAGGGGAAGCTGGCAGGGAAGGAGGTACCATATTCCCACCTCAGTACTCCCAGCACCAAGGGCAGGACGCAGCAGACCAACAAACACTTCCAACTCTTTGACTCTTTAGTGAGGAACTGGGTATCACATCCTGGCTTACCTGGAGCTCAGCAGGCTCACTGAAGGGAAGGTCAGTGATGGCACTGCAGACACCCAAGTGGCCAGAGCACTGTCTGCACCTCCACCAGGGAAACAGGCCTGGAAGCTTTGCTGTTTGGCAGCACCTGAGCCACAGTGACCAGTCCCAGCAAGTCCCCAGGCACAGGGTGCCATCTGTGCCATCCACAGGAGGCTCTTGGAGGCACCCACGTGCCACCTTCCGTGCCAGCAGTGTCCAGAGCAGTTCAGAAGTGAGGACGGCGCTTGCGACCCGTGTATTTGGTGTCTGGTCTCACCTCCCTGTGGGAAAGGCAGGGACAGCTCAGCACCGCCTGCAGCTCACTTGGGGAGGGGGAAGGAGCAGCTTTGTGGCAGCACTTTGGACAGGCCAGCCCAGCCTCTGAGGCAGGACTCAGCTGAACTCACTTGCCCTGGCGTCGTCTGCGCTCCTTCTTCTCCAGGATCCAGTCCCGGCTCTTCTTCACAGACTTGCCCTTGACATTCCTGAACCGTGTCCTGAGGGGGAGTGGACAGAGCTGCAGAGGAACTGAGGTGTGGGGGCACATTTCTCTGCCCCCAGAGGATTGTCACCCAGAACTGGGTCACAAAAACAGTTTCCCTCCCCACCAGCCCTGGGCAAAAGGCTCAGGCAGCACTGGGGCCAAACTCCAGACATGGAGGAGGAGGAGGAGGAGGAGGAGGAGGGTGATCCCAGCCCTGGCTCAGAGCTGAGGGATCCTGACCTATGAACCCCAGCAGTCCAGAACATCCCCCTGTGTCACACAGCAGCACTTTGGGATCTCAGGGGATGATGGGCTCATGCACAACCACCTTCCCCTTGTCTGCTCTACTCCAAACAGGGCAGACAAAGTCAGCCTTCCTACAGAGTTCCCAGCTCTGCTCCTGCCCTCCAAGACCAGATACCCCTTAGAGTATCTGGTCCACCCCTAAGTGAGCAGAGAACAGCAATGTAAGAGGCAGGAAAACATGGCAGCCACAAGCTCCTGGCAGCCACGACGACTTTCCTCTGGTTTTTGTTTTGTCTCTCCCACTGGCTGCAAAAGGGGCTCCTCCCTGCACCACTGTTGTGGGAAAAGACTTGGCCAGCAGCAGAAACCCCCAGGGCACAGCTAAACAGCTGAGCAAAGACCTGCACAGCAGGAAAAAGGGAATGCCAGGAGGATTCAGGCACAGCAGCCTGCCTCCATGGCTCCATCATGAGCCCTGTCAACAGTCCCACACCACTGGCCTCAGCTGGAGAGCCCAGTGCTGGACAGAAAGCACACCAGACTGCTCAGCTACAGCCCTAGGGTGAGCACCTACAGCCCCATGGAAGAGCCCTGGGAACTAACTAGTTTAGTTCCCTGTGTCCAGGCCCTTGGGAAGATAAAGCAGTTCTCTCCTGGGCTGTTATGAGTCCTCCCTGTCCTTCCCCTCCCATTGCTTCTCACCCAGCAGCAGTGTGGTCCCCAGTAAAACTCAGCCCTCAAAGCCCCCCACTCGTTGCTGAGGCTGCAGCCTCACCCCCAGACAATACCTCTCGTTGGTGAACTTTGCCTGGTGCAGCTCTTCACTGGCACACTCGGTACCAAGGCCCTGGAAAGCAAAATTGGGAAGTTGTGTTCCCCCCTGGACCAGGCACAGCTGTCAGCCAGCCCATCAGAACTAAGGGGAATGCAGGGATCTGCAAGGGGAAGGGCCAGAGCAGGAACAAATTGGTCTTCCAGAAATCATGGCAAAGAAAAGCTGATGTCAGAGGAACAGCTTTAAAGAGGGAAGGGTGAGATTGAATATTGGAAGGAATTCTCCCCTGTGAGGGTGGGCAGGCCCTGGCACAGGGTGCCCAGAGCAGCTGTGGCTGCCCCTGGATCCCTGGAAGTTTTCAAGCCCAGGTTGAACAGGGCTTGGAACAGCGTGGGATAGTGGAATTTGTCCCTGCCCAGGGCAGGGGGTGGAACAAGATGAGCTTTAAGCTCCCTTCCAACCCAAACCAGTCTGATTGTATGAGAGCAGGCCTTGGTGACTGCAGAAAATGTGTAAGTGAAGTCACATCTGCACTCACAGAGCTCTCTGGCTCCCACACTGCCCACAGCTCTTCCACATCACCCAGGACAGCCAGGACAGCAGCTCTGCTGCCTCATGGAGGCCCTCACCTTTGGTAATGTGCCAGATGTCCCAACAAAGAGACAGAGGAAGAACCTGAAAGAACAAGAATAAGGAACATGAACGTGGGATTCAGCATGTGAGCCTCAGTCCCCAGGCAAGACTGAGATGGTTGATAACAGAGTCAGAGCTGAGCTTTAACCTCTGACCAGGACTGTGTAATGGGAGAGAAAACAGCTCAGGGGGAAAAAAAAAATCATCACTAAACCCAGGCCTCACCCCAGACACACAGAGATCCAGGACTCACTTCTTGGCTTTGGCACTGTTGGGGTAATCAACCACCATTCCCCCTGTAAATCCAGCTCTCATGGCCTGGGCTGTGATGAGCTCCAGCTGGGAAAAGCAGCAGGTACAAAGTTAATTAATGTTAATTAGCAGTCATCCCCCAGGAAAGCCCAAGAGACCCCTGGGAGGGCCACACCTGACTGGGCATTCCCAAAACAGATTCCTCCTCCTCCTCCTGCTGATCCCTGCACCCATCTCCTGGTTCTGCAGCACCATCCAGGCACCAGTTCCCTGCCTTTGTTGGCTCTCCCTGCTCCTCAGTCTAGGCTGGCACAGCAGACTCTCCAGGAGAGGGATACTGGATTTTCCAGACCTGAGTTAAAGTGCAGTGCTGATGACTACAGCCACAAACCCACACTCACATCCTGCCCCACCACTTTAATTTCCAGGCTCAGCCCAAGACAATCTATCAAACAACAGAAATTGCACAAGGTACCCTCCTTCCAGGTTATTTTTTTGGCTTTTGAAGAGCTTTAGAAGTGGCAGGCAGGGCAGAGACACAGAGGTGATGTAGAAGAACACAGTGAGCCCCAAACAGTGTGTGATTTCTCTGCCTGTCCCTGTTCCTGACTGACTGAGGGGCTGTACCTGCTCTGAGTTCTCGGGGTACAGCTGCAGCACAGCTCGGGATCCTCGGGCCTGCAGGAAACAGAGCTGATCACACACCTGCCCCAGGGCAGGAAACCCCACCCCAGCCCAGCCACCAGCTCCTCCTCCCCAAAACATCCAGGACAAGGCTCCCAGGAGAGCTGCTCAGCCCACAGAGACAGGGAGGCACACCAGGTATCACAGAATTGTGGAACTGTTTAGTGTGGAAAAGACCAAGCCCATCAACCCAACCCTGATGAGAAGCAGCACCAGGCAAGAGGGGAGGCAGTGGGTGCTCCTGCCAGCCCTCCTTCAGGGCAGCATTTACTTAAACCCACCTGAGTTGAAATATCTTGCTAAAAAGCCCCAGAAAAGACATAAGAGCAGCAGAGACGTGGCTGGGAGAGGGTGGCACTTACCAGGGCAGTGTAAAGAGTGGAGAAGAATCTGTAGAGGCGTTTTGGGGGGCTGTGTGATTTCTTGTCAGCGTTGCAGAGCCACTGCACTGCAGAAATACTGAGCAGGAAAACAAGGAAAATAATAAGGAAAATAAGACCCCCAGGACACTGAGTCATTGGTTCCTTCACAGAGCTTGCCACCTCCCCTTGAGCTGAATTTCTGCACTAGGCATCTGCTGGGCCTCAGGGAAAATATTTAATTTCTTCTGTGTTGCTTTGCCTTCTGTTTTGCAGCTAAATAAACCCCTCTGGAGGTTATCCCAAGCTTAACAAGGTGCACAAGTTAAAGGACAAAAGCATCACCAAGCATCCCCTTTAGTCTGAGTGCTCAAATCATAAAATGACAGAAGGGTTTGGGTTGGAAGGGACCTTAAAGCTCAGCCTGTTCCACCCCCTGCCATGGGCAGGAACACCTCTCACTACCCCAGGGTGCTCCAAGCCCTGTCCAGCCTGGCCTTGGACACTCCCAGGGATGGGGCAGCCACAGCTGCTCTGGGCACCCTGTGCCAGGCCTCACCACCCTCACAGGGGAGAATTCCTTCTGTGTGTCTCACCTAAATTTTCCTCCTTTCTCACCTAAATTTTTCCTTTTGAGCCCATTATTCCTAGTCCAATTATTACAGCTCCTGATGAGCCTTTGAGAGCTCAGCTGTGTCCCTTCCCTGGCCAAGCAGGTTTTCCCAATGAGCAATCCAAACCAGAGCTTTTGGCTCAGCAGTGGACAGTCTCTGCTTCTTCCCAGCTTCCCTCTCTAAGCAGATGAGTCCTTCTGTCCCCTTCATCCCAAAACCAACCACCAAATCCTCGATCCAAGGGCTGACTTTCCTAAGCAATGCCACATCCTTTGTTCCTTTCCTCCTTGGTGCAGGGCTCAGCCATCCTGACAACACCCCCAGCTTTACTTTATTTTCTCCAACAAGATTCCTAGCTCAGCAGCACAGGAGGACAAGCATCACTTGGGAAACAGCTGCCACAAGCTGTTTCTACCATCCAGAATTCTGGAGGTTTGTCCTGCAGTGGTGGAGAGTGGCTGACAAGGCCAGTCCCTCTCACCTGTGCTTTACCAGAGGTGCACCAGGTGCACTGTGCAGTTCTGTGGGGCACAGCAGGGCTCAGCCCCGTGCACACACTCACCTGATGCAGCCATCAAACATGCCAGGCCTGAAGGGAATGCCATGGCCCACGTCTGCGAGGAGAAGGTCTCCTTCCACCTCCCTCTCCACGGCCACATCTGCACAGAACAGAGCACAGCTCAGGCAATCAGCTCCCACCTCCGGGACCCCCGAGGGCCTCAGGGCAGGTTGTGCTCACCCAGCATGGCAGGGCTGATGTCCATGCCAATCCAGTAGTGACCCTCCTCGGAGATGTAATCCCCACTCAGCCCCGAGCCACAGCTAGAGGGAGGAAAAGGGGGAAAGTGCTGGGACTGCTCTGAGGCTGCTGCTGGCCAGACACAGCCAACCTCACAGCAGCCTGTCCCTCTTCTTCAGCCCACTCTGGGACCTGGCTGTCCCTCCCTCTGCCCCGTGCAGCCCCCCAGCCCCGGGCAGAGCCGCGCTCACCCCACGTCCAGGAGGAGGCAGGGACGGTCCTCGGGCAGCCCCAGCAGCTCCACAGCGCGCTCCGACATCTGCGACTGGATCTCCACCACGCGGGAGCTGCGGCCAAGGCAGAGCGTGGGGGACGGGCGAATCCTCCCCCCTCAGGGCTGGATTTGATCGCACAGCGCCTCACGGCACGGCCTGGGCACCGCCCGGCCTCAGGGCAGGATGTGACCCGCTCCCCTCCACTGCCCCCGCACCGTTGCTGCCACACGCCGGACCCCAAATCCCTCACGGCAGGATGTGACCCTTCCACTGCGCCCGCACCGCCACTGCCCCCACACCCTCCGCTGCCCCCCACACCCGCCGCTGTCACATGCCGGACACCCAAACCCTCACGGCAGGATCTGATCCTCTCCCTGCCACTGCCCCCACACCGCCGCTGCCACATGCCGGACACCCCAAATCCCTCACGGCAGGGCCCCACCACTCCCGGCGGACCCAAGACCAACCCCCCATCCCCGCTGTCCGCCCCATGATGAGACCCCTCCCCGCAGCGCCGGTCCCGCCGTACTTCTGGGTGTACTTCCGCGCCTCTGCCTCATCGTAGAACTGTAAGGAGAGAGTGGCGGGGGCGGTGAGGCCCGGGGCCCGCGGGCGGGGCGGCCCCAGAGGATCCCGGTGCCCCTCCGTGCCCCGCTCACCAGCTCGTGCGGCCCGCGGTGCTCGGGCCGGCG